>CM076575.1:1623428976-1623747814 GCA_034641835.2 Pinus albicaulis
AACATGTCATAAACCTGTAAATAGCGATATAAAAAACATGACCATTGCCCAAATAAAAACCATAATTAGTTCCCATTCATGTGAGAAGGAGCTGACTCTGCTTATTTCTCCTCTTCTTGTAGGCATAATGACACTAAATGTGAAGATCCATGAGATGAACCAAAAGAATCAGCTTGAGAATTTTGTTAATGCTCAGTAGCAACAGGTAAAGGGATGACAAGGATATTTGATGGTTTACCCACTAAGTTAGAAAATGAATTTTTCTATTGGGAGACTTGATCTATAGAGGAGGCATGTTGAGAAGGAGTGGATGGTATAGGTCAATCAAGAGGCATATATATGACATGAGAATAAACATATTATAGATGGGAAATATGAGCTTCAAGGGGATGATTAGGAGGAGACATATCAGGCCAAACCTTCATTGAATGCATAGGTTGTGCAGGAATAATTTGTTACCAACCATCATTACTTAGATTGACCAGGGGGATATATGTGTGTAGACGGACGGGAATGCCTTCAAGAGGAGGTTGTTGAAAAAGGGTTTTTGTGATTGAGGTTGTGCCTCAAACTGATTTTGAGGTAACCTAACAAATTTTCCTTCTATGATCGTAACAACTCTTAAAATTTGATAATTAGCATTGAAAGGGACTACAATCCTTGGTATTATTTCCCCTTTAACACCTAAATGTTGATTTCTATTTGTTTCCCCTCGGCCCTTGCCTCTGCCTCTGTTTAAATTAAAGAAACTCATTCTACAAAATATATTTTTAATTTTTGATTACACATAGGTGACAAATAACATGGCATCATCCATTAATTCATGAACAAGACACTAAGTCTTTTAAGAAAAATGAGAGGAGACATCTTACTAAAATGAGGAACAAGAAAGGAAATATATACATATATAATCAACCTTGGTGGTAGACACAAATTAAAACAAAATGTTTCAATACCCTAACCTGAAACATAAAGCCTCTACTTGGACTAAATGTATTTGATAAATTATCATGGTATCATAACAAATAAAAACAACTGATATAAATGATTGAGTGGAATGGACCATCGAAGACGACCAAATATGTTTATTTCATTTTGTAAGAATTAAAACATATTTTGTTGGAGTGACATGTGAATATGTAATTTTTTCCTATCTACATACTAACCAGATAGTGAGGAGACAACGTACACCCTAGGATATTCAAATGAGAAAGATGACACTAATAAGTATTGTTATGCGGGTGGGTTTGGCAGTAGATTCAAACAAAAGTTGAGCAAGATTTCCTGTGTGTGGCCTTCACATGGGTTTATTGCTTGAAGCCCTAAGGCCTCAAAAGCTCGCTAATGCAGGATAATTAGAATATTTAAAAATAGATTAGACTTTAATTAATAACCCTAGAAGAGGATTATTTAATTTGAAATGTAACTCGTGATAGAATTTTAAACAAAACCCATATATCTCAAGGGCCATTGAAAGCAAAAATAAGCTTCAACAAATGAATTGTCATATAAGATCCAACCAATGCTTAGAAAAAATGATTATCAGTTAACTAATCAAGGGATTAAAATTAACGATGGTAGCCATGAATATCTGAGCTCTTTTATTAACACCAAACTACATAAGCCCAGGGTGTTAAAGTCTTGAGGGATTTTAGTCATAATACATAGGAAAGTGTTATCAAAACTAGACAAAATTCATGACTAGAATTAGATTTGATGCTTTGTTTTAAAGGGTAGATTCAATCACCAATAGAGAGAGATGAATTCCATGCAAAAAATTAACAATAGAAAAGAGTCATATCAAGTCCAATGGTGAACTAGCCAATAAAACCGTCAGAATCACGGAAAGTAAACTACTAACCGAAAACAATCATGTTACTTCATCAACCATGTGAAGGATTGCAATTCATGTAGGATCAGAAGGATATCACATCGTATCACCCAGATCTCATCACATAAGTTTCAAAGCAAACTAAATAAATTTTCTAGTGGGAAGAATCTGACCAATAAACCTGAAAACACCCTTATAATTACCAAATTAATACTAAAAATGCATCATTAGCTGCTACCCGACATTATTAATTCATGCATCGAAAGACCATTGCCACACCAAAAGGAATTATATCACCAAATCAAAGCCCATAACCAATTACTTTACTATAACAAAAATTTTCATCAAATCAGAGTGACAACCCATACAATATGTTGAGTGACAACCCTTACAATATGTTGCATACTGAGCACATTAAAAAATGACCAAAATTTATAACACTCTTTCAATTTTCCATAAAACATATCACACCTAATAATAAATCTTACCATATAAAGCTTTGTGACAAGATCAAAGCTGAAGTGTTTTGGAGTCACATTATTAAACACCATACTTATAAAATGCAATATATATGTGTGTGTGTGTGTGTGTGTGTGTGTGTGTGTGTTTGTGCACGCTCACCCAAACCACTCGAAAATTTTCCATGGAAAATGTATATATATTTCATTCATTCGTGACCATAAAACACGAATGGGATGATAGGGTTGTTAAAAAATACGCAACAACCAATACAAACCAAATAGAAGCAGACCTTTGACAACATACAAAGAAAGACTTGCATTTGAGCCTCTTTTTAGTCCATGTTGTCTGACGACATGGGAATATAGTAATCAATTCAATTAATTAACATTAGTCCCTTTAGATATTAGCCTAAAGTTTTATAAATTTTACTCAATTCATAAAGTGAACGTTGTTTTCAACCTATCATATTTTTGTAGTAATTTGAAGACCAATAATATGATTAAATGGTCTTATTGGCCTCTTTTCAAGGCATACCGACCATATCATTGATATTCTTCGTAGGATATTTTTTTTCTATGCATTAGTTTATAAACATCAGATTTTGCGCTATAATCACGCAAACACACTCACTATAAAACTCTATTTGGTTTGAAAACCATGGTTCCCAAATAGCATAATATAGGAAAAAATGTCCACTTCTTTATATGTACGAGGCCATGAGTTATGTTTGCATATAACAAGTATATTAGTGCCATACACTAAACATTTGTCATAATCTCACTATCATTGTTGTCCCTTAGCCCTATATCCCATGGCATTAACCCCACCGTAGAATGCCAGAAATAAAACAAGAACACCTCAAGAAAACAAGAAATTTTCTTATGCTTTACTGTATGGGACGAAAACCGAGAAGAAGCAACAATGCTTTATTGTATGGGATGGAAACAATCAAACAAGAACACCTCAAAAAAACAAGAATTGCTCCAATAATTTATTGTATGGGGAAACAAAGAAGAAGAAACAACTCTTTAATGTATGGGACGAGGAAGGAAACAAATAAGAAGCAACATTAACCCCATGCTATAATGCCAAAATAAAACAATAACACATCAAAAAAACAAGAATTGATCCAATGTTTTACTATATGGGACTAAAATAGAGAAGAAGCAACAACTCTTTACTGTATGGGAAAGAAACAGAGAAGAAATAGTCTTGGGCAGCTATTTTCAAACTTACCTGATGGAACAAATAAGGATGGCGGTTGAAATACGTCTTCATCCAAAATATTATGTAATTTGGGTTGTCCTTATTTATTTTTCTACTACCTCTATTACTGGCTCTAGTTTCGTCTCTATCACTAATGCTATTTCTGGGTCGACTTATGAAACTGAGTCAAGGCCAATAACATAATCTACTGCTAAGTCACCTGAACCAATTTTTTCTACCCTTTCTTATGTTTATATTTTCTTTATAGATGATGTTTGCTTGGTTTCTTTCTCTGTTACTGGTGATGGAGGTAGTGGTAGAGAAGTTGCTAGTCCTGAGTCATTTGTTGGGTATAGATATTTGGAGCTATGGGTGCTATAAGGAACGTTGGCTAGGTGGCTGGATTGTAGGAAATTAGTGGTTTGTGAGCTTTGGTGCCACCATGTACCACCTTATATCGATCTCGATATTAAAATACACTAGGTGGATCTTGATCTTGTTTAGGTTCTTCATCCCTAAGATTATATTATTCATCCCGAGCATCTGGTTCATCCTCTGATAGCGACGAGCCTAGAATTATTCGACTTGCTGCTTTAGTGGTACTTAGTTAGTGTGATTCATGCCATTCTATTGGATAATGGATTTGTGTGTGTCGCTATATATATAACCAACCAAGCGCTTTCTTCGCTTACTAATTTCATGCTTGCCTATTGGTTCTGGTTTTTTTGGACCTAATCCAATAGATTAGCCACTTCATCTACTGAATCAACTGCATAATCAACTATTGGATCTACTTATCTTGATTGTTATACAGAATTCTAATGTACAGATAAACTAGATTCCCTGAGTGTGGTGTTCCTTCACTCAGAACAACAGAAGAAAGAAAAAATTATTTTCTCTAAGAAAAATAGATAAAAAAAAGGGAAAGAAACCTACTTTTGATCCTTTCACTCTCTTTCTCCTTCTTTCATTGTCATCGTCGCTCTCAATCCAATTGAAGCCGCTAGATCGATAACCAAAATCAAAATATAGAGAACAAAAAACAACATACAAATATACAAGTATCTACTTATCTTAACCAAATCAAACTGATTATATATGAGAATACATACACAATTGAGAATGCAATTCACAAGATATAAGCATACACATGAGAAAATGAACAAATATATTTATTAAGAAAGTAGGAGGAGAATATTACAACCAGTAGATTGATTCATCTCAACCTGCTCCAACTTCATTCCATCCTCATCACACTAAAAATCATCTCGGTAGCATAACAATACTCTAGCTCTCATTGATTTAGAATCCAACATCATAACACTACACAAAGTTCTCCCTCCCTAGCACTTTAATAAGTGCTCAATTTATAGGGAAATTGAAGTTAGTTTCTCAAAAAATGGAATTGAATGGATTTCTAATAATAGGTGAGACATTTTTCCAAGTTCAGAGGTGACGGATGAACACTTGTATTCAAATAATGACACCTGTGAACTCTTCTAGAAGGCACTGGACATGTGGAGATTCCCAGAACAATAAAGATTTTGTTCCCAGGTGACCAGCGCACCCTTAAGTGTCAGAAAGTGCTTTGAAGATAACCCTTGGATGGAGATAAGTGATTTGAAATGCACTTAGGCCCATTCAAAGGAGCATTGATGAGTCAATGGGTCATATAATCTATACTTCAAACATTGGAAACTCACAATTAAAGCCATCAATGGAATGAATTCTCTTAGGGCATATAACAACTGAATTAGGGGACGACAAACCCTATTCATATTGGTCTTGGGGGATGATGCCCAAATTGACCTATAACAGATGCCCCCTAAAGCATGAAGTCAAAATAATGATAACATTTGGATGAGATGCTTTACGATGTGATGAGTAGGATCTGAAGCAGATGGTGACCTACATCAATTTTCAATACATTACATCATGATATCTTACATTATGGACATGAATTGCTAATGGAGGCATACCCATGCTCAGCACATAAATTATCATAACATGTACATAATTTAGAAATTCGTCTACAGATATAGGCCCATGTTCAGATGACCATATGTATGTAAAGCCATCGTACAGATGATGTGGTACGATTCCTGAAATTTCAGCTCGGATGGATGAAACTAGATCTGTGGTCTTCTTATCTAGTTCACTTGATCATTCATGTACAAGTCTAACCATGCGAATATACGATTTGAAGTCAAACATGGGAAGACATCTTCTGATTACCAACCATTGATGTAAGTTGTTAATGGACTCGAGAGAAACCACCTTTGATGTTAATGGTTCTCAAGGTACTGCAGTACAATTTTCAAGGCGTGAATAGATGATTTGATGTCGAACACCAAACGAAATCTTTTGGTCGAAGGTCCAGAAGAAAGAAACCTGTCAATGATGTAGCAAGCTCCAAGGTACTAGAAATATGTTTCTAAGTTAACTTCCTGGATCATGAGCTGATGTCAAAAAGAAGCAACTTTATCGCAAAACGAGAGTAATGATTTTGGAGACAAAATGCAACTTGATGTAGCAATATTCAGGGATGGTGGTCATGAAAATGAAGGTTTATGAGTACTCCAGAAGATGTGGGAATTATTGGATGACTTCTCTTGAACATATCGACGACACTGAAAATGAGTTGGAAGCATTGACCCAAAACCGAAGTGATGGTATGATGGATAATAGGTATGATAGACCATCAAGAAGATTACCCAACCCAAAGCCACGGTGATGGAGTGAAAGTGTCATGTTCAAGAGTGACCCAGTCATTGCTGACCAGTACCACTTTATTTTCTAACAAGCTTGAGGAGGATAACATATGCTTGATCTATAATTCGACCCTTTTGGGTGAATCCATCGCTATTTAATGATTTAACGAGTCTAGTGATAATGAAACTCGATCTTTTCATGATCGACAAGTCTGCCGTTATTTTATGTTTTAACAAGTCTAGCGATAGTGAGAACTCAATCCTTTTTCATGTTTAGAGAGTTTGAAAAAGGGGACAAAAAGAAAAGTCCATCAGTCCTTTTTCGTAAATTTTTCGCTCATGTACAAAAAAGTGTAAAATGATACCTGAGAAAACCTCTTAGCCATGTTTGACCAAGGTGTTCCTTTTTCGTAAATAATCTATCTCAGTCCAGAAAAGGGTTAAGCTTATACTGAGTAGATTTCGTTTCATTTACTTTTACGAGCTTGAAAAGACAAGTGCTCAAAAATATTTTCATATTATCAGACTCTGAAAAGAGCTAAAGGAATATTCCATGGGGTTCCTTTTTCGCATTTATCAAAGCTCGAAAAAGAGATAAAAGTGTGCTTTGATTCCTTTTTCATTTTTATCAAAGCTAAAAAAAGAGGATAAAAGTATGCTTTGTAGTCAAATCATTTTGAATAGTTGTGCACTTTAAACTCACTGTATCAGTTGTGCAACCTATTCAAAGAACCATCAAACGGATTAAAAATGCTTGCTTCATAGTAAAAATGAATAAAACCTATAGTCACATCATTAAATATGAATAAAACAATCAAAATGACTATTAAAAGGTAGTTTTTACTATTTCAATTTACCATTCCATAGTTACCATTTGAAAATTAAGAGCTCTGAACCAATTTTTTCCCTCAAAATTCAGCGGTTGATTGCGACAGTTTTAGTAGAAAATTTTTCTCGCCGTTTGATCTAGGTTAGAGCTATGAACCTTCTTTTTTTTTAGTATCATTTATGTTGCATTTCATGGTAAATTTTTAGGGTTTTGATCCCCCTATGGTAAATATATTATGCTATGAGGACAACGCACCCTTGAATGTCGAAAGTTGCAATGCATAGCACTGGAATTGAAGTCCAGATGCATTCACAACACTCTATCCATTGACCTGGGGTGCGTTGGGCCCATTTTCAAAAAAAAAAAATCTTGTTGTGTGCCCAAAATTTCCCAAATTGTTTGCATGAAATGGATCCTAATGAAGCTTATGGTTGGCTTTCAGGTATTGATCAGATCAAAATTACCATTACGTGGCGAGAAAGACAACGTGAAGAATAAGACATGATTGCCCTAAATGATCCAGGCATAGTAAGATCCCTCAGGGTCTGTGGGTTGCTAAAGTACTTCAGATTATCAGGGATGAGACAACATATGGAACTATTGGAGTTCCTAGTTCGTTCAAAGTGCTCCCAATATTAGTTGAGGATATTTAATTTCTCTCTGGATTATTGAGACATGGTTCTCCTATTTCCCTTGCAATATCTGGTCTTAGAGGAGAGACAATGAAGGATTACATACGCCAGTATTGTCAGCCAAGTACTAAACCAAGTAAAGATGGGAAAATAAATATATGTGATGTGTGTGATTTTCCTTTGAGAACCATCCTTTTTGCTATTGTAAAACTTATTAGTTCTGTGACACTACATGTCACAAAACGATCATACATGTAGTATGCTCTTGAGTGTCTAGAACCAACAATGTTCAACTGGGCTGAAGTAGTACTCTTTCAGATGAAAGAAGCAGTAACTAAAGCAAAGGGTGGCATGAAGAAGAATTTCAGTTATGGCTTGATCGTGATTTCCTTAATTTTATAGCGAGTTCCATTGATGCAACCGTAGCATGTTACACTGAGCATATCAGGTCCTAGAGATCCTCAGATGCAGAGATTCGTTGAATTGGTGGCTAAACATGTTGGTCAATCAATCGTCATATTCTCTATTGCATTATTTGTGTGGTTTAGATGACAGATGATCGCCATAGAAGAGTATCCATATGCAAGCATAGATTTCTGTGGAAATCCAGACTTGATTCTACTAGATGGTGCTCAATGGGGTACAATGGGAAAAAATGTTTTGACCATGTTTTTTGGTTTTTTTTTTTAAGGTTTCTACATGTTTTAGTATTTTTTGATGTTTTCCAAGACTAAACTAACATTTTGATGTACACAGATGTGGGTCGCATTAGACCAAAGCAGGCAACAAATGAGCCAGCAAGGAAAGAAACCTCCTTGTGATCCTTTCACTCTCTTTCTCCTGTTGTTCTGAGTGAAGGAACACCACAATCAGGGATCCTAGTTTTTTTGTAGATTAGAATTATGTATAACATTGTTGTTCTAGCAGGCCATACTCTTGCTGATGCTAGCTATGCTGCTGGTTTACTCACTCGATCCAGCAGAAGCATATATAGTTCCAGTTGCATTTGATCGAGGAAAATAAGGAGCAGTCTCACTAGTAGCTAATATAGTAAAAGCACAAATTTACGGAGTTTACTCAGTTGCTTTAGTAGATTCGGTAGTCAGTAGCATGCCTCTACCTATGATGAGCAAATAAACCATCCCAACAGTCAATATCCAACAAATAAACGCCAAAAAGGGACCCTGACATTACTATTCTGATTACTGGAAGAGTTTGACACATGATAAAGGGATGTCTTTCATCTCTATTTTCAAAATGCAGAATTTTCCTGTTTTATACATGTTTTTAGAATGCATATTCTGGACAGCTGGAGATGTGCTTTAAAAACCTAGGAGAGGTTTTTCTTCAAGAGATATTGACCTAAAAAAACCTCCTCCATTTTTTCAATATCTATCAAGTATAGGGGGGAAATATCTTATCGCTTAACCATATGTTTTCAGAAAAAACAAAGTCATTTTAGTGATGAAAAGACTTGCTAAAGGTGAAAAGGATGTTTTTTGAAGAAGAAACACCTCAAGACCCTTAGTCTAAGTTGGTTTATGTTTTGAATGGTCAATGGCATGTTGAAAATAAAATTTGTACAGTTGGAACATTCCTTTTTGAAACAAGGCAAAAATCTGGAAAAAACCCATAGTTTTCAGCAGTTTCGTAACGTGCCTGGGCTTAAAGAACAACAAAACGCTATGAAACTAATGTAGCTTTATTTTTTCTTTTTGAACCAGTTTTGGGAGCTTTCAAGAGGTGAAATTTGTATGGGAGATGTATCAAGGTAGAATTAACACCATGAAGAAAGAAAGAATAAAAAAGGATGATGGCAAAAGACATTTTTGTAACACTACGAAAGTATGCTACGAAACGGTCTTACTTTCGTAGCGTACTCTGTTGGAGTTTTTTAAGCAGGTTTTTGGGAATATTTGGACAGATGGATACTATCCAAGTGTTAAAGTACCATGACATCAGTTATCCAACACTTAAAGACCACAAAATGAAGATAAAATACCAGCCATACC
Organism: Pinus albicaulis; assembly: GCA_034641835.2. Classification (NCBI taxonomy): domain Eukaryota; kingdom Viridiplantae; phylum Streptophyta; class Pinopsida; order Pinales; family Pinaceae; genus Pinus; species Pinus albicaulis. The sequence continues at coordinate 1,623,438,660 of CM076575.1, forward strand.
GTTCGTTGAAGATGAAGACCAGTTTTCCTAAAAAACAGGGTTTATTTCTAGTTTTAGAGGAGTTTAATTAAAATGTCATGTAGTTATGAGTCCCATCACACCTTATTCAAATATGTGAAAGCACAATTGTCAAGATGTAATTGTTTTTAGGAGATAAGGTTGTTATTGTAATAATGATCAGTTTGAGTCCTATTAGGAAAATGACTGTCAAGTAGGATAACTGTCATTTTCTCATTAAATAGATGTTTTATGGTTATGCAAGGTGTCATTAGGAAAAAATTAGATGAATATATGCAGGAGGAAGATCATCTTATGATGTAACAAGTCTATTAAAGGGTAGAGAGTTGAATTTTTCAAGGGTTGGAGACTTTTTGGCAAAACTGTAGATTTATGTAATTGACTATTTTCAGTGATACAGAGTGGTTTTCTTCTTGACAGACCTGAGATTCTCATGGGGTTTTTAATGCTTTATTGATATACATCTTATTTTTACTACTTGCAGTAGATTTCATTTCTATCACTCAGAATTCATAACTCTATGCTCTGACTTCCTTTAATGACTATGGTTTTCTGTGTTGTATGAGTGAATTGCCTTTGAACCACTAGCAGTAGATTTCATTGCTATTAATCAGAATTCATAACTCTATGCTTTGACTTCCTTTAGTAATGAAATGACTGTGTTGACCTATGTTATGAGTGAATTGCCTTTGTTAAAGACCCCTATCTACCTCAGCTTCCATGTCAAGAAACCTTGCCACTGAACCTACTGATTTGTTGACTCCATAAGCCCAATGGTAGCAAGCATTCATCTTTTCAACCTGAAAACATACAAAACCAATACATAGCTCATAGAGTTAGCCATCTATATTTATCATTAACCGATATCATAAATTACTTGTGAGAGAGCCCTCTCAGACTAAAGAGGCTAAGCTTCAGTTGGAAGTGGTTTGAAACAGTTACACTGAAGTTGTCTGATCAATAGCCAATCAAGTACGATTTGGGTGATAACATTTTGGTGCCTTTACCGGGGACCTAAGGTGTAAATTTTCCCTAGGAAGAACGACAAAGTTTCAGTTATAAGGTCTGAGAGCAGTAGACACTTAGGCACATATTGGCTGTATTTCTGCTCTGGCGACTCCACACATCAAATAATCATTTGGAAGGTGACTCTGATGCTTGAAGATCAGTAGATTGATGAATTTTCAAGATGAGTTCCATTACAAGAATAAATTCCAGGTATGCTCCTATGAATCAGTTTCACATCCCTGGTTTTCCAAATCCTATGCCAAAGGTCGAATGGTTAACTGACCTTCCTATATTTAAAGATGAAAAGAAATACAATGCTACTCTTCATTTGGTTAGATTCCATATGCATGTATGCAAACTTAAGGTTCATTTCCCTGAGGATTTTCTCATGAAGATGTTTAAGGCCACTTTAGAAGGAAAGGCATGGTCATGGTATGAAAGCTTGCCAAATGGTTCATTATATTCTCTTGTTGATTTCCATGTTGCAATTTTTGAGATTTATGAAGAGTGTCATCCCTCATTGCTACCCAAATACTGCTATAAACATTGTGTGAGTTTTATTGAATATTTGGAGAATTTTTATGAAGATGGTGAGTTTATGGATGATGAAATTTTAGAGGCCCTTCATGAAAATCCATTTCATCACCAAGAAGAAAGGATAGCCTCTCTCTTGGATGAAAATGAAACCCAACAAGAGTTTATTTATGAAAATCATGTTACATCCTTTGATTTTGATGAAAATTTGCAGCAGACTTGTCAGTCTTTTGATCATCAGGAATATGAGAATAATTTCAAACAAGAGAAGGAAATGCTAGAAGATAATTGCTATAATCCTCAAGTAAAGAAAGAAGTTTATTCTTCATGTCATTCCTTGCATAAACTTACATCAAATAAGTCTTTAACTTATGACCATCACATCAAAATGTTATCACCAAAATCATACTTGATTGGATGTTGATCAGACAACTTCAGTGTAATTGTTTCAAACCACTTCCAAATGAAGCTTAGCCTCTTCAGTCTGAGAGGGCTCTCTCACAAGTAATTTATGATATCAGTTAATGATAAATATATATGGCTAACTCTATGAATTATGTATTGGTTTTGTATTTTTGCAGGTTGAAAATATGAAGGCTTGCTACCATTGGGCTTATGGAGTCAACAAATCAATAGGTTTAGTGGCAAGGTTTCTTGACATGGAGGCTGAGGCAGATAGGAGTCATTAACAAAGGAAATTCACTCATAGAACATAGGTCAACACAGTCATTTCATTACTAAAGGAAGTCAGAGCATAGAGTTATGAATTATGAGTAATAGAAATGAAATCTAGTGCCAGTGGTTCAAAGGAAATTCACTCAGAACACAGAAAAACACAATCATCTCATTACTAAAGGAAGTTAGAGCATAGAGTTATGAATTCTGAATAATAGAAATAAAATCTACTGTAAGTAGTAAAACATAAGATGTAGATCAATAAAGAATTAAAAACCCCATAAGAATCTCAGTTCTGTCAAGAAGAAAACCACTATGTATTACTGAAAATGGTCAATTACATAAAGCTACAGTTTTGCCAAAACGTCTCCAACCCTTGAAAAATTCGACTCTCTACCCTTTAATAGACTTGTTACATCATGAGATAATCTGCCTCCTGCCTAGATTCATCTAATTTTTTCCTAATGACACCTTGCATAACCATAAAACATCTATTTAATGAGAAAATGACAGCTATCCTACTTGACAGTCCTTTTCCTAATAGGACTCAAACTGTTCATTATTACAATAACAAACTTATATCCTAAAAAAAATTACATATTGACAACTATTCTTTCACATATTCGAATAGGGTGTGATGGGACTCATCACTACATGACATTTTAATTGAACTCCTCTAAAACTGGAAATAAACCCTGTTTTTTTGGAAAACTGGTCTTCATCTTCAATGAATGGTATGGCTGGTAGTTTGTCTTCATTTCATGGTATTTAAGTGTTGGATAACTGCTGTCATGGCCCTTTAACACTTGGATACTATCTAGCTATCCAAATATGCCCAAAAACGTGCTTAAAAAACTCCAACACAGTACGCTACGAAAGTAAGACAGTTGCATAGTGTACTTTCGTAGCACTGCAAAAATGCCTTTTTCCATCATCCTCTTTTATTCTTTCTTTCTTCATGGTGTTAATTCTGCCTTGATACATCTCCTATAAAAATTTCACCTCTTGAAAGCTCCCAAAACTGGTTTAAAAATAAAAAATAAAGCTATAGTAGTTTCGTAGCGTTTTGTTATTCTTCAAGCCTAGGCACGCTACGAAACTGCTGAAAATAGTGGTTTTTTTCCATATTTTTGCCCTGTTTCAAAAAGGAACCTTCCAGCTGTACAAATTTGATTTTAAACATTCCACTAACCTTTCAAAGCATAAACCAACTCAGCCTAAGGGTCTTGAGGTGTTTCTTCTTCAAAAAACATCCTTTTCACCTTTAGCAACTTGTCTTTTCATCACTAAAATGACTCTGTTTTTTCTGAAAACATAGGGTTCAAAGATAAGATATTTTCTCCCTATCCTTGATATATATTGAAAACCTGAAGGAGGTTTTTTTATGCCAATATGTCTTGAAGCCAAACCTCTCCTAGTTTTTTGAAACACATCTGTAGCTATCCATTATCTGCATTCTAAAAACATGTATAAAATAGGAAAATTCTGCATTCTGAAAATAGGGCTGAAAGACATCCCTTTATCTCCAATTTTTAGCACCTTTGAGAAAAGTGAAAGAGATTATTAGTATTTGATAGGTTCTTGAAAACAACCTCTCTCATTTTCTTAAAATACTTCTCTTTTTGCCCAGAAACTGCCCTTGAAGTTGACTGCTAAAAGTTAGAAAAAAAAGAAATGCTTCATATTCGCTACAAAACTTTCAGTAGTTTCATAGTGTTTTCTACCCTTTTTACACTGAATTCGCTACGAAAGTAGGGATTATTGGCTAAAATGACCTTTTCGGATTTAAATTCTTGGGAAATGAAAACTAACAACAAATTATGACTGATGAGACCTGATGTGACCAATATGGAGGTGATTTTGTGATGAAATGAGGGTGGTCTTGAAACTTAGGATAGGTTAAATATGAAAAAATGAGATTTCCTATGCCAATTTGAAAACAGATTTAAGGATTCCTTACCCTTTTGAGGAGTGAACCGTATGACCTTGTCAAGTAATGACTCACAAAATTCTGAGTGATAACAACAACTGGGAGGCATGCATGGTGAGTGTGACAATGCTCTAATTTTAATTTAATTTTACTTTATTTATTATTATTATTATTAATTATAACTTCCACATACGTTGTACCTTTTCGCATACATTGTATCTCTTCAAAATATCTAATTTGTACATGACACAAAGTTCACAGCAGATGAGATGAGGATGCGTTGATGCCATATTTTGGCTTCCTAGGAACCCATCAATACTGAGCGGGTAAGTTGAGGAGCTTAGTATTTCTTTAACTATCCTTTTGATGCATTTTGGCCCCCCAGTTTTGTTGTGTTTAAGGTCCAATGTGATGTTGACCTAAGGATTAGAGGCCATTATGCATTCAATGGAAAAATACGGTTCTGAAAAACTATTGATGCTGATACGAAATTGTTCATCCTATTTAAGTTTGATATGCCAAAATTTCCACATTGATTACAATTGTAGAAGGTAATGATCACCCACTAAATTAGAATGGTATGCATTTCCCATATAGGCATCTCAAGCTTTGTGTTCTTTAGCTAACCTCATGACCAAAATAAGCATGAGAGTCATGTCTGTCCACCAAAGTTCCAACCGTAATAAGTATGAATACTCCCTTGGTTTCAAAGAAGTTATTGTTTTATTGATGATTGTGATTTCCAAATAGTTTTAAAGATGTGATTGTATGAAATTTTTTTTTGTTACCACAATGTAACATCTCCAACATCTTGTTCATGGGGGTAATATTTTTTCTGTTGTTTTCCTCCCAAATTCCAACATGGTAGGAGTTTGAGTTCCAACACCTTTGATCTCCCATGGAAAAATCCTCAACATAACAACATAATTTGTTGAAAACTAAACAAGAAATGTGTGTCTAATTTAATTTTCTCTTAATTAAATTGGAGAATAAAATGTAATCTTATCTTGTAATCACTTGTAATAGTTAACTGAGTGTGATAAACTCAGTTAGCTCATGGATTTCGAGTTGAGGGTGGTTGGTGAGGCATGCAGAGTGATTATATTAGTTATTGAGTCCAATTTGCATGCATGAGAAATTATTTAACTCAATTAATTGAGTTAAAATCAGTTTAACTAGTTGTAACTGTTTGTTGCACTAGTGAGAGGTCAAGTGAATTAAATCAAATTTAATTTACATGCAGTGATATATCATATAACTGATGATTTACTATTAATAACTGCATGCATGTTAGTTCCAGTGGAGACCTAGTTGAGACAAAGGTTAAGGGATGTTAACTATCAGTTGTATTATTAGTAGGCTTCCCGCATGCATTAAAACACCCATATGATTTCCCATGATCATTGTGCAGTTTTGGAAGGCTGAATTTCCTAAAGAATAGGGATTGCATTCCACATGAATTGCGCAAGCAAGGCAGGTTGAGCAGAGTCTAAAAATTGGCTAAGTTTTGGTCGATTTATTCAGATCAGTGTGAGACAGTTGTGAGAGTGCATGAAAATCTTGTGAGAAGAGTGCATTGTAATTTTTTCATGATTCCTTGGTGGATATACATATTGTTTGTATAATTTCTACATGGTATCAGAGCACAGGAAATCACTATAGTGGAGAAGAAATTGAGTTTGTGCTAAATAACATTCGAATTTGCAAAAATATTCTTTGGTGCGATAGGTAGATCAAAATCAAGATGGAATTCAATGGCTTGAGATTGGAATATGCACTCGAGGGAATTTATAATTATATTGCATGGAAATACATGATGGAGGAAGTTTTGGAGGAAAACTGGTTGAAATAATTCATTGATAATGACATTCCCAAGCCCGCAACAGCAGATGTCACTCTTCTTGATGCTTGGCAAAAGAACGTTTCAAAGGCGGGGTAGATCTTATTGGAGGGAGTACGAGACCACATTGTCTCAAGTCTTCATGGAAAACCGACTCCATATGAAATGTGGAAGGCTTTGACAGATATTTTTCAGAGTAGCATTGACCACAAAAAATTGGCACTGAAGGACAAGCTTAGGAAAATCAAATTGGAGAAAGGCAACACTATTCCGAAATATTTAACCAAGTTTGTCCAATGTCTTCTTGAATCAGTTAACTAATACAAGTTGTCATGAGATGAAATTACAATTTATCTTCCAATTTAATTAAGGGAAAATTAAATCAGAAGCCTCATATGGTGCCATTTTTGGCTGAAATTTTATAGATTCCATTTCTGGTTGCCATTTTCAATGCTTCTTGTTGCAAATTTCAACACAGGATAATAATCAAATTAAAAAATAGATTAGAATTTAATTAACAACCATTAAAGAGGGTTATTTAATTTGAAACATAACCAATGATGGAATTTTAAACAAAGCCCAAATAACTTAAGGGCCATTGAAAGTAAAAATAAGCTTCAACAAATTGTCGTATAAGATCCAACCAACACTTAGAAACAATAATGATCAGTTAACTAATAAAGGGATGACAAATTAACAATGGTGACCATGAATGGATGAGCTATTTTATTAACACCAAAATACATAATCCCAAGGCGTTAAATACTTGAGGGCTTTTAGTCATAATACACAGGAAAGCACTATCAAGACTAGACAAAATTCATGATTGGATGCGGAGTTTTTGCTATGTGTTTAAAGGGTAAATTTAGTTGCCAATCGAGAGAGAAAATATACATATATATTCACATGCAGACACCAAAAAGGGAGAAGGGTAAATAAAATGGGAAAACTCAACATCGTTCACAAATAAAAATATGATAAGAATTTTGGTACATACCTAGTGAATAGAAGAGTTACAACAAGAAAATCTGGACAAACCACCTCCAAGTCATGCTGCCAAGCTCTAGACACAAAAAAACCTTACATACCACCAGAATTCACTCACAGAGATAGGAGAATTGTCAAATGGAAAGCATAGCAACATGGTAGGGTTTTTGGAATTATCAAGAATCGAAATGCTCAACCCCAGGTGGTGGAGTAAATGCAAGAACGAGATGCAGGTATGGCTCATTAACAAAGGTATGTTTCCCAATAACACATTCATGCATGCCAACCATGTATGCTCAAGCGGGGAAATGTCGACATGGACTAATTCCATGCAACAAATTAACACTAGACAAGAGTCATATAAAGTCAAATGGAAAACCAGCCAATCAAACCATCATAATCACGCCAATTCAACTGCTAAATAAACACAATCAAATTACTTAATCAACCATGTGAAGGCTTGGAATTCACATCGAATCAAAAGGAGATCACATCGTATTGCCCAGGTCTCATCACATAAGTTTCAAAGCGAACTAAATAAATTTTCTAGTGAGAAGAATCCAACCAATAAACTTGACAACACCCTTATAATTACAAAATTCATACTGACAATGCATCATTAACTGCTACCTAACGTTATTAATTCATGTATCCAAAGACCATTTCCACACCAAATGGAAATATATGACAAATCAAAACCCATAACCAAATACTTTACTATAACAAAAAATTTCATCAAATCAGAGTAAAAACCAATACAATATGTTGCATACTAAGCACATTAAAACACAAAAAAAGGTTATAACACTCTTTCAATTTTCCATAAACCATATTTCACCTAATCATAAATCTTAGCATATAAAAATATGTGCCAAGATCAAAGCTGAAGAGTTTTGGAGTCACATTATTAAACACCATACTTGTAAAATGCATTATATATATATATATATATATATATATATATATATATATATATATATAACTAATCAAAAATTTTCCATGGAAAATGTATATATATTTCTTCCATTCATGACCCTAAAAAACCAATGGGATGATAGGGTTGTTAAAAAGTACCCAACAACCAATATAAACAAAATAGAGGTGGACCTTTCACAACAATCAATACAAAGAGGACTTGCATTTGAGCCTTTTTTTAATATTCCCAACATATAATATATGTATTTCTTCAAATATTTGTGTATAGGCCTAGCCTCTCATTAATTGAAAGAAACATAAAACTGATCATCATCCAATGAATAATTTCGAGATCAACGTAACTCCATAAGTAGTGCCCATGTGGCCAAATTTTTTCTTGTGAGGGGTCCCACCTATTAAATATTTGTTCATAATTAAATATAACAAACAATATGAGTAATGGGAGAGTCTCCCAACTATTAGATCTTTATTCAATATTGGTCATGAGAGAGTCTAATTTCTAGAATAAATGATGGTTTGCAGGTTTAGTTAGTGTTGACCATTATTAAAACTGTTATTAATTACTACGTAAGATGTTCCTCTTTGAAAACAACTCCCCTAGATGCCATAATTTCTAGAATACGCGATGGTTTGCAGGTTTAGTTAGTGTTGACCATTATCAACACTGTTATTAATTACTACATAAGGCTCTTCTCTTTGACAACAACTCTCCTAGATGTGATTGTGTACTGGTCTACACCATTAGATGGAATGCTAGACAATTGAATATTTTTAGGTTGTTAGATTAATAATTAATAGTTAAGAAAAATCTAATAGTTAGAGTTGTGTGTTACTGAATTGTTTCTTGATGGCTTAATGGTTTCTTGATGGTTTCTCCATAACAACATTTCTCTTGCATCGATTTTTAGTATTGAACACAAAATATCGTTTCGGGAGATCGACTCTTAAATAAACCAGCAATCTTTATGGTAGGGTCAGTTCTCGCATCTACCCAACTTCGTTTTCGAAGAAATACTTTCCTTTCGGCTATGTGTTGTATAACTATTTATCTTGGCCAATAGGTGGACCTCTCCATATCCTCATCTCATGTGCCCTACTGGCGCATTCTTATATTGGGCCTTCCATCATTTTTATCTACTCCATACTCCATGCATACTCCCAAAGATTAATGTATAAGATTTGGAGAGGCAGTGAGGGCTCATTGTCGTTTACCGGCTTGAGCCTTCTTTCCTTTTACACACATTATGATTTTATTTCATATCGACACAATTGAGTGAATTGGTGAGTGAGAATTGGAGGTCACTTCCATGTCATTCATGTGACTTTGTCCCTAAACTTGATTTAAAAGCAAAGTGTTGAGGATAAATAGTTCAAAACATTTTTTCTTTTAGTTTGGAAATATTGTACATATTATGTCGTAGCAACTCTGGAAATAATTGTAATATTCTGTTGGTGACCAGTTTTTAATATTTATTAGTCTATGAGTTTGATTCATCGATGTGAAAATTTTTGGTTTTGATTGGCCTCAAGTGACTCTTCTGCCTAATCAACCTTCTTCTTTTGTTGCAATCCCTTAACCACTGGATTTCAGCTTTCTTCTTTTGTTTCGACCCCTTAACGACTAGATTTAAGAGACTGGTCACACAAGTTTGAAAGAAATTTTATTTCTCTTTTGTGAGTATTTACATGTAGATCTATGTTTTTTTAGGCTAGATTTGAGGTATCTGAGAACATATTGGCATAGGAATAGAGGGAGATTGATACAACCAAGTGTTGTCTTTCATTTTTAGCTTTTTGTCTTATCCATTTCTAAGCATAATTCAGGTTTGAATCTTGACTTATAAACTGATGTAAGTCCATATTAATTTTGGATTTGTAGGCACCTAAAGGGATTAGAAAAGTTTAATATACAAATATCTTGGTTCTTAAAATATCTTGATTTAATATACCTTCCATAGGCACCTAGAGGGATTAGAGAATTTTAATATACAAATATTTATAATTTTGGAGTACAAATATTTTAGTCTTTTAAAGATCTGAATTTAATATATATCATTCTTTCTATTATTGATTATAAGAAATTATTATAAGGAATTTGTTTATTAAAATATATTTTTATCTACAATTTTAAGAAATATGTTTGTTATAAAAAATGATATTAAAATAAAAATGTTGATGGTATTGAAATAATAATTTCTCAACTATTCATTGATTTTTAACATTATTTACAAATATATAATTAAAATTAATGAATTAGAAAAATTAAAATTGATTTAAAAGCAAATGGTAAATGTGAATTATACACGGTATTTTCTTTTCTGTGAGTTGTATCGCAACAACAACCATCCATCATTGGTTAGAATTCAATGCATATTCATCTAATTATAGCATCTATATGGTATTTAATATTAGTTAATTATTCCACCTTTCAAAAAACACATGGAAAAAAACTAATTAGAATTAAGCAATTAGAAATTGAAAACTTGATTTAATTAACAAATTAATTACAAATGTGAATTAGACATGCGCATTTCCATTTTTGGGAGATCTTGTTGTTGTCCATTGCATTTCAAACAAAAACCATCCATCAATTGGTTACAATTCAATGCACACTCCATCACATTTATGGATTAATAGTTAATAGTTAAGAAAAAACTAAAACTAATAGTTAGAGTTCCTTCACCTTGAAGGATTTATGGATGACTTAAAGGTTTCTTGATGGTGACAGAAAGGAAAGTTCTTGCACGTAATGGTAATTAAGACGACCCAATTTCTAAATTTCATTTTGTTTTTTAGGACAGTGATAACACATTTTTAGTATTCAATCCATTTTTAGACAATTTGGGGAGATCCATGGAGTACCATTGCTTTGTTCAAAATAACCATATTGAGAATGGATCTCTATAAATCCATTTTTAGACAAGAGAGATCCATGGAGTACCATTACTTTGTTCACAATAACCATATTGAGAATCGATCTCTATCTTGGGTGATACCATTTTGGGTGGTAGGTATTTGTAAATTAATTCTTATATATGTTTTTTTTTTTTTTTTCTATTTCATATTGAAATATATTTTTATTATCAATATATATTTTTTAATGTTATTTAATAATTTTATGTGTAACATAAATTATATGATAATTTTTTTTTTAACATCTATCATGTCATTCATTAGAATTGAATCTGAATGGGAAGGATTCTATTTATTCCTTTGAACCACCCAACATAGCCCAATTGACAATTTATATGACTATATTAGCTTTTTATGTAATGCAAAAATTATTTAGTAAGAGATTGAAGAAAATGTTACATGTCAAGTTTATATGGAAAATAAAATAAATTTTACAATATTTTATGTTAAATATGAAATATATCATGATAGTTTTGAATGAAAATGTTAACATAGTTGGTAATGTGGACACGTGAGAAATTATTTTAATTGTTTAGTGTTTTGAGAATTGAACAATACCCATTTTACTATAAAGATCATAATAAATAATTTAAACTCAATACTAAAAATATATATACAAATATATTAATTATTATTATTTCTACCCTAAAATAAATAGTTAAATATAATAGCATTTCACAAACATCTCTTTAACATAGGATGAGGGCACATCCAGTTCCGATTCTCCTACAACCTGGTAGGATAATTTTTTGTCCATTTCTCTTTAACATAGGATGAGGGCACATCCACAGTTCCGATTCTCTTATAACATGGTAGGATAATTTTTTGTCCCATTAGTACACCTCAACAATAGAGGGTATATTTATCTCTTTGTTGTTAATTTCCATTTTTCACTTTTTATTAAAACTTGAACTTTCAAATTTATCCCATCAATTATAGTTGCTCCAACACTTCTGAATTTCACTCTTTCCAATGTATTGAGAAGGAGGTCCACTTTAACCTTGTTCTTTTAACTTTTGTACTCTATCTAGAGTATTGAGAAAAAAGGTCCATAGGCTCTCCTTATTAAAGGTCCAATTTAACCTTAGTCTTTTAACTTTTGTACTCTTTCGAGAGTATTCATAAGGAGGTCCATAGGCTCTCAAAAGAGAGGAAGATGAAACCTTTCCTGAGGAAAGTTTCTTTTGTCTGGGAGAGAAAGGAAAAAACAGAAACCTTATAATCCTACGAAACTTTAACTTTAACCTTAGTCTTTTAACTTAGGAAAAAACTGCAACCTTATAATGTTGTGAAACTTTAACTTTAACCTTAGTATTTTAACTTTTGTCTTCTCAAACTTTAGATTTTATCATTTCTATAATCCTTCCAAACATTGAACTATCTTTTTCCTTTTCCAATACATTAATTCCGAAAAATTAAAAGAATTAAAATTAGATTTTAAAAAATATTAGAAACTTAAAACATATGAGGAAAAATTTCTCATTTTTAAGTATAATATAATTATTATGTAAATGTAATACTTTGAAACTTTAAACTATCCTTTTGCTTTCCAATAAATTAATTTGGATCAATTAAAGACATTGAAATTGGATTTTAAAAAAATGTAAAATAACTCTTAATATGAATATAATCCTTTGAAATACTAAAGTGTTTTTTTATTTTTTTCTAATAATTTACATATTATTAATTAATAATTTTTTATATAAATATAAATAATAACTATTTTTTTGTTTAAATTAATTATACTTATTAAAATGTATTACTTTTACTCATAGTGTTGATAAATATCATTAAGGAGGATGACAAATATTTTGAAATTGAGATCTAACATAGTATATGCTAGACATTATTTTATTTTACGTTGAATTTTTAATATTATTACTTTAATTACATAAATATGTGGCTAATTTTAAACATTAAAAAAAAAACATATTAATTTTATTTAGAGTTTCAATGTTATTGCAGTAATATTGATGATGATGATGCTGATCATAACAAGAATACTAATCATGAATTGAAACTCAAGATGGTTCATAGGGAGAATGACCAAAATGTGGAGTCATCAAACAATTCAGAGAGTCTTAAGAGCTTCCAAAGGCAAATAGAGGAGAATGAAGAAGTCTCTAGCACTATAGTTGGGCTTGAACATGAACTTTCGCATAGATCATAGCTTGTTTCTGTAGAGTTGGAGAAACCAAACAGAAACAGAACAATAAATTGAGGATGCTTCCTTTAATATTTCCTAATAATTCAGGAGTAGTTGGAGCTGAGAAAGTTCCTATTGCTTCATAAGTTGAAGAAGGCCCACATGAGAAGATATGAAGAGATTGACATTCAGTAGCTTTGCTATTTTTTATCTAGCAATCTCTTTACTTGTTCCTTTAATTTCAATAACTCATAAAACAGTAGAGAAAAGACACTTGCTTATTTCAATCAATTGAATAAAATGGGTCTTTTTGAAGGGTATGTTAGAGAGGAATTTGTTATTTAAAAGATCACTAAAAGAAGTTTATTTTAAAACCAAAATGTACTATCAGCAAGAAATAGAATTCTTACATTTAAAAATTGTTACCATTCTTCTCACTAGAATATTTAATTATTACCCTTAGTTAAATAGAAAAATAAATAATTTCTAAATTTTTTCTTAGAAAAACAATAATAAAAAATAAAATTACATAACTGTTTTCATTTATGTTATTCTGTCCTATATTACAACCTTATGACATTTCCTTTACTACACGCGCTACACGTTTATTTCCTCTTTCACATGGGACTTGTTTGTGTATCGCGAGTTTTAAAATTTAGTAAACTTTTCTTTATGTAAATAGAGACAGCATTCAATTTGGATTGTCCAAAATACGTGTCGTACTAAAAGTCAAGGTACCACAACGTATATGTCACGTGACGTCACCAATACAATGGAATACGAATATATCCGTCCATTCATCATCGGAGATATTCAGCTTATTTCTCCATACTCTCTGTTATATTGCTTGCTCAAATATAATGTTATTTAACTATATGATAAATAATATTTTAAATGAAATTATATTCTTGTTGGAAGATTTTTACATACTCGGTTTTAAATTGTAATTTGGTCAGACCTACCTATATTTTTGAGAATCTTTGAAACGACATAACACTCGGAAATTCGAAAGAAATAAATAACTTTCGTTATGTTAATTGGGTAAAACATATCAATCGACGAAGAATATGTGAGAATCTCTATTTAAAATTTGAAAAAATTTAATAAATAAATAGATTTATATTTATTAATTTGGGAAGGATTATTTAAGTAGTAGTGTATTTATATAAATTAAAAAATACTAAATATTAATATGTATTAATTTATAATATTTTTTTATTAATATTTTAAAAATCATAAAAATTAATTAAATTTGAACATTATTTTAAATTATTAATATTATTATTACTAATTATAAAAAATAATATATGAGTTAAATATATATACATTTAAAAATATATGGAATAATATATATATATATATATATCAATTTTTTTACTATGTCATAGGCAATTAAATATACCACCTACCATAAAAATTATAACTCATTTCATATGACACTTGTTCATATGATATTTTTTTAATTAATTAATTTAATTAAAAAGACAATAAAAGCATAAAAATTTTAGAGATAAATCTCAAACTTAGATTTTTTAACTACTAAAAAAATTTTAGAATATTTTGTGAAAGTTAAATCTCTATCATTCATTTAATAATTATTGATAATTAAATTAAAATTTCGAAAACTTGATTCCAAAATAACCATACCTATAAAAAATATTAATAACATTTTTATTTTTGTAAACTTGATGGTGGATAGCTATTCATTCATCTTAACAAAACAAAACTACATGTTACATTAGATTGTATATTTGATGGCCTCAACCTACCAGTAGGAAACCAGGTCTATTGGCCATCTCAAAGAGTTATAAGCCAGCGTGTCAACTTGGTTCATGTTCTAAAGCAATCTATCTATTCGTCCAAAGCTAAAACTCTCGCATGTCAACTTGGTTCATGTTCTAAAGCAACTTATCTATTCGTCCAAGACTAACAATCTCCTGAATGTCCCTATAACTTTTAGCGAATATGGAAGTGAATCAGTGTTTGAATTTTTTTTAATGATACAATTTAAAGATTATATTATTTAAAAAAATTTTATTAAATATCTTTAATTAATTTTTTAAAATTTTAATTATTTTGAAAGAAAAAATAAAGTCTAATAATATTACGCTTAGTAGGATAGTCCACCCTTCACCTTTACAATTCTTGATATGGTATATTTTTCTATATTTTTTACCAAAAAAAAATCATAACATGATATTTCATGGCCTACGATGTCCATATAGTAAGGACTGCTAGGTTGAACAAAATCAGATACCGAGAACCGACGGGATCTTTTAAAGAGATGTGAAATATACTAGTGCGCCACGTGTCAATTGAATTTTGGTGAGCCGATTAATTAACCTTTATAGTAAAATTAATCATTAATTTCAATTTCAGAGTTCAAGGATATAATTTAAAATATATGAGCATCTTGTTGAATGTAATTTTCCCAGGTAACTACACTCTCAACTCTTAATCGAAATCCACACAAACCAAATAATATACACCTCAAGTAAATACCCTTTTATTAACCTAAGTAAATGTGTGACGCCAAGCCCAGAAATTACTTTACAAACGCAGGTAAATACCCTTTTATTAACCTACGTAAATTTGTGACGCCAAGGCCAGAAATTACTTTAAAATCGATTGTATTTTGAGGCGAATTTTTGGGCTGACAGAGATTTTCGCTGCTTGATGCCGCGTAAGGTAGAGGAGGATGGTCAAAAGTAGATGAAATTCTAAGAGAAATCAAAAGTAGATGATATTCTCCGAAAAATCAGAACGATATGGTCCGTGCTTAATAAAATGATGACCCGGACTAGTTACGTTTTCACATACGCAATTCTCTTGATTAGAAATTACGTCCGAACGCGGCTATGTGTAGCATAAATAAGGTTACTCAAGCCCGTCTCTCCCAGTTAAGCGGCCCATTCCATTTCTTGTTTTTCTTTTCTGCTGCTCCTCCTGTTCAAACATCAGTTCTTTGCTTGCAGCCATGAATTCCCCGGCATTGCTTACGACCTCTTTCCTTCCGGCTTTGCCTTCCGCTTCCGCGGTTTCTAAGGTTTCGAATCTTGGTATGTTACGCTGCCATGCCCTTTATCCATCGCACTCCACGGATACCCTGCAGACGATAATTTCGCACGATCAACACTCGATTAATCGTTTCAGCAAGCCGACTCCTTGTCGTCGCGACCTGACAGCAATCAAAATAAGGGCGCTGCCCATCAGAAGTGGGGCAGTTGAGTCCCTGACTACCACTTTGGACGCACTAGACATCGAAGAGAAAAAAGAGACAAAGATCTCTAAGAGGGATCTGGCAGACATATGGGGGGAGATCCAGGGCGCCAACAACTGGGAAGGACTTCTTGATCCCATGGACGACATATTGCGAAAGGAGATCATCAGGTATGGGGAGTTTGCCCAGGCCTGTTATGATGCTTTCGACTTCGACCCCTTCTCCAAGTACTGTGGTAGCTGCAAGTATCATTTCAGGCAGCTCTTCCATGGAGTTGGGATGTCGGATTACGGCTATGAAGTGACGAAATATCTCTACGCCACTTCCAACATCAATCTGCCGGGTCTGTTCCAGAAGCCCCGCGTGCAGAAGCTGTGGAGCACTCATGCCAACTGGATGGGCTTCATAGCCGTCGCCACGGACAAGGAAGAGATCAAGAGGCTCGGGCGGCGAGATATTGTAATCGCTTGGAGAGGAACGGTGACGAATCTGGAGTGGATCGCGGACCTCATGGATTATCTCAAGCCTGCCGAATTGAACAACTTGCATCCCCATCCTGACGTGAAGGTGGAGGCAGGATTCCTGAATCTGTACACGGCCAGGGAACACGACTGCCGGTTTTGTAACAGCAGCGCACGGGATCAAGTCCTGTCGGAGTTGAGGCGTCTGTTGCAGAAATACAGAGGCGAGAAGTTAAGCATAACGATCACGGGCCACAGCCTGGGGAGCGCGCTGGCAATGCTTAGCGCATACGATATCGCAGAATTGGGGTTGAACCGCAGCTCGGGGAACGACGATCAGGTGGAGTCGATTCCGGTAACGGTGTTTTCGTTTGCGGGGCCGAGGGTGGGCAACGCAGCATTCAAGGATCGATGTGAGGAACTGGGACTCAAGTTTCTGAGAGTGGTGAATGTGCACGACAGCGTGCCCAAGGTCCCCGGGATTCTGTTCAACGAAAAGTTGCAGATGATGAAGCAGTGGATCGATAAGCTTCCGTGGAGTTACTGTCACGCTGGGGTAGAGCTGGCTCTTGATCACATGCATTCTCCGTTTCTGAAGCCCTCGAACGATCCCTCCTGCTCTCATAACCTGGAGGCTTATCTGCACCTGCTGGATGGATACCATGGACGAGGGCAGCGCTTCTATCTGTCTTCGCGCCGCGATCCGGCTCTGGTGAATAAGGCGTGCGATTTCCTGAAGGAAGACTACCTAGTTCCTCCCTTCTGGAAACAAGACTCCAACAAAGGGTTGATCAAGAACTCAGAGGGCAGGTGGGTTCAGCCCGAGAGAATCAGAATCATCGAAGAGTCGCATACAGATCACCACTAGTCACTCTATCACAGTAATTACGTCCGCCGCGTCACCAATTATAATATTGGCCATCGGGCAACCTCAGTGTAGTGTCACAGAGTTTATTTTAGCTTTCAAACCGCTTCAAAGCCGGGAAAATCCGCATTGATTCGGTAATCGTAAATACAGTTACTTACTATATATTCTGGAGCCATTGTTTGTTAAGTAAAAAACAAGGTTCTCTAACGCAGAAAATATACTCTCTCTGCCTCTCGAGTTCGAGTTTCTATTGTCAATTTCGAAAGGAAATTATGATCCATAGTTGTTGGGAACAGAGGCAAAGTCATATAACAAGACTGGAATTCTATTGCCACTACATAAAGTAACAGACCATGAATGGCTGAAAACGAAATATAACCGAGAGTTTTTTAACAAATTCCATTTGAAGCTCTGATCGTCCTCAAAGTAGCCAATTCTCTATTTAAAATTGGGTTGGGTTGACCAAAACAGAAATTTCTAATTTTTCAACAGATGGAGCTCTCCATGAATGGCTGAAAACGAAATATAACCAAGAGTTGTTGTAACAAATTCCATTTGAAGCTCTGATCGTCCTCAAAGTAGCCGATTCTCTATTTAAAATTGGGTTGGGTTGACCAAAACAGAAATTTCTAATTTTTCAACGGATGGAGCTCTCACGATTATTGAATAATTCTAGTGAGATATTGTATGTTAGTAATTGGCACAAACGAAAATGTCAATTCATTTTTTAAAACATCCCCTACATCCCCATACACATAAGGTAATCTTTATATTATTTTTTTAATATTTTACCAAAACAATATAGTTTTATAGAAAACTAAAAAGTGTTTTTTTTAATACTGAACTAATTTTTTTTAGGAGGTAAAATATCTTTCTCCATCACAAGGAACTATATCTTTCTCCAAACTAAAAAGTATTTTTCTTAATAGAGAACTAATTTTTTTAAGGAGGTAAATTATCTTTTTCTCCATCAAAAGGAACTATATCTTTCTCCAAAAGCTATAAAGGTTTTATTACAAAGTAAAATTTTAATTGCATTTTTTTATAATTAGCAATTGCGTTACATGTTATTCTTTTGTAAGTATCAATTACACCGTATGTTGTAAAGGAAATGCCTTAATGCAGTAGCCTAGAGAAAAGTAGTATAAAAAATAGAAGTAAAAATTTTATGCAATTTTGTTTATTTGCTAGTAAGAAAAAGTTTGAAATTTAAACTTTGTAGAATTGAGCTACAAAAGTTAGGAAGGACACTAGTTTGAGGAATCCCATAAATATTTTAAATTCACTGATAATGTGTGTTTCTTCATAATGTCTCTAGTATGTACCTTTCAACTAAAAAAATCAATACTCGCGTGTGTTTTGTTGTGGTACAGAAGCACATTGCTCCCATGGTGCCAACAATAGGTAAATTGAAGGAAAAATGGAAGTGAATCGTGAAAACATTTTATTACATAACATTATATTGTGTTTTTATTTGTTACCTTCCCTTATATTCAAAAATAAAACCTATTATGTGGTTTTTTTCTAACTCAAAAAAACGAAGAATAAAGAATTTGATCTTGTTTGGACATTCTTTTATAATTAATTAATTTATTAATGTGATCATTATAAATATAACTTTGTTTTTACTATTTTTGTTTATTTTTAAAACCGAGTTATGTGGTTTTTTCTAACCCAAAAAAAAATTGAGAATAAAAAATTTGATTTTGTTTAGACATTATTTTATAATTAATTAATGTGATAATTATAAATATACCTTTTTTTTCATTGTTTTTGTTATATTGGTTTAAATAAGTAAAATAAAATTAGCTAGTTCGATCTTCATTGTATTTAATTTGATTAAATTTATTTTTATGAAATTGTAAAATGATCTATAAAATTGGATAATTGCATAAGATGTTTGAAATTGATGATGAATCTAAAGCAAAGACTAGTCCTAATAAAATTTTATTCAAAAAAACACAAAATATATGTATTATTAATATTGATAATTATTTCTAAAACCCTAGTTTTTTTCTAACCCAAAAAAAATTAAGAATAAAGAAAAAACTAGACCTAATAAAATTTTATTCAAAGTGATGCAAAATACATCTATCATTAATATTGACAAAAAAAAAAAATTAAGAATAAATCATTTGATCTTGTTTAGACATTATTTTATAATTACTTAATTAATTAATGCGATCATTATAAGAAAGATCTAACAGCTAAAAGAAAATTAAGATATTATAAGGAGGTTATCAACCCCACCCTCAAAGATCAAAAGGATCTCTCTGTTTTAACTAGCTCAAAGAATAAAATTAATATAGCCAAGATTAGAACTAACTCTGATGAGCTCCACATCATCATCATCATTATCATATAAATATACTTTTGTTTTTACTTTTTTTGTTATATTGTTTTGAATAAGTAAAATAAAATTGGTTAATTCTTAGGATTTTCATTGTATTTAATTTTATTTAATTTATTTTTTATAAAATTGTAAAATAATCTATAAAATTGGATAATGGCATAGGATAACTTAAATTGATGATGACTCGCAAGAAAAAGACTAGCCCTAATAAAATTTTATGTAAAGGTATACAATATATTAGTTTAATATTGATAATTATTTTTAAAACCTTGTTATGTGGTTTTTTTCTAACTCAATTTTTTTTTTCTAACCCAAAAAAAACTAAGAATAAAGAATGTGATTTTGTTTAGATATTATTTTATAATTAATTAATTAATGTGATTATTATAAATATAGCTTTGTTTTTATGTTTTTATTATATTGTTTTGAATAACTAAAATTTTATTAGGTAGTTCTCATGTATTTAATTTTATTAAATTTATTTTTTATGAAATTGTAAAATAATCTATAAAATTGGATACTAAGATAGAATTATTATTGAAATTCATAATGAGTGGAAAGCAAAAGACTAAACGTAATAATTTTTTATTCAAAAAAATGCTCTATATATAAATTATTTTTATTTTGTAATTTTTTTACTAAAAAATTCACATTACCAAATTGAAATGGAAAATGACTTTATTTCTATTATGATATGTTGGTGATTATCACTATATTTTTGAATTGTTTAGAAAATTAGTTTTTTAGTTAAAAAAAAAGAAATTAAAAATAATATAAAAATAATAATAATAAAATAATTACTATCATTATAAAATTATTTAATATTAAATAAATTATAATATATTATATATAACATATATTTTTAATTTAAATATTTAAAATAAATGTTGTTATTTCTGAATAAATTTAATTTCAACATAATATATTTGAGTTCCTGCAACAAGTCTTCTGAAAAGTAATACCCTGAGCAAAATGATATGATTCTATTGTGGATTTTGAGGCTGCATCTAAATGAAAAAGAGGTCTGCTTTATAAGAATAGCAAGCTGGATGATGTACGTGAGCCCAGAAAAATATTATGCTTATATGATAATTATAATATAATGATATTCAAACTAGATTGAATATCACTGAACATTACAACAACTTTACAAACACCTATACTACCTACCTATCTTGTATAATATGCCTTCTCTCGTTGGGGGTGAAAAAAATTGGAATTGGGATGAGATGAACGCCATAGCGATTGGAAGCAACATGGCGCACAACATTATTATGAACCCAAAACAGAAACGATGATGATGACAGTGAGTCTTCTTGCATTGTATTTGTAGGAGGACTCTCATGATCAACCCTTGCAAATTTTTTTTAATGCAGTGAATTATACGCACTCCGAGGCATATACTCTGCATGGGATTTCGCATGTCCCTGAATATTCCGAATATATAAGAAGGTGGTCCTATTGCTCGTTCCCTGTGGTGTGGGAACCTATCGCCCCCTGGTCTCCCCAGCCTATTAAACTTTGGGCCTACGAGGGTTTGTATTCACAGGAAGAAGAGTCGTATGTAGTTTTTTCTTAACTGTGAAGGTAGGCTAATTGTTTTTTTTAACTATTAATTTGATGGTATAGAAATTTTAATAGTCTAATATTGTTGTAAAATTGTACATGGTGGTAGTTAGGGGAGTTGTTTTCAAATAAAAACACAACTTAAATATGTTATAGAACAACCTAATTATATTTTCAAATAATATAAAGAATTCTAATTTTTATGTTTTTGAAGACTTTTGTAAATAGATCTATCATAAAATAATTGTATAGATGAAAATATTATGTTGACAAGGATAACAAAACGAAATATGCAAATGTAGACTCTACTCTATACTTTGAATATATGAATCATAAAAGAAAATGAGATATACATATATTTTGATTAAGATATCAAACAATAAAATAAAGGAAATATAAAATTCAAATTTATTTATGAAAATTTGATTGGATTGTAATAAGAAAAAAAGATTTTCCAAAATTGTTTTCTATTTGCAAATAATTTTAAATTTTATTAAAATTAATAACAAAATGTAAGAAAGAAATTCAACACTTATCTAATAGATTTTTTTAATTCTGTTAAACAAAATTATGATTAATATAATCATAAAATTATCAATAAACACATAATAAAACTTTAAAAAATATTTATCAAATTAAGAAACCATTACATGAACCAATTGGAAATTCATAAAAATAAAGCTATATATATCTATTTAAATTTAAGATATCAACCCAATATTATTAATATTTATATTAACTAAAAATTCAAATTATAGTATTAAAATTAATATTAATAAAATTGTATATTAATATTAATGTTAACCGATATAATAAACATTTAAATTTTATTTTATTTAATATTAGTAACTTGCATTAATTTAAATTAAACTATATAATAATATCAATACTATATATTGCAAAATTTAATTAATTTATGGTTAATATAAATAAAATTGTTGTATTTAAGTATATCATTTTAAAATGAATATTACATATTAATATATTGCATTATATTATAATGCAATATTCCGTGGCAGGCTTATGCCATGGCTGGTGGGCTCCCGTCAAACCACTATGATGACATTGTATGGATAGGAAGAACATAGTTATAATCATAAAATTACATTTGTGTTATTATAATATGGGACATTCTGAAGCCTCTTTTTTAATGATTTCAAAATCACAACCATATAAACTAAACAATTCAATTCTAATCATAAATATCATTTTTTATCATTATTTTTGTTTGACGTGATGGTATAAGGACGAATTATTTTGGTCGCCCTTTAATTAACCATCATCAGATGATTGTTTAAGTTGTTCATGTACTCCACTTAGTTATTTTATTTAAAAATATTTTATGCTCTATTTATTTTTTAATTAGAAGAATTGGAGTTGAGTTATATTCCTAATTCTTATATATGCTCTTTTCTTAGCAACAAGATTTAAATCTCGAAAATTACCAATCAAAATTTTTTTATTTACTATTTATCTAATGATATTATTTTTTTTTACTTTAAAATTTTTATTTATTTTTTATTATTAAGGAAAAGGAGGAGATATTTTTTATTATAAAGAAAGGAGACCGAAGTAATTATAAAATTTAATAATTAATTTTAATTTTAATAAAGTTTAAAAAATTATAATTAAAATAATAAAAAAATAAATTTTATCGTTAAAATATATATATTATTTTGCAAATATTGAAAACATTAACATGTATGGAAAAACAAATAAGTAAGTAGTGTAAAAAACTATGAATAAAATATAAAAAAAATCGATTATTCAAAACTAAGAAATAGTTAAGGGTCTTGGTGATTGACAACATGCTCTTTCAAACATTGCTATCGAAAATATAAATCATTTGTAGGTTGAAGTTAATTTATAAAATATTTTAAATAAAATGTATTTGGAAATCTTTTATATATTTAAAAGAATAGAAATAATTAATTTTAAATAAAGTAAATGTTTTTTTTTCCAAGTTAGACTATATCTATTATATTATACAAGGCAAAATATTAAATATCTCTTTCTCTGGACTTGGCAAGCCGATTTCGAAGGGAAGTATCAAGAGTTTGAAACTAGAATACGGACTGCCCTAGCTAGGGAAACCAGTCCAATAGTAGCACAAAATAAATGCTGCCCAGAATGGGAAACCAACATACACAGTAGCAAAATTTAAACTGAAACCTAATAGTGAAGTCTTCCAAAAAAAAGGGTGGACCTTCATTCTTCTTGCTAGAGTTGGGGTCTTCCTCCTTGATCCTTCAAACATAGAAAGAGTTATCACCCTCGCTTAGCGTGTGTCTAGTGGCCTGAAGCCGTGGCGACCCCAGAATGTCAGGCCAATTGGAGGTGGTAGCAAGCTGATTGGTGTCCTCATCCTTATCTCCTGCGTCGCTATTTGAACTTCGACCATTGCTGGAACCCGAATTGTTGCTAGTGCAATGGCTACTGCTGGAGGTGCTCTGCCAAAGTAGAGCTTTCATCTTGCGAGGGACGAAGGCCTGCTTTGGTGGGATGGTCGACTTGCGCAGACGCTTTTTGGGCTGAATTCTTGAGGAATCCAGAGGGGAGACAGGGAGCTGCAAGGATAAGTGAGCGGATAGATTGACAGGGTCGAGTCTGCTCGGCTCCTCCCAGCCCACAGAAAGATTCAGTTCCCTGCCCATGGCGTGCGATAGAGGTGGTCTGGAGGGGAGGCTGCGGCCTCTAGCTCTTTGAAATCATATACGGTGATGCCTATGCATGACAGGAAAAGGAACAGAGGTGAGGGACATGGAGGGAGTGCTCGACAGCACAAGAGAGGAGTTTCCACCACTTGAGAATGTTGTGGGAAGGCTGTGACAGGGCTGAGCAGGGCCAAGAGCTAGGGGTTGAAAGGAACAGTGGGAGGCATTCACAGATAACAGGAGGGAGAGCTGAATGGAGGCCGAATGATTGCAGGTAGCAGGCTTAATAGCCATGGGGACAGAATCGAGATCCCTTAATGCTCTGCAGCAGGAGGACATCACAATGAAGGTGGCGAAGTACAAAATTAAGACCAGCTTGATCGAGCATTTAACATTGGGTAGGCGACCATGAGTGGGCGTGTGGGATGGAAAGTTGTCCCGCCACTTGGCGCCCAGGTGGCCCCTCCGATCACTGCAAGGCACCTGCATCTGGGTGGTGGAGGTCTTTGTGTACCAGGAGAGTGCAGTCATGTTTGAGGGCTTCATCATCAAGGGATTGGAGAGAGCTTGTGGTGAGAGGAGCATTGTGTGTGACTCCTTTGTTGGCTATGAGGTCAGTAACAACATTGGTCGTTCTTTTGATGTGCTTGAAGGATACTATTGAGTGGTTGTGGAGCCAATGTTCTAGGAGCTTAAAGCGTGTTTCTAATCGCCAAATCATAGTGAAATTTGAAGTAGAGGACCCCGCCTGGAGACACTTAGCCACGTCTATGATGATTTGGGAGTCTCCTTCTATTTCCAGAGGGAAGACCTTGTTTTCTTCAGCTAAGAGGAGCCCATGAAACAGTCCCTCGAGCTCGGCTGAATTGTTGGTGTCCCAAGCCATGGAACCAAAGAAGATCAAGAGAGCATCACCTTCCGAGTTTTTGATGATCCCCCGAAAACCTGTGTCCCCTGGATTGCCTCTGGACGCACCATCAAAGTTGAGCTTCAAGAGGCCAGGAGGGGGAGGAGACCAAGAACAGGGGGTGCTTGGAGAGTGGTTTTAAGGGGGTTCTGAGATCGGAAACGAGTGAAGCGAGAGATTTCAGTTGGACCATATGATTTTCTCCCTTGGATGATAAGGGAGATCAGAGTCCCGCCATCATTGAAGTGCCAAGGTTTCTTCTAGATTGCTGCATATGGTGGTCTAGAGATTGTTAGGAGGAGTGTTTTGATCCCGAAATATGCGACAGTTCCTCTCTTTCTAGATAGACCAAAGGATGTGCCCGGGGAGGATGATCGAAAGAGAGTTAAGAAGATCACAAAGGAAGGGGGTGGAGGGCCAAGTTTGGATGGTGTTGAGAATGTCTCCCAGATTCCTGTCCGATCTCCTGCTCAGAAACACAGCTTTGTCTCAAAGTGTGTTGGCTAGGGTGCATGGGCTGAAGAGGTGCTCAATGTTTTCTTCCACATTACCATAGTTTTGACAGCGAGAGGGACCCTCAAACCATTTTCTGAGAAGATTATCCCATGTGAGAATGCACCTTTTTCTTAGAAGCCAGAGAAAAGTTGATATTTTTGGCCAGATTCTAGGATGCCAAATTTTGGACCAGATAATATCTTGACGATTCTGAAGGTTAGGGAGGAGAAGGCGATAGGACTCTTTGGTGGTGAAAGTCCCTTGGGAGGATTAACCCCAACGCACTATATCGTCCCCTTTAGTAAGGCGTATTTTCCTTTTTGCGAGTTCCTGTGTGATGTCATTCATTAGCTGAAGTCTGTGAACCTCCTGTAGATGATCAGCTAAGATCCATTGACGGAATTGAGGATTGATCTGAGGGCTCCAAAAACGGTTAATCTGGGGATTTTCCTAATGAGTGAGAATTCCATTCCAAGTTGAGTTGGGGAAGAAAGTGGCCAATTTAGGCATTTGCTGCCAAGAGTCATTCCAGAACTTGGCATGGGTTCCTAATCGAACTTCCCAGAAGTTGTGACCTCTTACTAGAGCCCTATGTTGTTCCACAACTTTCCAGATGAGCGAACCATTCGTCTCAATGTCAAGGCGAATTAGATCCCCGACTGGCCAATTATTTTCATATTTGGAGAGCTAGAGTTGCGCCCAAGGGACCTCAAAATTGGATGTCCACTGGCACTAGAATTTGGCTCCCATTACTGCATTGCTATGCTGAGGATCTCTGAGGCCCAGCCCGCTCGAGGCTTTAGGAGCACACACATCTTTCCAATTGACCAGAGCCCAGTTCCTCTTATCCTTCTTACCTCCCCAAAGAAAATTACGTTGAAGGTTTCTAATGGCATTGAGGACCCATTTGGGGGCGGCCAGAACTGAAAAAAGGTAGAGATGCATGGACTGGAGGACAGATTTGATCAGGACAAGGAAAATGGCTATATTGAGGGCCCGATGGGTCTAGAGGGAGAGTCGGTTCTCCAACTTGTCAAGAAGGTCTTTCCAGGAGGCATGCTTGATAGCATAGTCAATGAGGGGGGCGCCTAGGTATTTAGAGGGGAGAGAGGATATGGAGAACCCCAGAATACGGGCAATGTTGCACTGGGTGAGGAGAGGAGTGTTGAAGAAGAAAATTTTGGATTTAGCCTAATTGATAGTGGGTCCAGTAGTGAGGGAGAAACAGTCCAAAATGTCTTTGAAAGAATTGGCTTCTTGAATAGAAGGATGACCAAAGAGCATATTTTCATCCACAAATTGCTGGTAGGAGATGGGAGGGCGACGGTGGATGCACAATCCTTTGAGGGACCCCATCTTGACATGGTGATTGATGAGCCTGCCTAGCCCTTCAACCATAAGAACAAAGAGAAAGGGAGAGAGAGGGTCACCTTGACGGATGCCTCTGGAGGGCGAGAAGGGCATAGAGGGGGAACCATTGAGCAGAATGGAGAAGATCAGGGAGGAGATAAGACTCATGATCCATCGAATCCAGGTAGGGTTGAATCCAAAGGCTGACAACATTTAATGAATGTATGACCAACTGAGCTTATCAAAAGCTTTTGAGAGGTCGATCTTGAGAAGCATACCTGGGATTTTGTGACTCTTCAGAGAATAAGTGACCTCATGGGTGAGGATTATTCCGTCAAGAATATGCCTACCCTCTACATAACCTGTTTGCTCCAGAGATATTAGAAGGGGCAACATAGGTTTGAGATGGTTAGCAATCACCTTGGAGACAAGATTGTACAGGACATTGCAGAGGGAAATTGGTCTGTATTAGCTTGGAGTGGTCCCGTGCCCCTCCTTGGGGATGAGAGTTAGGAAGGTGGCGTTGAGGGAAGGGAGCATCCAATTCATTGTTCTAGATTATTCAACCATTTCCCAGATCTCTAGCTTGATGTCTTCCTAGAAAAAGTGGAATAAGTTGGTGGTAAATCCATTCAGGCTTGGAGCTTTCCTAGCTTTAAGTTGATCCATGGCTTGGTCCACTTCCTCCAGCTGAATGGGTTACAACAAAATTTGATTGTGGTCATCTGTGATGATGGCTGGAATGTGCTGGGTGATGGTGTTGATGGCCTCCTGTTAGTCCACCTAAGGTTCAACAAGAGTCTCCTTGAAGTAGTTGAGGAGCTCCTATTCAATCTACTCGTGCGTTTCCAGATTAATACCTTGTTCATTTTTTAAGGTGGAGATTCGATTGACCATCCTTCGTTGTATGGTGGAGCAATGGAAGAATTTTGTATTCTTCTCTCCCTCTTTGAGCCTCTAGAGAATCTCCTCCTGCACAACTCTCTCCTCAATTAAATTCTTGAGCTACTGTTCTTGTCTGTCCAGATCCTCCGTGCGACCTGATGTGATGAAGGTTTGTTGGAGGGTTGCCATTCGAGCCTCCAAATACCTTTGGCTCCTGAATACATTTCCAAAGGCACGCTGGTTCGAGTGCTTTATACTGGCCTTTATGATCTTTAGCTTCTGTTGAACCTGATACATTTTTGAGCCTTGATGGGGATGATGTTGCGCCACCATTCAGTAACCATTTATTTAAAACTAAGATGGGGTAGCCAAAACTATTCGAATGAGAAAGGTTTATTGAGGGCCTTGCCTGGCCTCACCCACTGTAGCTGTATAGGCCAATGATCGGAGCCTGTCGCAGGGAGGATGGTGGAAAATATGTCACCCCTAGCTTGAATGAAGGCTTCAGAGATGAGAAAGTGATACAAATGAGAGGCTATTTTCTAGGAGCCTCTTTTGTGATTATTCCAAGTGTGGAGCCTGTTGGTTGTAGGAAGATCAATCAGTTGATTGTGGAGAATGAATTCTTTTAACCTGTGACTATCGATGTCCAAATTCACGTGACCACCTCACTTTTCTTTGAGGATGATGATCATATTGAAGTTACCTCCCAAAATCCAGAGGGGAGGAGAGGGCTGATCATTGAGGGAAGCGATTTCGTCTAGGAGCTGAAGTTTGCGGGTAGAGGTTTGGGGGAAGTATACATTGGTGAGAAGACCGCGAATGCCAGTACCAATTAGATGGAAGGAAGCTTGGATGAAATGAAGTGAGGCATGGAGATTTTAGAGGGAGATGATGGAAGGATTCCAAGCTATGGCTAGACCTCCAGAGGCCCCCATTGCGTCAACAGCGAAAATATTGCAACCAGGCCAGAGCCTGGATAAAATGGAGTGGAAAGTGGTACTTGAGCATTTAGTTTCCTGCATGAAGAAGATAGAGGGGTTGTCATGCCTTATTCGATTTTTTATCATCTAGAGCTTTGAGGGGCTATTAATCCCTCTAATGTTCTAGGAAGTGAGCTTCATCATTTAGGATGTTGGTTTAGAGCCTTAAAGAGCTTTATCAGCTTAGGGTATTGACCCAATTCAACTAGCTTATCCCCCAGAATTATCAGTCTTTGAAGATCTGTCGGCCTCCCTCGTTTCCTCGATTCTCTGATGATGTTTATTTTTTCCCTTGAAATATGTTCCCCCTGGATGCCCAGTTGCTCGCTTCCTTTTAGAAGCTGGGCTTTGAGAAGAGCTTCCTCCAAACTATCTATTTGTCTTTCTAGGATGGTATGATATTCCTTGAATTTGTAGGCCTTTTCCAACCCTGTGATGTCCAAATCCCAAAAATATATGGTTTCAGGTTCTTCATCCATGTAGATGACAGGGGTGTGGTTCTTGCTATGTTCCTGAACTTTCTCTTGAAGAGGAATAGCCTGAGAGACTATGTCCATATTAGAGCTAGGCTTCTATGTTGAATCATGGATCTGGGTAGAAGCAGATATCTGGATCTCTTTTTTCTTGTCCTTCCTTTTGGATCCTTGAGACTTGTTCTGTGCATTTGGCTCAAGGGGGGTAGTACTAGGAGGGGGTTTTGAACTAGATGCAGGGGCTATGAGGGGAGTAGTTTCCGGAGTTGCTACCGGGGGGTCCTCCTCCGGTGTTTGGTTAGCCAGGAGATGGAAGCTATTGCTAGTGGAGGGTTGAGAAGGACTAATATTGGTGGTAGTCTTTTTTGCATGCCTTTTTCGAGGGGCGACTTTGGTGAAGCCATCTTGGTTAGTGGAAGTAGGGCTAGAGGTGGCCTTGGGCAGGGAGTTCTGTGGGCAATCTCTGAAGAGATGGCAATGCATGTGGCATTTGCGATAATGGAAGGGAACATGCTCATAATCAATCGTTTGAATCCATTTGAAGTAATCATGACATAAACTTACCGAGTCTGGGAGGGCTTTGGCAAGATGCATGTAGATGCAGATTCTGGCATAGGAAATGTACCTATTGTGTTTGGTTTCTTTCGTGATCTTGATGAAGGATCCTAGGCTGTTGCCTATTTCTTTGAGGGTGATATCGTCCCAATATTCCTGCGGCAGAGAATAGAGGTGGATCCAGACCGGTGCCCAGTTGAAATCTTCTTTGTCAAGGTTGAATCGCTCAACCCAATCTCGGAGGAATAGACCTGCAACGTTGAATAAGTAAGGCCCTCCATCCATAACACGATTTTTGTCCTCGAGGCAGGTAAAGATTATATTGAAGAAACCCTTGGGGCCAAGCTGGAGAGAGACCTGGCCTTTTGGCTTCCATTTGGCATTTATCTAGCCATAGAGGGATTTTTCAGTTGGCCAAAAGCCGATGAACTTGCCAATGAGAGCATGATCATGCATGAACTGGATCCTGCCATTGATCCATTCTACAGGGAAGTGGATCTCGGACCTCTTGGGCTTGATTGGAATACAAGTCGAGGACGTAACCTTGTGCTTTGTATTTCCGCCAGTGTTGTCTTTTACTTGATTTGCAAGGATTTCTCCAGATTTGGCAGCGCCAGATTGCGTAGCCTGCGTCGTATCAGGTGTGCAAAATTTATCGATATTGTTAGAGTCGTCACTGTCTCCAGAGGTGTTGGGGGGGGGGGAACATTTTGCCCCCTCGTTAAGGTCGCCATGTCATTTGTCTTCTGCAAACTAAATATCTTACGTAGCAGGGAAAATGGGGTCGATCAAGATCCGTGACGACGCCCGCTGTAGGGGTGAGAGAAACCCTAGGGTTTCAGGCCATGGTTCTTCTTAGTCATGCGATCACTCTAGCTCTCCTCAAATAAAGTAAAAATGTTATAATGAATAATACCTCTAATTTATTAATGAATGAAGTTATTGAAACAAAATATAAACAAGTATTGTTGGATGCACAATTTTGTCTATTTGATGGTGATGATTACCATTTGATAAGACCAATGGGGTTTATCAGACCTTAAGAGAGGAGAAAGAATCTAAGTTTTATTGTTCAAAATCTTGTTTCTATGGTCAAAGCACTACAAGAAAAAAGCACATTAGTGAGGGTCATGCTTGTGATGGACCTTTAAGGTCCGTCACCAATGTCACATATGGTGACGATCCTTAAAAGACCATCACTGTAAGTGTATATAGTAATGGTCCTTTACGGTCCGTCACCAAAGACATTTTCAATGACACTTTTGGTGAGGGTCGTTAAAGGCCCATCACTAATTCTCTCTTTGGTGACACTTCTATTGACGAAATTTTAATGACCCTCACCAATGCTCTTTTTGTTACTTTTGGTGACGGTCAAAAAATGTCCGTCATCATTGATCATTAAAATACCGTCACTGTAAGTGTATATAGTGATGGTCCTTTATGGTCCATCACCAAAGAAATTTTCAATGACACTTTTGGTGAGGGTCGTTAAAGGCCCATCACTAATTCTCTCTTTGGTGACACTTCTAGTGACGAACTTTTAATGACCCTCACCAATGCTCTTTTTGTTACTTTTGGTGACGGTCAAAAAATTCCCATCATCATTGATCATTCCAATGAGTTTTTGATGACACTATGTGCCTATTATTATTTTTTTTTGTCAAAAGATAACGATTTAATACCATTATTGTGGAGTATTTTTTATAATATGTCCAAGGCCATAGTGGTTAGGGTCAATCAATTTTTTTAGAATTAATTGGTGTGTATCATTTCCCTCAAGTAATGACTAGTCGAATAGAGTTTCCCTATGAGTCAACACATGATTCATATATATTAAGTTTATTATCTAGCAAATTCCCTTTAGATAAAGTTCCACTATTGTGTGTAGGAAATATATTATTTAATACATAATCAAGCTTTGACAATTCTATTAATGAGAAAGACCTAACAATCCTCAACAATCTGGGCACACCTTAAATTGATGCTTTGGCACACGCTAACATTTCTTAGCACCCCACATGTCTTGGAACATCATTGTACCTAGAACATCTTGTGATGACACCGATGCCCAAGCAGATGGTGGCATGTGCTAGCACAACATGGAACTCTCCTAGTATGTGTTGGCATGCTGCATATAGTCCCTAGCATGCCTTGGAACACCTTGGTTGAATGCATTGACATACATTAGCACTTGGCACACAATGCCACTTGTCATGTATTGGGACCTATTATTAGTGTGCCTAGCATGCCCCTTTTCAAAAAGATAAAGTCTTGACTTATTAACCCTCTTATTGGTTCTTCCTTTTGTTTCCTTGACACATATTGACATACCCTGGCACCCTATCCCACATCCTTAGCACCTAGCATGTATTGACATATCTTGGCACTATTAATTTTCACATGATATAATTAGCACACCCTAGAACTCCCAAGCATACTTTGGGAATTCTTGACATGCCTTGATATTCCCTAGCATGTCTGACCAATGCTTAGCATACCTTGTCACTCCATCCTTGGCATGACAACTAACACTCATTAACACTAGTCTCTGGCACAAGTTCCTCATATTCATTAACTTCCATGAATTTTTACCTAGTGCTCCCTTAATGTTTTTTCCTAGTAATCCTTAACACTCATCAACATGCATTATCACTCTCTAGCACACCTTAGCACTCTTAAACATTCCCTTCCACTTCATAGCATGCATAACACTAGTCCCTGACACATATTGGCGCTTGGCATGTGTTGGCGCTTGGAAAGTCTTAGCATGATTGTAATACGTTGAGATGCCTTGGTATGATTTGGCATGGTTTAATATTAAATTTATTTGTGATGATCAATTGTTGGAAAGTATATGAGAAGCAACAAAGGAATTTGGCACTTAGAATGCACTAAGACTTTGCACTTGGCACCTATTTCCCCCTAGTATTGGTGTGCATAGCATGCCCCTCTTGGAAAAGGTAAATTGATGACTTATTAAACCTCTTATGTGTTCATTTCCTTGTAGTTTAACATTTTTCTCACTTTTGTTGTCTCAACAGTCCCTGACACGCATTGACACACCCTTGCACATCTTGGCATGCCTTATCATTTGGCACCACTTAGCATGTTTTACATGTATTCCCACTATCTGGCACATCAAGGGGGTGAAGAGAGATGTAGTCCTAAAGTAGGTCGAGTACGAGGGCCAAGTAAGGGTACTTGCTAAAGGGAGTTCATGATCATTCTCCAAGAGCAAGATCATCATGTGATGGTTCAAAAGAATGTTGCATACCTTAATGGTCGGTTTGTGCTAGGAAGTAGGATGGCATATTGTTGGTTCTCTTCTAGCAGATCAAGCTTAAGAGAGGTTTCTCATGAGAATCTGGGCATGTGATTTTAATGGTGTCTTTGTGTGAAGGCTGCATCAAATTCTGAAATGTTGAAATTTGCAACAAGAAACAGTGAGATTGGAAACTAGAAAGGACAAAAAAAAAATGCACCCATACTGGTGAGGAATTTTGATGCACCAGGAGTGAGGAATGTGGGGCGTCTAATTTATTTTTCCCTTAAATAATTTGGACAATAAATTTTAATTTCATCTCATAACAACTTGTGTCAGTTAATTAAGTCATGATGACCAAGTTAGCTCAAGAAATTCAAGTACTTGAGGGTCTAAGATGAGGCATCTAGAGGGATTCTAATATTTTTGGGGTCCAGTCGAAGTTGATGCATTAGTGGGGTGCAAGTGTAATTAACTCAATTAAATGAGTTAAAATTAGTTTAACTAGTTCTAACTGAGTGATGAGCTAGTGAGAGGTCCAGTGAATTAAATTAGATTTAATTCACAATGAGTGATCAATCATATAACTGAAAATTCGCTATTAATAGGTGCATGCATGTCAATTTCGAGGAATACCCAGCTGAGACAGAGGTTAAAGGGAACATAACTATCAGTTGTATTCAGAGAAAATTTCCCATGTGAAATTATAAAGTCATTGGGATGCCATGATGGATTGCGCAATCAAGGAAGACTGATTTTCCTAATTAATAAGGAGTTAATTCCCTAGGAATTGCATGAGCAAGGCAGGCTAAAGTAAGGATGAGAATTGGCTAAGTACTAGAATGAGTTTGCCTAGATCAATTGGAGACAAGTGACAGAGTGCTAGAGAATCTCATTAGAGATTAAGCATTAATGTATTGTTTCATGATTCCTGGACTTAATACACAATAGAGATAGAGGGGTTTTGAGCAGTTTCTTTCCCCAAATACATCATGTTGTTGTGCGATTGATAATTTATTTCTCTTACTTATATGTTATTGTGCGATCATGTTTTGTTTCTGCAAATTGTAGGAAGGATTCAATATCCTGTTTTAGTAGATTACAAGATCAGATTGAATCTCGTTGGTTAGATTTTCTACATGGTATCATAGCAGGAATTTTTTGGGTAGTGAGTTTGCAGAGAATATCTAAATATATTGGTGTAAAATTTTCAAAAACAAATATAATATTTGGATTCCTTGCAAAAATCTACCCAAAAAAAAAAAATCGATTGAAACAGAGCTCGGATGAGGGAGATATCATCGATTTAAAATCAACTCTTTTTTAGAAACTTTTTTTAACGTTGGGACAATGCGCGAGTTAAGAACCTATATGTACTTGAGGTACCAGATGCATGCAAAGATTTTAGGAGAAAGGCAGAAGTTAGAGACTTGGTGGTTTAGAGGGAGCATAAATTACCTCTCAGCATGCATCCTCATGAGAAGCAGAGGGGAGACTGAGTGGAAGAATCCACTCAAGCAGAGACCTCCATGAGGGGGAAATTTAGAGCCAGATGGGAAGAGGAAGCAGCCATACCTCGAGGTGTATGGTGGGGTGATGTGTAGACATAATCCCAAGATAAGAAATTTGGGCAAGGTCCATTGCGATGGCGTGTCTCATGGATCGAACCTAGCTACGAGGAGCCCACAGTACAACAATAGTAGGAAGGATCAATTAGATTGATGTATTCAGATGTCAGCAAGACAAAAATTAGAGTGACAGATGTCAAATACTGGAGCACAAATCATAGTTAGCAAGAGTTCAAAGGGTACAGATGCAGATGTCAGCAACAACGCAGAGAATCTAGTACTAGATAGGTGCAATAGCTAGTAGCAGTCAGAAGACTCTGATGACAGATGCATTATACTGATTCAGTTGTTTGGAGGCTATTCAGTTTCAGGATTTGCAGGTGTAAACAACACTAGAGAAGTGTAGCATGCAGAACATTCCAAAGTTACCAGATGGGGATAGATTGAATTCCTTTCTTGTTGAGAGGGAGTGTTGAAATTTGCAACAAGAAACAGTGAAATTGGAAACTAGAAAGGACAAAAAAAATGCACCCACACTGGTGAGGAATTTTGATGTACCAGGAAAGAAGAATGTGAGGCGTCTAATTTATTTTTCCCTTAAATAAATTAGACAATAAATTGTAATTTCATCTCATAACAACTTGTGTCAGTTAACTAAGTCATGATGATTGAGTTAGCTCAAGAAATTCGATTTAAGGTGTTCGAGGTGGATATTGGTGGCCACCCGCCTATTCCACTTGGGCCCTCACCATTGTCTCTTTTAGTTTTTTAGTTTCCTTAATTATAGCACAATTTACTATTTTTGTCAGTTTTTCGGGTCCTGAACTTTCGGAGCCGTTTTTAGACCCTAAACGACGTTTTTTGGGCATGAAAGGTTTCATGATTTCATAGAAATGACATTAGTAGTTGTAGTCCTCGAAGAGATCTTTCTAACGAGGTATTATGTGCGTCAAACGAATATAATATAACCAAGTTATGACCCCGAGAAGTTGGCTGCCCAACTAACCCCAACGGGGCCCATAAACTCTTGGTGTTACATCTCCTCGGGTTAGGGTTTTGGTTGTTTAGGGTTTTATCTTATTTTTAAATAATAAAAATACCCTTGATCCTTATTGTAACACAGTTCAAAGGAACATAACTATCAATTGTATTTATGGAAAATTTCCCATGTGCAATTATAAAGTCATTGGGATGCAATGATGGATTGTGCAATCAAGGAAGGTTGATTTTCCTAATTAATATGGAGATAACTCCATATGAATTACGTGAGCAAGGTAGGCTAAAGGAAGGCTGATAATTGGCTAAGTATTAGACTGATTTTGCCTAGATTAGCAGGAGACAATTGGCAGAGTGCTAGAGAATCTCAAGAGAGATTAAGCATTGTATTGTTTCATGATTCCTTGACTTAATACAAAATAGAGATAGAGGGTTTTGAGCAGTTGCTTCCCCAGATACATCTTGTGTTGTTCGTTTGATAACTTGTTTCTCTTACTTATATGTGATTATGCGATCGTGTTTTGTTTCCACAATTTGTAGGAAGGATTCAGTGTCTTGTTCTAGTACATTACAAGATCAGATTGAATCTCGTTGGTTATATTTTCTACATGAAATAGAAGAGAGGGTTGATACCATCTTGCCTTGTGGTGGATAGTAGGCCGCAAGGTCTATGATAAAGACCAACATAAATGGAGGAGGGCTTGCACTGTAATTTAGAGCCATAACAGAAGTTGACACAGGCATAATATTGATTGAGTTAACCCTAGTTTGAGGGTCAACATTGAGATCTGAAGTTCATGTCAAGATCCAGTCAAAGAAATGCCCAGAATCTATGGATCCATATGAGCTAGGTCGAGTCTCTTATGGAGGCAAAAGTCGTGTTTTTTCTATATGTGAATAGGGTTTGTTCTACAATAATTAGAAGTACATAAGTATAATGCCCTAGTTGGGATAATTTCCTAACATGTTTAGCTCATAAGGTATGCCCTTAAGACTATGACAAATTTGCGTAGAAGAAGACGGGTTGTGACCCTAAGAGTGAGGTTTATTTTTGCAATAAAGACCGCAGATCTGGAAGATGGTTTGCAGATTCAGTATATGTGGAGACAACAGATCCAAAGGAGGGTGGAACCTGAGCAGAAGATTGAGCATGCAGAAGAAATGTGCCATATGAAGAATGGATTGACATGCAGAGGAGTTGCTTTTTGGTGTAATTTCCATAGAGTTTTAGACAAAGATCTGAAGAAACCTATGAAAAATTAGTAAATGGACTGTTAGTGGATGATTTGTGATCCTAGTTTAGTCATTTATAGATTGTTAGAAGTATGATAAGAGGAGTAGTTCATATTTGTTCATAGATTGGACAACAAATTAGATCAAATTTTCGATACACAAGAACAATGATGTTGAGAGGACTAAAACCATTGTTAGGTGGCAGATTTGAAGATCCCTAGATGAAGACAATATTGTAGGCCCTAGATCAGTAAAAATAATTGACTGTGGTTGGGCAGATTGATGGTAGTCCAAGTACAGTTGGAGGGTTGTTAGGTTATTGTCAAAGAAGAGCCCTGACTCTTGTTCTGGTGAAGGAAAAAAAAATTGGTAGAAGGGTAGGTGTATAGGGCCTAAGGATGTGCAGACTTTGAAGGACTAAAGTAACAGTCAAGTGGGCCAACCAACTAGCCCTAGTTCACTATATTGTAGAGGATTGATTCAGAGAGAAGAAGGGAAGACTTCATAGCCCTGGACTTCTCATCTTGGAGCTGTAGTATGGCAAAAGTGGGCATGCCAAAGATTGTTCACAAATGGAATTGTGAA
Organism: Pinus albicaulis; assembly: GCA_034641835.2. Classification (NCBI taxonomy): domain Eukaryota; kingdom Viridiplantae; phylum Streptophyta; class Pinopsida; order Pinales; family Pinaceae; genus Pinus; species Pinus albicaulis. The sequence continues at coordinate 1,623,476,061 of CM076575.1, forward strand.
CAACTTGTTACCACTCAAACTAGTAGTGGACCTAAAAGGGGTTCCTAAGAAGGAAACTACTAGGACAAGGGAACCGATGGAGGCTTAACCCATTGTCACCATAGCTAAGGCTCCTTGCTCTTCACATACTTTCATCGATGGGTGGAGTCCCATAGTTTAGGAAGTCACTTGTAGAGTATAGGTCAATGAATAGGTGGGAAGTGACCCTCGAAACCATTTCCCTAAGATAAAATAAAGAGTGGGACTTGCTTTCCTTTTAAGCAAGGGAATTTATCTTCTAGGGAGAGAGGAGGGGGATTGAAGGGTTGAGGGAGAAGAAAAAGACTTATGAAGGAAGTTCTCAATCCCTAAAATCCTTTGGGAACTTGGATTCCCAAAAGGTCCTTGATGAAAGGCCTTTGACACCAAATGGGACCACATGGGGCCAAGTGGACCCAGCCCAGGTTCGGGGATGGAATTTAGCAACCAATGATGTTCTATCCTGGAAAAGGTGAGGGGAAAGGATCAGACAAGAGTTTTTACTTTGATAGGTCAAATTGATCCTACTAGGTTCTATCCTTGGGAACACCTAGGAAAAACTTGATCCTAGAGCTAGGGCTTGAGGTATCCGGAGATTCCACCATCAGAATTGGCCCAAGTTCTGAGGAGAGTGAGGGCACCCAACAATGTAGCTACCTCTAGGATATAGAAGTTTTCCTCTAGCTATATTCCTGGGAAATTGTTGCCCTAAGTGACCTAATGGGGCTAGACCTAGGGAATGTGAAAATTTCTTAATCTAAGAAACCCTACTGTAGTATCTTGATTTACTTCTCATACTTGAATTAAGTTACAAGTTAATTTCTGAAATATTCAATAAATTAGCGAAGTAAATAGTAAATACAACTAGCAACCTACACATACATATCAAATATTGAATAACATGCTCATAGAAAAAGTGACACATGGATTTTCTGGACAACTGTCCTCAGAAAAAACCCAGTGCGGGAAAACCAGTGCAGCTAGCTCTAGAGGGTTTTCATTATTATGCATAATCTAAGTACAACAATCTTGGGCACCAAAATTGGTTCACCTAACAAAGAAATAAAAATGGCAGTAATATGTTGCTCTGAATCCCTCTATGTCAGCCTGACTGGCTTGTTTTGGCCTCTGCGCTGCTCAGTAAGGGCCTACGTCACACCTAAAGGGCTTACACTGCCCCTGTGCTGCCCTGACTGGGCCTGTGTTAGCCCTGCGTGGATCCTGCTACCTCTGCGCTGCCCCTGGTGGGCTTTGGCTGGACTGAGTGGCTCCTGCTACCCCTGCTGCTCTGGTTGGGTGGAATGCTTATGTAGAAAAAGCATAGGTAAGAAATAAGGCACTGGCCAAAGGTAACACATAACAGTCATAAAAATTGAAGAAATGAAATGAAAATAGATCAATGTCCACAAATAACTGAAATAACTCAATGGGACTAGAGAGTAAAAGCTTTTACAACAGCAATAAGTGCTTATAACATCAACTAAGAGAACAGAGGAGACTAGTTCATGAGGTTAAAATATTGTATAATTGTTGGTACAGGAAAACTATAGAATTGTTAGAGTAAATATTTGCAGGTACCATTAGTTGGTGATCATCGATTATCTTTTTATTTCATCAAATACCTTGATGAATGGGCCTTACAAGCTATTTGTGTAGACAAATGCTACAAAAGCTGTGTGATGGAAAAATATTCACACTATATTGAAGAAAACACCTACCAAATAAGGATGATTTATTAAAACACAACATCATGGAAGATTTATTAAAAAAGTTTCCCATGCATTCTAATCAACAATATCGGGTGGGATTGGAACAACAACACATTTTTTTCACGAAAAATATCCATGATAGTTTATGAATCACCCCAACATCTATCCTTTATGCAAGTCATATGATGATATTTCTTCACACTTATTTATCTCTTGTCCCAACACAGTGCAAGTCATCACCAGTACCACCCTTGCAAAATTGAACATGATAGGCTCATGGTCCTATCTAATCTTGGTTGAAAATTTCAAAACTTAGTTACACAACATCATGGAAGATTTATTAAAAAGGTTTCCCATGCATTCTAATCGACAATATCTGGTGGGATTGGAACAACAACACATTTTGTTCACGAGAAATATCCATGATAGTTTACGAATCACCCCAACATCTATCCTTTATGCAAGTCATATGATGATATTTCTTCACACTTATTTATCTCTTGTCCCAACACAGTGTAGGTCATCACCACCACCCTTGAAAAATTGAACATGACAGGCTCGTTGTCCTATCTAAGATTGGAAGAAAATTTCAAAACTTAGCTGCTCAACATCGTGGAAGATTATTCTAAAGGTGTCCCATGCATTCTAATTAGCAATATCTTTTGTGATTGGAACAAAAACACATTTTGTTCACGAGAAATTCTAACAAATATCACAATTAAATTGATAAAAAATAGTGTTTGGAAGACAAGATTCATCCTAAACCACAAAATAATGGATTTTGGTAATTCCTCCACTCCCTCTTGGATGCCCTTGTGAATTATTTGATTGTGTTGCACAAGTTATCCCACCTAGCTACAAAGTGGGTGTGGTACTCTTCCTCTCCCAGTCTTATAGTGAGAAAGTAAGACATACCCAAAGTTAAGGCTCCAACAACTGAGTTGATTCCACTGCTCTTTGTACCCTTCTGGAAATTGCATCCATCAAAAGAGTCAAATCCCTATAGATCATGGGGGATTCAAAAATCATGATCAATTGGGTCAATAATTCATGATAGAAAACATCTACCTACACCCCATCCCACAAGATATCATATATTCCCCCAACTCTTTGGACTAGCTATCTTTTAGACACATTCTGAAGGAGATAAATACCACAACATACAAGCTTTCAAAAGAATCTCTCAAATTTCCCATTGATACCTTTGTGGTATCAGACTCCATCGATAGGATGGAGTATGAACAAATGATTATTCATGTCTAAGCTTGAAAAACAAGCCAATCTAGATTGATGCATGCACATTCCAATCATGACAATTAATTTCTACATCTTCTCAATAGAAAAAACAAGTAATATTTTTTATCTGTTCACTTTACAACATAAACACCAATTTCACCCATAATGTTAGGATAAGTTGAATGATATGACCGAAAAGGTGGGAGGAGTATTTTGTGGTGTATTGAACAGGATTGGGGGACACACATGTAGCATGGATGGGTAGAAGTGGGATGTCCAAGCATGGTTTACTAAGATCTATAATCTAGGCATTAGAGAATGAGAAGGGGGATTAAGACCTAATGTCATAGGGCCTAGGGGGCCTAGAGGGAAGGTAACAAGAGAAATTGAAAGGGGAACCCCTCATAGTGGTGATAAGGGCATTAGGGGCCCCATTATCACAACCAATAAGTCATTAACCCATAACCATTAAATTCCCTATCCCTTAACCCTGAAGTCATACTCCCTTAACCCCTACACTCATACCTCATAAGCCACCGAACCCTTAATGCATTAAACCTTAAGCTATTAACTCATAACCTAGAATCCATGAACCCCCTAGGCACTAACCCCTTATTCTCTTAACCTGTGACCCTTAAACCTTAATCCATAACCCCCAAACATCTTAAAACCTAACCCCTTAGCCCCTAACACCTAAATCCCTTAATTATTAAGCCCTTAACCCCTAAATCCCTTTCCCCCCAAGCCCTTGGCCCTTAAATCTTAACTATTGAAGCCTTTAACCACTTAGTATCTAAGGCAAAACACAACACCTCAAACCAAAAAAATAACCTCTTAGGAGAATCCTTCACCTCTAACTAAGAATATTAGTACCATTTGATTTTTAGAGAACTGGGTATTGGTCTCAAGGGTGTGCGTTTGTGGGTAATGCGCTTATAACATGTATAACAAATGTAGAACAACTGGATAATTTGAAAAACCTCGATAATAATTGCTCACAATATGTACTCTTCATGTTGACATGGAGCTTGTAGTGTTCTCCCACATAAGGAGTTGACAATGAATAAATCTCTCATAATGACACAACCTATTCAACGTTAATGAACAAGGAGCTAACCCTTGATAGAAATATTTTGTTTGCTAAAAAACCACAATTGTGTCAATGTATAATACTATACATAAGAGAAAATAAAATGATATTATCCACATCAATTCTTGAAATAGCCTCACATTTGCCACGAGTGGTGAGCCAAGGGGTGAATGTAGGGCACTATTAAAGTTACATCATGTTTAAATTCCTTTTACATCACAAGATTGTTCTCCATTAGGGTTGATGCACCATCACAAGGGAGCATGACACCTTTTTGTGGGGGAACGATTAAAGTTGTAACACAATTCAAGTGACATACAACTCCAATGTAAATGACATCATTATACGTATGTATCAATTTGTTAAAGAGGTTATTTATAAACAATAAATTTAGTACTTGGACTTCATATTTTCATGGCCTTGACTCTAAGATGGATTTTTACTAGGAACACTTCATGCAAATAAGAGGGGGCCTTAATTTTGAACCCTCATACACACAAGAGCACTAGATGTTGCCCTTCATATCCCCCATGGTGGTTTCAAAGTGGGTTTACATTAGTGTCTAGTTGAAACCAATGACATCATGATATTCCTCTTCTCAATAACATCTTCTAGCTTTTCCATATACACAACATTGAGTTAGAGGATCACCTCATCTAATGATCTTACAATGACAAGTTGTAAAAGTTCACCTGCTAAATTAATACTAAATTTGAGAAATTTTAAGTGACCGAACTAAAAATGACTAACTTAAATGACTAAGAAAGTCATAATACATTGCATGCATTTCGCTGATCTCTAGGATGAAAGGGAAACCAAACTCAAAGCTAGACAAAATACATACATTGAAGATGGATTCAATTTTCGAAACTATCATTTAAAAAGAGGCCAGCTCTGCCCCAAAATGACAGACCCTCCTCCAATACCTTGCCACAACTTCCATAGTTGTCAATTTTTACAATAACAAAACTTCTAAGTACAAGCTTACCATATACTTAGAACTTAGGTTGGAATTTATTTGATTCTTGAACTCTTTAGATGATGACTAAAGATCATTAAATATATATATTGAAGCATTTGCTTGTAGTTATTGATGAACTTGTTAACCATCCATAGAGGAATACTTCCCTCAGACATGTACTTGATTTTGTCCACAATGAAAGAATCCTACTATGTTTTTGGTATATTCGACAAGACTACATCTTTAAAGTAATGAAGATTTAATTATTAATGTTTGAAAATCCTTTAAGAGGTGGAGACAATCAAATTCACATAAGAGGAGGTATTCCCTTTGTTTAGCGAACCTGCATGGAGAGAAAGCAATAAATGCAAGATTAACCTATTGTTTATGTGATAATTAGGGAATGTATATCCATTCTCTCAAATATTAATCTTAGAGAATGAGAAATAATCTCCTATTTATTCTAAATAATCCTTAACACTATTTATAGAATACCTTCTCACCATCATAATCACAATAGTCATTTTTTTAAGAAAAAAACTACAACAAAACTTTAAATATGCAAATAAATAACCTCCATACATGAAAGGCGAAAACATATTTAAAACAAATTTAAAGCAAATTAGAATATAATATAGAAAAATTAACAAAAATATTGATACAACATTAATTTAAATAATTTTCTTTAACACAAATATATTATTAAAAACTACAAATTAACAATAATAAATAAATAATTTATATAAAACCTCACTTTAGTAATGAATAATTACCTGATTTATAATTGATTTATATATCGATTCAATATGACTAAAAAAAAATGACACAAGCCATTGTAATTATCCCACCCAATCACTTAGTTTCATTCCTTTTCCATCTTGTTCCATTTATTTTTCCAAATTAAAAAAAATATTAAACTATTTCAAATTCTTTGAAATCATTTAAGTCAAATACAAATATATGGCGCCTTTACATTTAATGCCTCTGTATTTTGCCGCTATTGCATTATCGCTCTCCCTAGCCTGAAACGAGCTCACGCACTGAAACGAGCTCAGGAGCTCGCTTTTGTACAATCCTGGTTTGCAATCGCTCTGGAATAAATCCCGGAGCCCCAAGATCCCTTCATGCACGACTTCCAACAGATCATTTGCGTTTCTTCACCGTCCAAATGAGTTCGGAAAAGGTATTTTTCTGCAAGATAATTTTTAAATTGAAAAATCTCATAATTTTTCTTGTTGTATGCTTTGTCTTGGAGAAAAATCATTAAATAAGCCACTGTATTCTCTCAATTAAATTTGTCGATATAGGTCTTGCTCAAAACACTGTTTTAAGCAGCAGAATTAGAGAAAAAAAGGTTGATTAAAGTATCTACAATGGTTCTTTGGTTCTTTCAGTTCAATTATTCTAAGCTTTCAATGGAAAATTTTAACCCTATTTTGGCTTATAGACAATATTTCATAAGCTAAGGCTCTCTATAAATGGACTAGAGGAGGTTGTGCTCAAAAAATTGTTTAAAAAAATTACAGAGTTTGCGAATAAATTCATTGAGTTAAAGGATGGGGATTCTGATACATTTCGAGTAGTTTGATTCTTTCTGGGGAGAATGGACATTGATTATTCTGGTATTTGACAGTATTCTATTCAAATTACACAAAGGAAGATAGAAAGTTAGGGCTTTTAGAGGCTGGGCGTACAGAATGCCAAAATCTTTACCGGTTTTTGTGAGATTTTTAAGACTATCAAATAGGATAGAACATTAGGGCTTTCACTAAGCCAAGAAGTCCAATGTCACATTCTTTACAGATTTAATTAAGAGTTACGAGACTGAACATTTTTGATGTTCAAGTGGTTCATAGATATCTTCAAGTGGTTTCTATTTGTATGGAACAAGCAGTTTCTGTTTGTATGCAACCAAGAATTTGATACGTCAACTGAAATACTATGCTTTAACAAGTTTTCCCTTTCAGATCATCTTTGTGCAATAGAATACAATCTTTAATGCTCTTTAGTGTATGGATAAGTCAAAACTAATGGAGGGAAACGTTATCCTTCACAAGATAACAACGTAGAGGTACTTTTTTGCTGTTTTGGCCAGAATAGGCCATCCAAGTAGGCCTTAGAAGTTACAGAGAGAAGCTCTTTGTTTTCTTTTACAACGGCTGAAGTGGAAAAATGTTGCCACATTCTGGGGTCACCTCTGTCCATTATAGAAGGAGGTCTTGTAACCTGCTTCGAGTTGCTAGTTTCTCTCTTAGAAAGTTTGTATGGAAAACCAATGTTCTATTGAAGGTTTAATCATACAAAGGATTCGTAAAATGAAACTCCTTTAGTGAGTCCAAGAAAAAGACCTGGCAAAGAATTGGTGCAAAATTATACCTGTAGAAGGGCCGACAAAGTTCCAAAATTAGAGCCAACTTCGCCAATTAAAAACTGCAAACAACCTGGAATCCTATCTTCAGGATGAGATTGTTTGAAGCACCCAAAAAATTCAAGTATATTGCTACTGTGCTACCTTTCTATAGACTGGAATTATTTCTTTTATTGCTGTAATATCAGTTATATAGTCCTGGTTCAAACATTTGAAAGATAGACTTGATTTTTCATCCAGTTGATTATGAGACTTTGTACTCAAGGTCATGAGAAAAAAAATCCAATACTTTTCAGCTAGTCAAGCATAATTTCTTGAAAGTTAAATAGTAACTGTCTCTATCTAGTTTCCCACTGTGCAGCGGGCATATCGCTGATTTTAGCAAGCCTTAGAATTTTCCTCTCTAACTGCATAAGGAAGCAAATTTCTGAACTCTTCCCTGACACACATGAAAGTCAGATGCATTTTCGGCAATGGAATTTGCAAATTATAAGAAATTATTGTACAAGAACCTTCTTACAGTCCTTGCTTCTCAATGCCAAGCAGATGCTACAATGAGAATTTTGTCCAACCATCATTAGACTTTTAGCTATTGCAGTATGATTGAAGGAGCAAAGATTTAACTGTGTCCTTATTGTTTATTTGCTCTTTCCAACCTGGATTTTTTATCTGCTCTTAACAGTTCATTTGCTTGAGAGCACGAGGCTGCCTTTTAAGTGCCCATTTTCCCTTCTTTATTACACAAATATCTAAAACAACCTTGTTACTTTGCATCTATTCTTTGAATTCTTCCTTCTTCCATTGATCCTCTAGATGATAATATGGAGGTTAATCATAAAAAAAAGACAAGATACACTGCTCATATTCCAGATAGGATTTCTTCATTTCTACATGTGCCAAAACCCAGTTGAATTTTCCTTCTTGTGACAAATACAAAATGATACACCGCTCATATTCCTGACAAGATTTCTCCATTTCTACATATGCCAAAACCCAGTTGAATTTTCCTTCCTCTTATCATCTTGATTCTTGCTTAGCTTAGTCCAAATTCTTACTTTGGAAGTTTACAAAAAGTTACAAAATCCATAACATCTTGTGTACCTGAGTGGTGCATTTCCAAAATCAACAGGTGAGGTCCAATTTCCCAGCTAGCGTCCAAATTCCTTCAATTCGCTATTGATACAAAACAAGAAATTATAGCTAGCTGCTAACATTCTCACTTAAAGCTTTAACAAGATTCCCAAGAATTTCATATATCCTTTAGTGTTTCTAGTCATCAGAATTTAAAGAGCCAGTTTAGAAAATCTCACACATAGAGGGAAATCAACAGGAACATTCTTCAAGAGATTAAAGCCAGAATCTCCTTAAAAATTACATCTCTATCATTCCTACTAATAAAAATACGAGTCGATTAGGCTTTTACTAGTGCAATAAGAACATATACCATGCTAGGGACTAATGTTTTATTCTTATTTTGCACAAAAGTGACTAGGTTTATCCCCATTGCTAGCTTCCAACATGAGTGGTTCCCTTTGGTGATTTCTCACTGTCAACATTTAGCCTACATAGGGCTTGGTCTAGTGGTAAGTTGGACCAATTTCGATGCTGGAGACCAAGCTTCTATTCCTTATAGGCGTAGAAGTTTACTAGGACTATCTTGATTGGCTAGCCTGCAACGTTAGTGGCACCCTTAAGAGGGCTTCTGGACATCAACATGAGCGGCAAGAAAAAATGATCTACAAATAAGGGGGAGTGCATATGATGACTTGGGTTCAAACCCTGACAAGTGCACTCCATTATGTTACTAAGGGCCCATGATGAGGCCAAGAGGAAAATACAAAATTCAAGTCCAAATGGATTTTATATGGGCATAGAAACCCCTCAAATGCGGCAACTTAGCCAATGTTCCACTGTGTTTGAGAGTGCTCTTCCCCATGTTACAATGGGGAAGTGTTTCCCCTGCTTTTGACCAAAAATAAAATAACAACCTAGAGAAGATATTAAAGCCAGACCATCCTTAAAAATCACGTCTCTATCATTCCTACTAATAAAATATGAGTTGATTAGGCTTGTTCTAGTGTTTTAAGAACATATACCATGCTAGGGACTAATGTTTTATTCTTATTTGGCACAAAAGTGACCAGGTTTATCCCCATTAACTAGCTTCCAACATCAGTGGCTGTCTCTGGTGATTTATCACCATCAATATTTAGCCTACATAGGGCTTGGTCTAGTGGTAAGTTGGACCAATTTCGATGCTGGAGACCAAGCTTCTATTCCCTATAGGCATAGAAGTTGACTAGGACTATCTTGATTGGCTAGCCTGCAACATTAGTGCCACCTGTTGTGGCCCTGTAATTTATAAGATTGGCAAGAATAAATGACAGAGGACAACATCAAACCGCTTTGGAGTCCAAAACCTATCATTCCTAGACTCAAAGAGGGCTCTCTCTGTTTTTATGATTTAGCTTGATGGTTATAAAGGCTGATATTAGGCTAGTTATAGAAATTATGAGGGTTATTTGTTTTGATTGATTATGTGGTTGGATAGATAAAGCTATGAAACTTAATCCATTGGGCTATGGAATCATAAAATGCTGAATTGCGCATCAAATTTTCAAGGGCATTCACAGGGCAAGCTAACTATGCAGACTGGATCTTACTGGCAGTGTGAATATGAGATGGAAGAAAACAATGAGTTCAGTAATAGCTAAAGAGCAGTTAAGAATTCTTTAACTATACTTGAGAAGAAAACATTAAGATAGTAAACACAGACAAAATTAAGGTGCTCTCTTAGCAAATCTTAATCAAAATTTTCTATTTCACAATCAAACAAATTGACGCTTAGCATGAAAGGTAGAGAAAAACATTAACACAAAAGAAACATCACCATTAACATATCTCAAGAATCCTGTGAACGGTCTCTTATTATTGATGCCCCAGCAAAAACTACAGTGCTCCAATACAATGATCTTTACAACGAAGAGTCTAACAAGGTCAAACCCTTGATAATGAAAATACAAGCAGTATTTAACTGCAACTATGCTGGTTGCCCTAATCTACTTCGGAAATATTCATTAACTAAAATTTAATTATAATTTGACAACTGTGGCCATGCAAGGCCCGAACAAAAAATATCTCTGGAAAAACCGACTGTAACATTAAATTTGGCAGCGATTCTTTTGGGAGCGGAGCATGGTGGACGAAGCGTAGAGACGTAAGAGGAAACGATGGTGTGCGTAGCTGCTAGGGTTTTCTGTCACAGGTCCCTTTGCAGCACTGGGTCATTTCACCTGCACCTGCATTTCAAATCCAAATCACACTCTGTTCTGGCAAGACGATGATGCAATGGGTACGTGCAACAGATCTTGTGCAGGATCTTCTGCAAAAACTCGAACTCCGGTTGGGGATCCCCTTCTCTTTCCAAATATTGATATATAAAGGTAAACAGCTAATGAAGACTTCATTGTGGATTCTTACTTAAATGAAGACTACCAGAAAGCCTTAATGGGAGGCCCTTGGTTCTGGGGTACGGCTGGGCTTTTCCTCACCCCTTGGTTTCTAGACTTCGACCCTTCTACAGCTGTCATCACCAAACTTCCCATTTGGGTCAGGCTCCCAAATCTTTCGGCACATCTATGGTATGTCTTTGTCTTCTTAGCCATTAGAGACACCTTAGGACGCTATCTCACTACAGATTCCTCAAGAAAGGAGAATGGACTCTACACCTACGACAGAATATGTGCAGAAATAGATATCAGCAAAGGACTGCCGGATCAAATCAACCTCAATATTGGAGATTTCCATTGGACACAAATCTTGGATTACGAAAATACAACCTTCTGTTGCCGCCATTGTCATCAAACGGGGCACCTCAAGAATGCATGTTCTCAATTCCTCAACAAAAAGAAGAATCCGAATCACAAACCCAAATCCAAGAGCTGGAACCCCTGTGTTCCTCCCCCCCTATGGTTGATACAAACTCCTCCAGCTCGGATGAGGAGGAAATTGAAGCAAATGGGCAGAATGATGAGATTCCGCTGGAAGCTCCCTCAGCCAGTCTGGTAGTCCCCTCTACCCCGCCGATCACTCAGAAACGTTCTCATGTTTCTTCGTCCTCTGACTCTGATAAGGATATTCCACCCCCAGAGCAGAATAGTCTACAAATTGTTATGGCTCATCCAAACTCCACTAGCTGGGTCAAATTAAGCAAGAAAAAAGGGAAAAAATGTCGTTTGGCAGTATCTGCCCACACTGGGTAGATACCTCAGTTCAGATCTAGTTTCTCTGCATTCCTATGTTCTCTTTTTGCTCATTCCTTGATTGTTTCCCAGGAGCGAGGTTGATAGCCTATCACCCACGACTCCCATGCTTTTCAGCTTTGCTCACATGCAAGCTTGATTGTACTCTATGTTTCTTATTTTAATAGAATTAGTCCAATTTACAAAAAAAAAACATTAACTTTGGCAGCTCTTCGTAAATCAAAAAGGTATGTTGAAAGTGGCTGAGGTGGTCATGAAGAGGCAACGTTGGGTGGCTCTGACATCTGGCTCTGCCATTCAGACCACCTTTGCTGGATCATTAGTTCTAATGCAGCGCTGGCTACCATGTGTACCCTCGAATATCTCTGTCCAATATTTGCCATCGGTCACCAATTTTTGCATCTACATCGTCAAATTATTTTCCTAGCTTGTGAAGCATAGCATCGATCCTATTTATCAGAGAAGACGAAACATTGCTTCCTACAGAAACTTTAGTCGCATGACACTTTGCATCCTTTGATAGCTAGACATAGAGAATCCTTCACCCCTATTAGGAAAGGCTGAATTGGTGGCTTCACATTGCTGTTTACGCTCAGTCACACTATCTGAAGGAAGAGATTGTGTTTCCTTTTGTGGTATCTCAAATATACCCTTTACAAAACAACCAATTCCTCCTGCTATCTTAATTTCCTCCATGTGGCCCTCAATTATATCTTGTAACACCTGTGTTGAAGTTCGCTTGACCTTTTTTCCACAGTATGGCATTTGTTGCCGCTTGTAATCTCTTACTTCAGCTGAAAGAATTTCAAAATTGTAGGAAGATTTGCCTCTTAGACAAAGGCAATTAAGATCTCTGCATGACGAATGATGAACTCAACAACATCCGAACCGAATCAATAGCAGAACACTGGCCATACACATTCTCAAGATTTTCCACTACAACGTATTCTCTTTGTGAAAGCTTAAACTTCTGAAAGTGCATCATATCCCATTTCAGGGATAGACTCAAGGAAAACATCAATATTCGGAACAGGTGGACCAACAGTCCCGATTGTTGAAATAACATTTGGAAGGGAAACAAAAATTCCTGAAAAAATTTTCTGTCAAACCATAGTCCTGTACAACATGGAAACATGTCATTACTCGTATAAACTCTTCCACATGTCTTGCAACTGGAGCTGCTCCTGATGAAATTACACGGACACGTCCTCCCAGACCTTGTTTAATCCTGCTAAAGACAACTTGATCAAAAAGTGGAGATGCTTTTTCATGTTTCAACCCTTTGTGCATATTATTAAGATTGTATTTGTATTCAAACACCTTTCTATTCAGAAATCCTCCAACGACAATATTCTGGTTTAAACTTGAATATATGTGATCAAAAAACATGTGGGACACCACAAAAGACAGTTGGTTTTAGTTCTGCAATATCCTCCACTAAAATCTTTAGCCAAAATCCTATTGAAGCACTTTTTGATATGAAAAATTCCTCTGTCACCCAATAAAATATATGTGCTAGAGGAAGAAACGAGAAATAAACATCCTTCTCTGTGAGCTCTTCATTCTGACATTTAAAAAAATAAGCAATTTCGGTCATCATAGAAGCAATGTTTTCATTTGAGATCAATATGCCTTTAGGTTCACCAATTATGCCATTAGTGTACATTATCGTGCAAATATTGCTCTTTTCGGGTAATGATAGTTCAAACCTCCTTTCCTTTCCCAACAACAAAAATTCGTTCCAAGTATAGACTTTGAGCATTTGTTTTACGAAAACTTGAAACTGGATTTTGGAGAGCCCAACAGATGGTAAGCCATATTGTGATGGGGGGGGGGGTGCGAACATATCCTTCACTTGCCACGTGGTTAATGGCTGGGTTTGAAAAGTACCCATTTCAAACCCCCCCTCCTCCATTAAAATTTGAATCATCGAGGGGGTCCGAAATCAACTTGAACCATCAATCTAAATGAACTATTATCCTTCATAAGTCGAACATGCGTGAGGTTTAGCATAATATCAACAGAAGCTCCACTTCCATAGTGTCATAGTTCTTAGCTCCTAAATCTCCTTTTACCAGACCATCCTCTGTCGGAACACCAATACGCATAGCCTTACTTGCATCAGGTTCATCTTGGGATTATCTTCCTCCACTTCAGGAGATCTCTGCTCATTTGTAATTATAGATTCTGAATTGACAAAACATTCAGCCATTTTATTGTTTATATTGCTTTTAGACACACCTGTCGATGTTGATATAGTGTGGGGAAAAGACTCGCTTTCATATTTATAACATTGAACCACCAGCTCAGTCATTTGAGAATCTTCAGAGCCTCTATGTATATGCTCAATAGAATCTTTACTGAGGCTTACTATTTCATTGTTTTTTTTTTGCTGATTCAATGTTTTGCAATGTCATATCTCTAAAACATGGGTAGTCATCGGCTGCCACTCTTGCTATCGCCCTGATTTCTCTGTTACTAATTGATAGCTCTCCACCAACTTTATTTGACGAGCAATAATGTCAGCACATCTTGGAAGAAGTTCAACTGGCTGCCCTCCAGGGATCACAATATATTCAATAGCAAGTCTGGCCTCTTCTAAAGCATCAATCTCTTCTCGGGAAGATCTTCTCTTGGCTACTCCATTTGATATCTCAATATCATTCTTAAGCTTTTTGAATGAACTAAAATAACTTGCACCAAGAGTCTCCAAACCAAGAATAGTACGCATGACCCTTACCATCTCCGCCATCATGTTTGTCTTCATCACAAATATGGGTAGATGCTGATATGTAGCCACTCCTCGAATCTATGAATTCTCCTTGAGCTTAGAATGTAAAGCAAGAATTGCATCAGCTGCTCCAATGTCATTGTGAATTTAACTACATTCTCTAGGCCCATTACTTCCACTACTTGCTCCAGATCAGCCTCCATGATCTTTTATAAGTATATAAAATAAGTGGTGAATCATCATCCTTCCGAAATTTCTCATAACTACCTTTCAACCCAAAAATATCATCATCACCACTCTCATTACCAGCCTCAAAAATACCATCAGACTCTAAACATGTCAAATGCTCCTAAAATGGCTTCCAATGCCTAGTTCTGTTGTGGCAGGACTTCCATCTGTCACTACCTTCATAAACATCTGGCGGACCTCAAATGATGGAGATTTTCCTATTCACAACATATCATGGAAATTTAATATGAAGTTTGAATAGGCCAAGATAGATACTTGATTAATTATTTCTTTTTTTGAATTGACATTGCATACGATATCATACAACATATTTATCCCCTAGGATGGATATGAAAAAATTTATAGATCACCTACTAATATGGCATCCACAGTTGCTTCTAAGCTGTGATGAATACGAAATTCGGTCCCTGATGTCATCTCTACAGCATAAGTAAATGAGGATGGTCCTTTTCTCTCAAGTATAGCCTTCTGAACTCCCCTTCTCTTTGCCTCATCATCTCCAAGGGTAACACTCTGCACACCCTCTACAAGCATCTCTAAATAAGGATTCTTTATGAGATTTTCAATAGTCATTCCATGCGCAGTTCTAACCAATTGGATTCCACACTGAGAAATAGTACTGGCTGCCATTACTTCAGGCTCTGTTCCAATTTCATCAATAATAACTGTTTGAGGCATATGATTTTCAACTGCTTCAATCATGAATTTATGTTGCATATCAACATTTGGTACTTGCATTCCCCATGACCAACCAATGCATGCATGAGGGATGCATCCATCACCATCTATTTCATTTGATGTATCAACTACCACAGTGCACTTCTTATCTGGTTCTATATTAGGCTGATTGGATGGGAGAGACATTGATGTTTCTGAAACATCAAACATATTTCCCAATTTCATATCTACTCCCTCTCTTATTGCTTCAACACTATCAACTGTAATTTCTTCTACTGTCAAGACACTCTTCTTCTTCATTATCTGAATGTGAATCAAATTCAGCATCAGAGGAAGATGAGTTTGCCTCTGATTTAACTTCAAACCCGTCATCGTCAAATGAGTTAAACCTATCGGTTCCATCTTTGTGTTTCCCACTATCATCTGTGCCATCGACAGCTTGAGAAATTCCCTCAAGATTGGGTTCAGTTGCAACATCATTTGTGTCTACAATGGGATTTGATTTTTTGAGAAATATCTTGTATTTTAACATTTCTTTTGATTCTTTTCATAAAGGCTTTCCTCAATTGTCTGCATAGAAATTCCACCTCCTTTTGTCGTGTGAAAAATACCAGTATACCACCAGGTGGTAACTTCTTATGAATAGCTAAGACCTTTTTGTAAGCCTTCCCCAAGTAATCTACCAGCTCTGTCTTTGTTGAGAGATGAATGGTTACGGGAAGTTGCCTTGTAGCCACTTCTACTACAGATGGACTTGAAACAGGAACTAAAAAATTTGTGCCCAAAGGAGCACATTCAAAACCCTTAGAAGTGGCACTGGTTTGTGTATCTAGCTTTGTTAACAAGTGGCTAAGGGCTTCATTGTTGTAAGTGCCAATAATATTCAAGATACTGAGGCGGTATACAACGTAAGTAGCGGGTCCAGGTGGTGGGGCACTAGTTGGTGAAGCCATTTCAAATTTGTCCCATTTTCGCTAATGAATTTGAAAATATGTAGGATAAAGTGTAAATTTAAAATTTATCCCATGCCAACACCACCCTTAATAGGGCTTTTGGCTATCAAAAAGAGCTGTAAGAAAAAATGGTCTACCAATAAGAGGGAGTTCATATGATGACTTGGGTTCAAACCTTGACAAGCACACTCCATTGTGTTACTATGGGCCCATGATGAGGCCAACAGGAAAATACAAAATTCTAGTCCAAATGGATTTTATATGGGCATAGAAAACCCTCAAATGCAACAGCTTAGCCAATGGTCCACTGTGTTTGACAGTGCTCTTCCCCATGTTATAGTGGGGAAGTGTTTCCCCTGATTTTGACCAAAAACAAAATAACAACATAGAGTGTTGTAATATGTGCACCTCAATGCAATTGATTAATATCGAAGGCGGGTCTTTTTTCCATATTGGTAACTCTCTCATTATTGCAAAAAGTGTTATGCTTATTCTAATGAACTTGCATATCTGCAAGTATTTTCCCAATCCAAATTTCTTGACATGCCCATTTTGTTGCTACTCTGTCTTGAGTTTCCTACATTCAACCTTGGAAGTTAGGGGAGAGACAGATCTAGTGGACTATAACCTTGTCCAAGGACTTTGATACATTTTGCAGGAAAACAAGGATTAAGAGGATGCTAAGAATGGGCTTGTAGAGTAACAAATCCATCATTGAGATAGCTAAAACCATGATCCAGGACATGGATTTACCCATGTGTCTTTAAGCCAAAGCTTGCAACACATTGTCTATATCTTGAACCAATGTCCTCACAGGATCTTGAAGGACAAAACACCAACGAAATATTTTGCTGGTGAGAAGCCACAATTATTACATTTTTGTTTCCTTTTTCTTGTCCAATTTATATTCATATTCATGATGAGAAAAGGACTAATCTTGAACCCTTGAACATAAAGGCGGTCTTTGTTGGATAGAGTAAGATATTCAAGGACTACATGATCTAAATTAAAGTGCAACTTAAGACATTGGTGAGCAAGGATATGAAGTTTGATGAAGATGAATGGTCCTAAAAAACCATAGAAACATCCTATAGTGATTAATGCATGTGAAAATGTTGTTCCAGATTCTGTTCTAAAACTGAAAAAGAAATCAAAGTCATATCAGAAAGATTCTAGTCAAGGAACAGAGACCTAATTAATTACTAGTGTAGCCCGGAAGTTAAGATGGCTTACTCAAACATTGTAGGGTGTACAGGAACAAGTGGGAGCATCTAAGTCCACGTCTCAGGTGAGTCATTAACCTAATAAATTTCCTACTTATGTTGCACTAATGTCTTCGATTCTTCAGACAATGCCCTCCCTTTTTTACTTCAATTTCGTCTTTGAGAAAGGATGTTTCCTTGGTAAATTTTTGTCATTGTATGTCAAGGGGATTTGCTGAGTTGAGGAGATAAATGTGGCACTTGATGAACAGTGGCTCACAATTGAGGTTGAACTAGCTTTCAACTGAAAACACGTAAGTGTGTTCTTCCAAATGATCATTGAGAAATGTCTTTCAAAGCTGCTGAAAAAAAAAACTCGGCACAAATTTGGACTAAAATTGACATCTTTGTTGTGCCCTTGGGATTGATTTCTTTTACATGTAGTTTATAAGTTGCAGATATAAGGATACCATTTTTAGATCATGATGTGCCGATATCCCGAGCTCACGTATTTTTGGTGAATGAAATAAGAGGTATTGGTGGTACTAGTGTGAGAAAGAAAGACCATCCTCCTTTATGAATTATTCCTTATAGGTATAACTGCTGTAATGAAGTGAGTTCTAAGTGGGAAGGCTATCTTCAGTAAGCTACAATGGTCCATCAAAGTGTTTTTCTATTAGTTCTCTTCAGTTTTCTTTGCACACCTATTCACTATCTTCATGCTAAACTGAACATTTTGCATTGCTTGCTGATAACTGTCAGTCACAATTTTTTCCATAGGAAATGTTAGGGCATTAAATTTTTGAGGATAGGTGGCTTCTGGTGCAAGCTGCACTGATTTCTCAATATTTTCAGGTTCCTCTACCAATGGATAAGTCTTGTTAATATCTCCATTCTCTGCTGCCATGCCCGTTTTGGCTATCTTCATAATGTGTCTACAATCATCAATTCACTTTCCCACACATTCAATATTAATTCATTAGATTGTTGTTTAAGATGAGGCTTCTAATCTGTGTCGATCTGTGAAGTGCCCAATAAAAGAAGAATGAGAAATGCTTTCCCTCATTTTACATTTAGAATTGATTATGAAACTGAAGACATTGCATAACTAAAATTCATTTCCCAACAGAGTTCTATGATACACATTAGCTATTTACTGATAAAATTATGAAGACTTGTAATAGCTCACCTTTTGGAAAGGGAAAGGTCCTATTGAAGTAGATATATTTTTAGTCTCTGAGTTTTTAACTGCATCACATTCACTCAAATTAGCAATGAAATATTACGAAACTAAAGACATTGCAGAGCTAAAATTCATGTTCCAACAGAGTTCTACTATGCTTGGGTGTTAGATATTTAGTGATAAAATAATTAAGACTTGTAATTAGAAGTACATGTTATTACACAGAATGCACTTCCAACATACAAATGTTTTTCAAGTGATGTTTTTCATTTGTGTGGAGAAGAATGGCCATCTTCTTTTAATTCACGTGCTTGTATTGCAGATAATGCTTTTCTTCGTGCACAAGTAGCTTTACTTGGCTCAGTAATGTCTTTATTGTATATACAGTACTCACTGAAGTTGTCCTGAGGGAAACAATATAGCCTTGAAATATCCTCTAGTTCTTGAACTTTAGAGGCCATAAATCGAGTTGTTACACTGCCCATGTAAATTATCTTAGCTTTCTCCATATAAGAAGCTAGTTTATGGTTACATGTATGTGCCATATTTTCACTAGTCCATGGTAACATAGAAGACTTCTCTTCTCTCTGACTCAAGGTTGTTGAAGACAACTTTGTAACACTTACCTGGGCATACTTAGGAGTTTTTTTTTCCAAACACACTCATTATCATTCACCATTTCCACATCTCTGACTGCAAACTCCTCTTCCATGACATTTTTATAAACATATCCTAAATCTTTCAACAACTAATTATTTTCATTGCGCCTGTTAACTAGAATTTTGGTTAGAGATTTTCATTTGGTAAGCACATGAACAGTCTAATTTTTTTATAAAATCCATCGATAATTGACTACTGTCTATTCATCGTCATTTCCTAACAATTTCAATCCATCCAGATGACTCTTTTAAACCCTTGATTGAATTCATTCTTATGAGGATTCTCATTAATGTGAACCAAAGGTTTTGGAACCTCTTGCAATCCAACCATTGCGATGTCTGCTTCAACAGTCTCCATGGCATGCTTCTGTGGAATAGCTTGACTAATTTCATCCAAAAATGAACTGAACATTCCTTGCATTTGATTCTTTAAAAAAGCATCTTGAAAAGCACCTACAAAATTCTCCCCTGGTTTAGATTTCTCTGATAATCGAACAAGCATTTCTTCCATTTCCTCCACAGAAACTTCTTAATATTTCACTAAATTTTATTCTTTACAGGCATACAATGACAATCTTTGCAAATGCACTGTTGTGGCACCTTCATCTAGGGCATATGTAGCATGCATTCTTACATCATTCTCACTGGTTTCCTCCAGTGACAAATCCAAAACTATTCTCTTTTCCACCAACACACTGCTTTTCAAAATGCCTTTGTAGGGTAAGAAATATAAAACTCCTTGTTTTTCCACCAAAGCAACATTTTCCTATAACGGCCCTGTGTTATGCTTCCCTGCATTATCTATGTGAATTGCTCCAACTAACGACTTTAAATTCCACTAGATTTTTGCACATCCAAAAACAACATAAATTGAACAAGCTGCCTCAGTTACTACATTATTATAGTCAACCCGTGTTGCATGCATCTCTACATCACTTTCATCATTTACATCAATCACCAACTCCAACCTACCGTACACCATTTACAAATGCAATATCTTCATGTGTAGTTACTCTAGCACATTCACTTCTTTGATCTATAAAGGAATTTAAATCTCCTGTCATTTGTCGCATGAACATTCTTGAGGGACTCCTCTTTGAGATGCTTCACTACAGAGCCTGACATCCAATGGATTTCTCTCTATCCCAAAGCATCCATCACTTCATAAGAGGATCAATTCACAGTGTTAATCTCTCATGCCTCCTCAATTGATCTATCCCTCTTTCTTGAAAACTCACACATTTCACCTTCTGCGTTATCACTTGCGTCTAGATTATTAACAGAACCTACAAAGGTGAAATGCCATCCACTTCTTGGTCTGGCACTCCTTCCAAATTGGCAGGTAAATGATCCTGCCGAGAAGGCTCCTTGGCATGAATTTCTGTATGATCTTCCTTGCTTACATCAAATATCAAATTTGGTATTTCCTCGATGTCTGCCAGAAGATCATCTTCCAGTGGAACAATCGAACATGTCTGATTTCTCTCATCTAACAAAGATTCTGGTATCCCTTTCATTGTCACTCTTTCAATAGCCTCCTTGCCACTTGGCATCTTTTACTAAGACTCCACTTAATTCCTCCACGACATCACAATCCCCATTAGACTCAATGAATTGTTCCTCCACATTTTCTTTCTTATTTTCATCTAATAAATAACCCAACATCCCTTGAATCTGTTTGTGTTTAAAATCAATTCTCACCAGATGAGAAGATACATCTAGGGTGGCATTGTCCAAACTTTTTTCAATCCTTATAAATGGAGATGGATATTCTCCTTGTTCATTCCCTGCCTCCATCCAGTTCTTGTTGCCTATACATTTCTTTTTCCTTCCTCCTCCATCCAGTTCTTTTTTCCTGTACATTTATGAAGAAAGGATATACTCACGTGAAACCCTATCCAGCTGCTTCTCTTGGCTAATGCCATCACCTTCATCCCATAGAGAATCCGACAATTGAATGTCGACTTGACCAAAGGCATTGCTTACTTCCTGCTGAGATTGAACAAGAGAATCAAAATCTCTCCTTCCAGGGGGCATTACTCTGTGCTTTGAAATTGAAGTTTGCCTCTTTTCCCTTCTCTTCTATCCAGAGACTTCAAAAACTTGATGCAGCCCATCCTTTCTATCTCCTCTGCCCACTGGAATTTCAAAAGCACTTCATCCTCGCCCTTATATGCTCCTTCAGTTTGAAATCCAAAATCATCATTTCCACTATTCTTGTTTTCCGTATTTACTTCTGTTGAATCTGTATTTTGTGCTAGGTTATGAGTATATTGTTTTAAATTATTCACTTTAGAACAGAGACCAATCATAAGAATATTCTTATTTTGTGCAGGCATGCAATCCATGACTGAGGAGGAATTAACATTAAACAATAAACCACATTGCTCAGAGGCATTCAACAAAATTGGTATATCTTTGGTGTTTTTTCTCAAATTCATCCCTGATTGTTCAGACGCTGGCTGATTCTTCTTACCTGTATTTTCAAACCCATCTCCCAAAATATATAGCTACCTAGAAGGTAATGACTCTTTGAGCCCTTTGAAAATACACCACATAATAATCTCTGCCCAATTGTTTGAGCTGCTTATCAACTCACCAATGTCTGGTCCAAACAAGTTTCCTTCAATGATAAAATTAATTTCCTCTTTTCAAATAGAGTTTGGAAGCATTTTCACAGATTCTGGAGTTGTTGCTTCTGACCATACATTTAAAGGTCTCAAATTGCTTGATTTATATGTATTTACACCATTTGAACTGAAAGCTATATTGTGCAAAGTTGTTTCAAGCTCAAAAGTATTATCCTGCGAAGCCTGAACCCCAATAATCCTCGCAGTGGCCACTTTCACCAAGTAGAATATGTGCTTCATCAACATCATCAAACCTCAAACCTCAATTGCAGTTCCAAGTTTTTCTCTATAACAATTTTTGTGAGTCCTGCTTGCCGGACACCAGTTACAAACTTTCTTTCACTTGAAAATTCACAATAATTGAATTTAAGTTAGCCTCATGTGGGTTGTATTTCATTTTTAGTATATTTCACTTGATTATTTCTTTATACAATCTCCCCACTTCTCTTATCCATGTTCCAGCGTTCCTTTGCACCTCTTGGTGCAATTGCTAGTTATAAGAATATTTAATATTTTGGATCTATCGATTTGAGATGGATATTGCAATATAAATCTGAAGGATTCATGAGATTACTTCATGTTTGATCAGATTTTTTTAATGATAAATGTTATCTTGCAGGAAAATTTCAAAATTTGAAGTCATATTAATTCAGTACATTGATGCAAATTCATACGCTGATACAATGGTGCAAATGCATGGATTTAGTTGTTGAATGATATAAGATGGTTTAATAGGAGGACAAGACACTCGCACCCATCATTATAAGCTTAAGATCTAGGATTCTCATGAAAACCAGTAAAAGGAAGGAGCAGCGGGCAGGTTAACCTTAAACATATGTAAAGCCATCCTTATTTTCACTAGGCACAAAGACGTTTCGTTACAAGGTCGACTAGATGTCATAGTCATCAGTTTTGATTTTCTTGTAAGATGTCTCATTTCTGCAGTGGAATAGGTTTTTCTTGATGTTCTATGCATTCTTTATGGTTTATGTCAATGCAGGTGATCGAATCACTAAGGGCGACTAGAGATGATTGGGGGCTTAGCATGTCAAATTTGGAGTAAATTCACAGAGGTACAGTGCCAACAATATTGACAAGGACATTAAGGTGCAAAAATAATGGAGCAAGAGACAATCAGTCAGATCGCAATTGTGCTATGTAGTATGGACCCACTTTGCTTTCTAAGCAAGACAGGGAGGATTGGCATTAACTTTGTGTGGTTGATTGATTTCCCATCAACCCATGATATATGCTGGCACTAATTTGGAGGGGATGATTTGGTAGATCAAACCCAATACAAGCTATTTAGAAAAAATGTTTGAGGGCAAGCTATAAGAAAAAAATTTCTTGAGCAGAGATGAATTAGGTTGATCCATGATGGATTCTAAATTGGGTTCTTCAAGTTTGTTCTCATGGGCTATTCAACTTAAAGAATATGAACACTCGTGTACCTCTCCTCTACTATGGCATCCTGGATCAAGTTCTTATCCCATATCTACAGACACGGCATGTTCATATCCATACCCCATGTCAGCCAGGGCAGAGGATATTTCCAAAGGCAGACAGGAGCTCATGAAAATGTTTGAAGGAATGCCTGAATCAGCTTATGAATTGTCCCTGAGTGATCTAGTGGAGCAGAAGGTTGCCATGCAGAAGAGATCAAATGAGGAAGTGAAAACAGAAAAACATAAAGCAGAGGAGAGGAGTTTAGGAAAGTAGGACAAGAGGAAGACAAGTGGAAGCTATATAAATGGGTCAAGTAAGAGTAAGGGAGAAAATACTAAACCGTTTCTTCTCAATATATTTTTTCCTAGAAGCTTGAAAAATTGATTTCATTCTACCTCTAGGTCAATACCCACAAGTTGTTCTCAGGTGAAGAGCCATGATTCAGAGAAAAGATCAGGGAATACATATCCTATTCCAAACCTGTATAAGATAAAGACGTCCTATTCTCCTACTAATTCTTCAATTGGCTTCTCCAAGGTGTCTCCTAAACCATCTTCTGCCCAGGATGGTTAGTCTTATCAGGTTCTCCCAGCTTCTACCATACATACTGGTTATAATTTTGGCCTTTGGAAATTGAGCATGAGTCGATGCTCATTCTGTTGCGGGTACACTTTCTTTTCCAAGACTATTTGCCAGGTGCTTCTTCTGTGTTTTTCTTCACACAACTTGTGAATTTTCAATTTCTGACCATTGAATATATTTTATCTTAACTATGAACTGGCAAACCCCAGGGTTCAAGCTTAACTCCATGCTTAATAACCACCCATGGCTTAAGAAGTCCACACCAGTCACTTACAAATTCTGAACATCACAATCTATCTACTTACAATTTCACTTATAATAGCCCCAGTGCCTTGAGATGCTATCTTTTACTCTTAAAATGTGGGAACAGAAGATTATAAGTTAATGAGGAGGTAGCACCTTCATTAAGAACTGATTATTTTATTAAACCTATCATTAAGGAGTGGAAAGATGGAACCTTAAAATTTTTTCTTTAGATGTTTCTTCCCATGTCAGTCTTGTTGTCGAGTTTGAACTTCATCCATGCTTTTTGTTGAAGTTTTATCAGATTTTATATCTTTATGATCATGTTTTATCCATGTTGGTTGACATCAGAACAGTTTTTGGCATGCAAGTAAACTTTCAGAAAGCAACCCCTAAGTCATCCTGAAGTCAAATTCTTTCTGCATATACATCAAAATGTTAGGACATGCTAGTGAAAAGTTGGAAACTACTAATTAACTATTGTCTGTTTTCTTTTCGTTTATTTTTTTTATCATGAGAATCGATAATTAACTATTGTCATTTTTCTTTCTATTTCTTTCTTTTTCCTTTTTTTCTTCAGTATTAGGAGAATTTCTTTCTTTTTCCTTTTTTTTTTTTTCAGTATTAGGAGAATTTATTTCTTTTTCCCTTTTTTTTTCAGTATTAGGAGAATTTCTTTCTTTTTCCTTTATTTTTTATTTTTTGGGTATTAGGAGAATTCTTAAGCTTATTGCCTATCTCTGAGGAGGCCCAGGGTCATGTCTGAGGGACTGACCCTATAATCCTGAACCTAATGCATTATGCAACTGCCCACAGACACGCTAGGTGTGTTAACTGAGTTTCAAACCTAGGTGGGGCCTCAATATTGCTCAGCAAAAACTTTATTCCTTGGATTAATCTGGGGAGGTCCAGGATCAACCTTTATGGCTGCCTTATAACACCAAGAGTATATCTAGCAACCTGTAAGCCAGATATAAGCTAGATATACCAGATATTATGATTTAGTAAGAGCCTTATAACACCAAGAGTATATCTAGCAACTTGTAAACTAGATATACCGGATCTTATGATTTAGCAAGAGTGGAGACTCTAGGAAATGGGGACTCTACTCCTTGAGGCGAGATCATAGCAGGCCATATAATCAAATGTATTTGAACTGCAGTCTCGTTAGTTTCACCCAATGAGGCCATATACTCAATGGGATTTGAACCGCGGTCTCATTAGTTTCACCCAGTGAAAATTACCGTTAAACCACATATCACTGTATAATTAACTATTCTCTATTACTTGAAACATTTCTAAAACTTTAAAGTCCCTAGCTGATTGGATTGCTCTAACACTGAGTCGCTTTCCCTTTGATGAGGTGGGTTAACTGAGTTTCGAACCTGGGTGGGGCGTCAATATTGGTCAGCAAACACTTTCCAATGCAGGTCATCCACCGTTTGGCCTAGCACAATAGGCTAATTAATATTTGTTTGTTACTTGAAACATTTCCGAAAATTTTAAGTCCTTGGTTGGTTGGATTACTCAAACACTGAGCCACTTGCCCCATGCAAACACTTTCCAATGCAGGTCGTCCACCGTTTGGTCTAGCACAATAGGCTAATTAACAATGTCTGTTACTTGAAACATTTTTGAAACTTTAAAGTCCTTGGCTAGTTGGATTTCTCTAACAATGAGCCACTTGCCCCTTCATGAGGGACGCCCTTAAGGGTTCAGCATAGATGTGTGTATTCCTATTTCCAACACCTTCGTCAAGCCAAACTTTGGCTAAGGTCCCCTGCCTAACCTCAAGCAAAACTAGCTCTATCCCCGTCTTGAAAATTATGCATACTAAGATTTACCCCAGATTTTCCCTTGGCTAGTGTGCTGCTGTACTACTGAGCTACATGCCCCTTCATTGTGGGCATCATTAATCGTTCGACCTAGATGTACGGATCTCTATCTCCAACAAAGAAAACACCTAATTTGGAAGTAAAGCATAAAAACTGAACGAAAGAGAATGTATAATGAACAAAGTTTTTATGCCAACATTCTACCGTATTCCAAAGTTGTCATGTTTGATTTCTACGTCATTTATATAGATTTTAATCATTGCTTTACATTTAATTGAGTATAATTGCAGCCCAATTCGTTTCATATTTAATCATCCCTGAATTAGGTGTGCTCATGCTCCTAAGTCATGACTTTTGGACCTGTGTGTGGAAGTTCTCGTTGCTTTGTTTCCAAAGGTTTTGAAAGTGGTCATTTCAAAAGTCATCCCCATTTCCAAATGTTGTCCTTACCCTATTTCAGGCAAATAAGACTTCAAAATATTTTTCTCTTTGGTTGAATCAAAAATTTTATTTGCATATTAAACACTGGGAATCCAAAAGGAAAAAGTGGTTCCATTTAAAGATATGTGCAACCTAAATTATCCAAATTCTTTTTATTACACTCCATCCATCTATTTCGTTGCAGCATTCCTAGTCCTTTAGTATTCAATTATAACTCTATAAAATCAAGATGGCCATCCATATTCAAATGATTTTTCTTTTCTTTGCATTATCTTCTAATAAGGATTTTTATTTCCAAGTAATTCAACTACCAAAGGTAGTACATGCGAGTAGAGAAGTAATTCAACTACCAGTTATTCTCCTACATAGTACATGCTTTGATAGATTATATCAAAAGTCTTACCAATACAATAACATTGATTGTTGTATGTGGACATTTTTGTTCAGGATGGTCCATTACATAATCAAGATGAGGATTTGGATCATGCAATTGCACTTTCTCTTTCTGAAGAACTAACCAAACCAGATGGTATATGATGGCAATTTCATTCTTTTATATTTACTTTTAGTTTAATTATATCATTTAGCTCGATGCTTTTCATATATTCAACTAAATCTTTGTTCCTTAAGAAGACTTTGTCATTTCCATGTTTTAGTGAAACTGTTTACGGTTTGATACTCTCATACAACCTTTATCAAGTTACATGCACCCTCATTAGAAGAAACAAGAGAATTTTGCTTGCCATGACTATCTTTCTTTGTCATTGTTGACTTAAGAAAGTATTTTAGCTAAGAAACTAGTTTCAAGGTTATGGCATAACTTGTCATATAAATTGAACATAATTTATATCCAAAATGTTAACTTGTAAACTACTTA
This sequence comes from Pinus albicaulis, assembly GCA_034641835.2. NCBI lineage: Eukaryota > Viridiplantae > Streptophyta > Pinopsida > Pinales > Pinaceae > Pinus > Pinus albicaulis. Next base: position 1,623,503,414 of record CM076575.1, read on the forward strand.
GCTGGTTGTAGGCTTTCCATTTAAAATCTACTTTAGTTTGAACTTTGAATGAGTTGTTCCATAGACTTGAATATTAAGAGATTTTGGTATAAGGATTAAAAATTAGCCCGTAAGGCCTCTCAGTTATTCATTTATTTTATCTAATATAACATTTACTATTAAATTAGAACCACTCGGCACAAATACGTCACAGATCAAGATCATACTTTGTAGAGTGTCGTAGAATAAAAATAGGAGCAAGGACACTGATTTTTCCTGGTTCTTATTCCTTTGGTGTATCTTTGCACCTTTAGGAGCAATTGCTAGTTTAAAGTCTAATTTTTTAAAGGGTGCTAGCTCAATGGAAGAGCACTTTCTTTACAGTCAGGAGGTTGGTGGTTCGATTCCATCGTGCCCTGATATTCATATATAGGGAATGACGAAGATCAGTTTTTGGTGACGAATGCTATTTTGACCATCACCAATGAGCTTATGGTGACATTTTTCGACCCGCACCAAAATATGAAATGGTGACGGTCAACTAACACCACCATATATACGCATCAATACTGACGACCATTAAATGTCCGTCACCATAAATCGTTGTTGTTTATATGAAATGGTGAGGGTCACTTTTTGTCATTATAGTCATTATTCATGATGGACCTTGATGTCACCAATGTGTTTATGGTGACGATCAATGAACGTCGCCATATATATGCACCAATAGTGACGGCCATGAAAGGTCCATCACAAAAAATCGTTGTTGTTCATATGAAATGGTGATGGTCACCATAACACATGCTTTCGGCGACGCCACCTTTGGTGATGTTCAGTTTTTTGGTGACAGAGGCTATTGTCCGTCACCATTGCTCATATGAAATGGTGACGGTCACTATCCGTCACTATAAATCATTATTGGTGACGGACCTTGAATGTCACCACCACACCTATACTTTCGGCGACGCCACTTTTGGTGACGTTCAGTTTTTTGGTGACGGAAGCTATTGTCCGTCACCATTGGTCATATGAAATGGTGACGGTCACTATTCGTCATTATAAATCATTATTGGTGACGGACCTTGAATGTCACCACAACACCTATACTTTCGGCGACGCCACCTTTGGTGACATTCAGTTTTTGGTGACGAAGGCTCTTTTGACCCTCACTAATGAGCTTATGGTGACCATTTTCGCCCCTCACCAATGTGATTTTTTCTTGTAGTGAAGAGAAGGGAAATAAGCACTCCAAGATCACTATAGGTGGGTTGAATTAATAGGTAAAGAATATTGGAAGTGTGGCATATGGTAGGGAATTGAGAGTGAATGTGAGTAAGGGTCGGGCAATCTAAAAGGAAGTTCTTTTCATCTTCCACCTACTTAGAACTGAAAATCTGACATATTCTATCATTACAAGGGGTCTTGGGAATGAAAACCACTCGGTCTCACTCTTAAGCTCATGGGAATTATTTCTTATCTTAGCAATGTTCATTTTTTTCTTATTGCTGAACAAGGCAGAGATATAATTCTGATTATCAAGGGTGGGGTTGATCACTTCCTTAGAGTATCTTATCTTCCTTTTACCTTCCAAATATTAATCTTCCCACAAATTGTCCTTAGACTTGGAGGTAATAATATTTTTGATATTATATTTTCTTCCCATACTGAGCTCCTCCTTAATTCCCCAATGGCTGAGCCAAGACTAGGCATCCTTATGCCACCCATGCCTAAGGTGAAGGTGAGGGTTTTGGCTACAATTAGAAGAAATTTTAGGGAGCCTTTTTTATTCCATTTTATCAATATTCTTCTTATACATCAGATATATAAACATAACCATAATTTCAATGGGGGATTGATCAGGTGCTCAGTGTAAAAGCTCAAAATTGTAAGTTCTCGAAATCGAATGGAAACTAAATGACAGGGAAGAGCTCATCACCAGGAATTCGACGCAATTCATTTCTTCGAAAGCAGATTCTAGATGAAAAATATAGAGCTTGTTGTTCATTTCCCTAAACATATAAAAAAAATGTAGAACAAGACAGAATGATGACATGGCAGCCTAGTCAATAGAACAAGAATATTCTTCAGTTTCACCCAATGACACTGTGACAAGTGTCACTGTAGGATTTGCTAGAAAGTTTTGAAGGTGAATTTTTTTTTTAATGAATGTGATCCTAAGGTCGAATTCGATTTTTTTTATTATGGTTGGAAAGTCCAACTAGAGGCTGCCACATTCTCCCTCTGGTGGATCAAGGTGGAAGGCCGAATTTCATATGTTATGGTCGAACTATGCTTTATATGGGCAGATTAATGTTATATGGTCGAAATATATTTATATGCCAAAGTTAGAAATTTTTATCATTATTACCACATGTTGGGCAGAGGTTGGGGCTCGACCCCACGAACTCCCCCACATAACGTGCACTCCATAAAAATAGACCACGTACGTGTTTCTTAATAGACTATGTGGCCAATATATATTTGAGTTTGCAAGGTTTCAACGACGGGGGTTTGGAGGGGGCCAACCCCCTCCCCACAGAACCATCCACCATAACCTAAAACAAAGCCAATACATAATGCGCAGGGATTGAGGTTTGTAATGTGGGTTTAACACCCCTAATCTGTGATCATGATACTAATTGCATATGGTAATGCAAGATTAGTGTTAAATGTGCTTAATGCACTATTCAACACTTATCCATAAGATAATCTCCGTTTATGTTAATTAAAATGTAGTTAAGTTAGCGTAATATTCGATGGTCTCCCAAATTTTGGAGATGCCCCCAAATTTGGCAGCCTTAGCTAGAGTTTTCTCCAGTTTTGGAGGCAGTTTACTAGGAAAAACTGTTTTGGCCATATATTTTGAAAAATTTGACCAAATTGAGAGAAAGAAGAGTCATTTATGAATGATTTGGACATTATGGACACATTGAAGTAGGTTTCAGGAGCAGTAGGTGAATGTAAAAAACATTTTTTTTGGACATTTGAGCTAATACAGAGGCCCAAGCCATGGAAGCTGGACCAAGGAGATGTAGCCAGGAGGGGTGAACTCCTTCATCAAAACACTGTGTTAATGGATAAATTGTGATGGTTTGCTATATATTTTGTTGCTGCTATTCAACATTATGTTTTAATGTTTTTATGTTCAAGAATTCAATATAATATCTATACATTTAACTGTTTAATAATCACAACAACTTCAATAAGCCCATGTACACGAAGAAAATATCAGCATTTTTAATATAAATCTCAAGATTAAATTAGCACAACAAAACTAAAATTCAAATTCAGACCAAGTTGGTATCAGAGAAAAAGTTTGCTAAGGTTATTTTCTTGATAGTTTCTTGAGTTTATGCAACTAGGGTTTTAATGGTTGCAAATTTGTGATGCTTACAAGGTTAATGTTGCAGAGAGGCGAAGGGGAATTGTTGGTTGTAAGTCCTGAGATTAGGACCAGAAGAAGGAGAGCCACAAGGGCACCATCTCCACCAAAATTTTCACTCACAGCTGCATTGAAGCACCTCAAGTTTTATCTCAATAAGTTGAGATTGATGAGGTACAAGTTGCACTAGAAGCTGAGATTGAAGAGGTACAAGTTGCACCAAAAACTAAGCTTGTTTTGGACAAACTGAAGGTATTTTAGAAGAGGAAGCATACAAGAAGGATTTCTATGAACTGACTGAAAGGGTTAGGATCCTCTTTGAAGAGAGGGACACCAGGATGGTTGGATAGAATTCTAAGTCTCCACGTGGAGAGGGAACCTCAGAAGGCAAGAAGGATGAAGAGAAGGATTCAAAGGGTAGTGGAGAAAATCATCATCATCCTCATCTTCTCCATCAACATCATCTTCCACTTCCATAGACAAAACTACCAATACTCACTCAAAGACCACAAAAGGAAAAACTCCCTTACTCAAACTTGATGTCAAATTTTAGCTTCCAATGTATAATGGAGAGGTAAATTCATAGAGGCTAGATAATTGGATACGTCAATTGGGGGTGTATTTAAAAATTCAAAATCTTCATGAAAATGCCATAAAGATTCAATTGGCTTCCTTGAGGATGGAAGGGTTTGCACTTGTATGGTGGGAAGAAAGGACTCAAGAAGAGATTAAAAGCTATGGTAAGATCGAGCTATGTCTTGTTCAAGTTTTATTTCTACCATTAAAATGCAATTTTATCCTCTATGTTACATGAAAAAGGCCATTATGGACTAGAAAAATTTTATACAATTGAAAGGGCAAAGTGTGCAAGATTATACTCATGAATTTAGGATAAGAGCTCTTATTTTGGGTATTAATTTATATTCTCAAGAATTTTTTTTAAAGTATATTGGAGGTTTGCACAGTATCCTTAGGCACACTATTCTCATGTTCAATCCCACAAAAATAGATAAGTTTTGTGTTCAAGCCACACATTTAGAAGCAAGAGGGAAACAAAACATAGATGAGAAAAGTGATAGTGAGGGTAAAGGAAAGGGAAAGTTTTATGGAAGAGGAAAGAGAAATAGCTCTGTCAAAAGAGAGAAGGAGAAACTCACATGTAAACATTGTTTGAAGAATGGCCATGATGAATACCACTGTTGGTAGCTTCATCCAGAGTTGAAGCCAAACAATCTGAAAGCCAAAGAAAAGGAGAAAATTGTTGCTATCAATGAACATGACTTAGGTTCATATTCAAGAGATGAAACGAAGATTACAAACATGAATTTGAAAGGTAAGAATATACCAAGCACTAGTTCTTCAAATTGTTCCAATATCACTCAAGATGAAGATATAAGAATTGAACTTTTCCATATTAGAGTCGTCTCTAAACATACCAAGATAGACACACTTTTTGATAGTGGGTCACAAGCTAACTTGATTTCCAAAGACTTAGTGAAGCAGTGAAACCTTGAAACTGTTAGACATCCAAGACCTCATCCTTTAGGGTGGATATGCAAGAATTCAAACTTTCAGGTTACAAGGACTTGTGCATACTAAGATTCGCCATCAATTCAAACTTTCTTGATGAAAATGAAATTGATGTGGTGCTGCTTGAGATATCAGGAATTGTTTTGGGAAGTACTTATCTTTATGATATGAAAGTAGTATTTCATCACCATGAGAATAAGTATCACTTGTTTAAAGATGGAATTGAGTACATAGTTAGAGCACATAAGAAGAAGGCAAATTTGTCTCTTATACACGCAGGAGAAATGAAGAGGATAGTGAATAAAAGTTAGAATTTGACATTGTTGATGATTAAACATAGAGATGTATTGAATCAAACCTTTAAAAAAGATGCATCAAATGAAAATTTTGATTTCATTAAAGTTAATTATGCTTGTAATGAGATGTTTCAGGACTCTAACAGATTTCCTTTGAAAGGAGGTGAACAAGATGTAAAACATTTGCAGCAATCAACATCAGTGTTGGAAAAAAGATGTCGATGCAAGAGAGTGCAAAGGTCAAAGGGAAAGTGACAAAGAATTTTGAAAAATAAGGAATGGGTTACACAAGTTATTTTTTTGGTTTCCAAAGGGTACATGACAATGGCGAAAATACTTGGTCAAGAGTCGACGCAGGTACAAATAAATATCAGTTAAGAATCACCATGATGACAGTGTGCAAGGTGAGACAGTTTTTAAGTTTCCTTTGATTAATGACCAAGGTAGGAACAAGTTGGTTTCTACAAGATTAGCTTGTTGCTCTGCAAATTCAGGGAAATTGTAGCATGCCAGTGTCAACGACAGCAAGAGAAGGTCGCAAGAGTCAAGGAAAAATATTACTTTTTGTGAAAATCTCCAGTTGATGAAAATGGGAAAATTTTAGTGGATTGAGACTGAAAGGGTGATGTAACATATCTCCACACATAGAAATTAAAAAAAATTACATTTAACACAAACCTTTATCTGTAAACTATAACACAAGATTTAGTTGTCAAATTCATCATCATGCTCTTGAACTCAATTTTTTTAACTTTACACACAAAACATATTATAATCTCACATCATAAACCTTATGATTTTTTAATAGTTTTGGTAGTATAAAGTCTTCTTGAGGTTATTACCCATCTCCCATTTTGAGGAATATTACCTGTCAGCGTATCTGTGTTTTGTTAAATTTTTTGTACTATACTGTATTAATATGAATCAGGTGCCTTAACTATTACAAACTCTTGATCATTATACTTGTCAATTTATTTTGTTGCATTAAGGTTTTACATAGGAGTCTTGACATAATTATTTTCTAGGGAGGTTGATATTTAATACGGTGATCTTATCACTTGGTGGATTAATTTTTATTTGATCTACGCCGCCGGCAGATTGACAATTGTAATTCTCCACCACCGTCAATCTTCTTGGCATGAGATCTAGGGCTCAGGTTCATCTTAGGGTTTGTAGAAATTATATAACTTATGTGTTATATATCCAAGATTCTCCTGATCACACACTATTTGACTTCATGCACAATACAGAATCTATTCCACCATTGATCATCACATGCGGAAATTAAATCAATTGCAATGCACACATGAAACCATAAAAATTCACACACATTAACACAATGATTTAACGGGAAAGCCTGAAGCTAAAAACCCCAACTATATGTATATAATATATGTCATAGAGATCATGTAAAAATCCTCATACAAATCTGAACATGTCAAGCCCTCAGTACAATACAATCGCTACACACTAATCAGTTCTGATCTAGAAAATCCATGCACCGATCTCTACCACCTGTTATCCTGCCTCTACTGCGCAATCCCTGCTGAATAATGGCTCTGAATGAACTCAAATCCACCTAGATTTCACTGCGCAATCCTCATTGGCATCTCCACTAAGTGTTGGATGCAATCAATGCATCACTATAGTCACAACTGATAGTCACACTTGCTCTTTCACCTACCTCTCCACTGGTCTCCACTGAAACTGTCCATGAACTATATTTAACTGATGTATTCTTCAGTTTATTAATGAGTTATTATTTAGTGAATTAATTAACTAATTAATTCACACCACTCTCACTAGTGTATCAATCAGTTAGACTAGATACAACTAGCTCAACTGAGTCTAACTGAGTTAAACTGAATACAACTCCACCAACTACTTCTCTAACTCCACCAAACTCTGTCACATGAGTTCTAATTGAAGTCCTCATGCATTAGCTCCAGTAAACCCTCAGGAATAGCGTAATTCCTTCTGTCAGCTACTGTGCCACATCTGTGCACTTAACTGAAGTGCTCCAAGAGAATAAGATAATGTTTAGAGTCCAAATATTATTAAGAGCTAATAATATTCGACATATCTATTTTTAGACTGGCAATCTAAAAATAGATTCCGCTCAATATGTCTAAAAATAGAAGTCCATCTATTTTTCCAACTTGACCAACCATCCACAAATAGCATCCTGCAACTCATAGAATATGATCAACATGTCTAAAAATAGACTTTGCGCCAAAAATAGCCTGCGGGCCCACTTAGTGAAGGCGACTCTTTTCACTAGGCTCATCATCTTGTTGAATATCAACACTCCCTCTCAAAAAGATAGGGATTATCTGCCACCCCGATCCTGTCTCTATGGTATTCGAATTTTCTCCTGGTGAGCACCTTCTTCAGAATATCAACATCCTAATCCTCCGTAGGAATGTAAGATAGTAACATGATCTTCCGCTGCACACAATCTCTGATATGATGGTACTGGATGTCAATATGTTTAGATCTATCATGAAATATTGGATTAACTGAGAGTTTAATGCAACTCTGATTATCACAATATATGATAGTAGGATCTAAGTGTGAATCGAGCAATCCAACCAGGATATTCCTCATTCATATAGCCTCGCATGTAGCCAAACTTGTTGCCATGTACTCGGCCTCCGCTGAACTGAGTGCCATGGATCTCTGTTTCTTGTTGTACCAAGAAACTGTTGTAGACCCGATATTGAAAATCCCTCCATATGTGCTATTTTTGTCTGTTGGGCTCCCTGCCCAATCTGCATCCGTGAAGCCATGCATCTTCAACTCATCCGACTTTCTATACCACAGTCCATATCCCAATGTGCCCCTAAGATACCTCAGGACATGCTTGCCTGCCTTCCAAAAGAGCTTGGTAGGCTTAACCATGGCTTGTGAAAGCTGGTTAACAGCGTAGCGTATGTCCGGTCGTGTATTGACCAAATACATGAGCGAACCAACCAACTGTCGATAAACAGTGGCATCCACTACCTTTGCCGATGTAGCATCCTATTTCCTCCAACCACTAGGAAGAGGAGTGTCGATAGGCTTGCAACCTTGCATGTTGAACTTCTCCAGTATCTCCTGGGCATACTTGCCTTGAGACAAAAATAGTCGACCCTTCCGCTGCCAAATTTCCAATCCCAGGAAATAATGAAGGAGGCCCAAGTCCTTCATCTCAAAATCCTTTGCAAGATCAACCTTGCATGAGTGTATCAATAGTTCATCACCTATTAGTAACAAATCATCTACATAAACTACAATGATCAGAAACTTACCCTCAACCACAATCTGGTACAGGTTAGGATCCGCCTCACTCTTGGTAAAAGCAAGTCCGGTGAAATAACTATCTATCTATGTGTACCAAGCACGAGGTGCTTGTTTGAGCCCATACAATGCTCTTTTGAGCTTGCACACATGCGACTCGCTGCTGAAGATTTCGAATCCTTCAGGCTGTTCTATGTACACCTCCTCCTCAATGACTCCATTGAGGAATGCAGTATTCACATCCATCTAATGAATGTGCCAACCCATATGCGCTGAGAGAGAAAGGATGCTCCGTATGGAAGAATACCTTGCGACAGGTTCAAAGGTTTCTTCATAGTCGATCCCCTCGATCTGTGAGAAGCCCCTGGGCAAAAAATCTTGCCTTGTACTTCTCGTCACTCCCGTCAACAACTTTCTTCAATTTGTAGATCCATCTCGAACCTACCATTGATTTCCCTTCCGGCCTTGGGACAATCTCCCATGCACTGTTTCTGACAATCAAATCATACTCTTCCACCATGGCATCTACCCATGAAGGGTCCTCCATAGCTTCCTCAAAAGAGGATGGCTCTGTCACGATACACTTGCTCATTAGAGCCATGTATCTAGTAAATCAGTCAGGTGACTGTCTTTGTCTGCGCTATGATGTAGGTGCTCCTACATTTTGCGCTGCATCAAGATTCAGTCTCTCAGCTTCTCTAGTGTGCTTTCGCCCTCTGATGTTTGGCGCTACATGAGTGGTTTCTTCCACTCCATGAACCTCATTTTGTGGTTGATCCACGTCTTGAGGCTCATCCTTAGGAACTAATCACTCCTCATCTACATGCAAGTGTGGCTCCCTCTCAAGAGACAACTTCATGGCTTTCTTCTCATGAAATTTGATATCCCATCGCACAACAGTCTTCCGACTATCTGGCAAATACACATGATAGTTGTGGGGTGTTTCTTTGTACTCCAAAAATATCCCAACCTCTGCGGTCGGCTCCAGCTTCTTCCTGGCATCCTTCGTCACATGAATGTAAACAAGTGAGCCAAAATTCTTCAAATGAGAAATATCAGGCTTTTTACCAAAAAACGCCTCTTTGGGTGTACTCATGCCAAGTACTCTATGAGGACAACGGTTTTGCACATAAACCGTAGTGTTACATGCTTCAACCCACAAATGTATGGGAAGGCCCTGATCATGCAACATCGCCCGTCAGCACCCACGATCGTTCTATTCTTTCTCTCGACGACCCCATTATGTTGTGGGTTATGAGGCGCTATGAGCTCTCTTCGAATTCCTTTTGCGCTGAAAAAATCTTTGAATTCGCCAGAGATGAATTCACCACCATTATCACTCCTAAGAGCCTTCACCTGCTTCCCCGAATCTTTCTCAACCAACGCCTTGAACTCATAGAACTTTGAGTATGTCTCGCTCTTCTTCTACATGAAGAAGATCCAGCACTTACGATAAAAGTCATCAACAAATATCACATAATACCTGTGCTTTTCTGTCAAAGCTACTGAGAAAGGTCCACACACGTCTGTGTGAATTCTCTCAAGGATCATCGTGGTGTGACTATCCTTCTCATGAAAGGTGACTTTCACAAATTTTCCCAAAGTACATCCCTTGCACTGATCTGACTGTGCAAGTGTACCCTTGGGAAGCCCAGTAGAAATCTGCTGCAAAATTTTCAAAGCACCATGGTGAAGGTGGCCCAATCTCCTGTGCCACAATTCGCCCTCATCTCGGCTCACCACTCCTTCTGCTTTGCCTGCCATTGCTGTGCAACCATATACCAGCAATTGATAAAGGTTCTTAACTCAAACCCCTATCCTCCAGGTTTCACCAGTTGCCTTACTGTGTAGGAAAGCCTTTCCCTCGCTAAAGACAACATCATATCCCTTGTCTTCCAACATCGCCACAGAGATCAGATTCTTCTTCAATCCTAGAACATGCATGACATCCTTCAATATGAAAGGTTTACAAGACTCCATATCAAAGGAAATGGTCTCAATACCAGTCGCACTGTATCTACCATCATCTCTCATCTCGATTTTCACTCCAAGATCCTTCTCATCCAGATCAGTAAACAAATCTTTGTCTCCGGTCATATGGAAAGATGCACCATTGTCAAGAAACCACACTGATCCCATCAAACTTGAAACCAAGCATGTGATCAATGAAAAATCCATCTCAAACTGTGAGGCTAAGGCCTCTCTAGCTGTAGATCCAGCAGCCTGCTTATTTTTCTTCTTCTGTGGACATTTAGTGGCGTAATGTTCGTGTTGGTGACAGTGAAAGAACTTCACCTTGGACAAGTCTTGATTCTTGCCTTTTGCACCGGATTGAGAAGGATTTTTTTTTCCCTTCCCTTTCCTTGCTTTGGAAGGCAAAGCGCAATCTTCTTCATCTTAATTCTTCGATGAAGATCCATCCCTGGTACCCCGCCTTATATCCTCCTGCACAAGATCCGACCAATGTCGCTCCCATCCCGACAGTTTCTCCCGACCATTGACAGAGTCCTCGTAGGAATGCCAACTCTTCGGAAGCCCAAGGAGAGCCAATCTCACCAAGTACTCTTCATCTACAGTAACCCCCACACTTCCCAGCTCATCCCTGCACTAGACACTTCGTGAGGTACTTGGGTATACTTTTGCCCTTCTCCATTTTTATTTTTTTGAGCTTGTCTTTAAGTGCCAACTTTCGTTGGTCAATTCTGCTTTGGAACAAGTCTGTCAAAGATTTCCACATCAATAATGGAGAAGATTTACCATGAAGGCTGGACACTATGCGATCCTTCACACCTTCGAACAGAATCCTTCGACATTTTGCTGTCTTCTTTTGCCATGCGTCAAGTGCGGTAGCATCGCTAGAAGTAGGTTTTGGAATTTCTGCATCTATGAACTCCTTCAACCCATTATCATCCAGCACTGCCTCCATCCTGTCCTTCCATGCAATATAATTCGAGCTGCCCTCAAGGGCATACTCCAATCACAATCTATTGAAAGACATTTCAATGAATGCTCAACTTCGACACCAAGAAAACACTGCAGCAAATTCGAATTCCACCAGCACAAAACTCAACCGCTTCAATAATTGCAATCTGCTCCAATGATCAACTGCTCTGATACTATGTAGAGATTATATAACTTATGTGTTATATATCCAAGATTCTCCTAATAACACACTATTTGAATTCATGCACAATACATAATCTATTCCACCATTGATCATCACATGTGGAAATTAAATCAATTGCAATGCACGCATGAAACCATAAAAATTCACACACATTAACACTGTGATTTAATGGGAAATCCTCAAGCTAAAACCCCAACTATCTGTATATAATATATTTCATAGAGATCATGTAAAAATCCTCATACAAAGCTGAACATGTCAAGCTCTCAATACAATACAATCGCTACACACTAATTAGGTCCGACCTAGAAAATCCATGCACCGATCTCTGCCACCTGCTAGCCTACCTCTACTGCGCAATCCCTACTGAAGAATGGTTTTGAATGAACTCAAATCCACCATTATTGTAATGCGCAATCTGCATTGGCATCTCCACTGAGTGTTGGATGAAATCAATGCATCACTATAGTCACAACTGATAGTCACACTTGCTCTTTCACCTACCTCTCCACTGGTCTCCACTGAAACTGTCCATGCACTATAGTTAATTGATGTATTCTTCAGTTGATTAATAAGTTATTATTTAGTGAATTAATTAACTAATTAATTCACACCAATCTCACTAGTGCATCAATCAGTTAGACTAGATACAACTAGCTCAACTGAGTCTAACTGACTTAAACTGAATACAACTCCACCAACTACCTCTATAACTCCACCAAAATCTGTCACATGAGGTCTAACTGAAGTACTCATGCATTAGCTCCAGTAAACCCTCAGGAATAGTGTAATTCCTCCTGTCAGCTATTGTGCCACATCTGTGCACTTAACTGAAGTGCTCCAAGAGAATAAGATAATGTTTAGAGTCCAAATATTATTAAGAGCTAATAATATTCGACCTATCTATTTTTAGACTGGCAATCTAAAAATAGATTCTGCCCAATATGTCTAAAAATAGAAGTCCATCTATTTTTCCAACTTGACCAACCATCCACAAATAGCATCTTGCAACTCATAGAATATGATTGACATGTCTAAAAATAGACATAGTCTAAAAATAGACTTTGCGCCAAAAATAGCCTGCAGGTGCACTTAGTGAAGGCGACTCTTTTCACTAAGCTCATCATCTTGTTGAATCTCAACAAGGTTTTGTTTAGTTTTGGGTAATGACTACCCTATTCTAACCGTTCCATTCATTACTCGTTCGTCGCCACAACGCTCTGCAACCCCACCTTCGTGGCTGCAGCTTCCGAAGTTTTCCTCACTGCTTCACACCTATTCCAGTCTGACCATCAACGTTATGAAACTACATAGTTACTCAACACTGTATGCTTTCGATTCCTATCTTTTGTTCACTTCATCTCTGAGGGTTTGCAGGAAACTTTCTAATCTTTGTTGCGCTTGTATTTTACTTGTTGGTCCTATGATGCCACTTACTTCTGGTTATTTTCCTTTTTTTTGCTATTATAGTTGTCCGTCGACAAGTCTAATTCTCGTTTTCTTTGTCTTTTTTTCTTGGCCGAAAGAAGAGACTGGTACTGTACCTCGAAGGATGTGTCTTTGGCTTTTATTTTGTTTTCCTCGGCGTCATACAGGTAAGGTTGTATCAAGTTTTTTGAACCATAACCCCATTATTTAGTTTGTTAGTCCGAGTTTAATTTAACTCTTTTTCTTTTGGTTGTCTCGCAGGGTTTCTTCACCGCCCTTGCACAGAAGTGTTTACCTATAGGTGAACTAGAATCCCAACCCACTGTGATTTACCTCATTAAGCCTGGTCATTAACTCATTTTTATTGCTTCTAACACTTACAATTTTCTTGCATAGGTATGCGCGTTCACCCGGAAATTGTGTTTGTAAATTTCTCTGGTTTCTATACTGAGTCCATACGAACTCGACTTACCAAATTACCAAGTACTCACTCCATTGTTGGGCATATAAACACCGAACTGCTTTTCTATAGTTAATTAATGGTTACAGTGTTATAAGGGTTTGATACCGATTTTGGAAACGAGGGTTCCTTGCCTTAGTTATTTCTAGATAGGTTTTACAGCCTTGACTCAGTGTATTATTTGTTTTTGTCGAGAGTTTTTCCGAAGCACTGTATATGTATATATTTACTTTCAATATTATGGGTTTGTGATTCGGCCTCCAAGGCCCTTAATTCCGGTGTTCTCAGCAATTGACATTGGTCTCATTTAATTCATGCTATATTTTTAGCGATTGAAGCACATAATTATACTTGACTGATTCTTGACCTTACTGGGTTTATTTATCTAAGAAAGGAAATGTAATATTTCAATTCTTCTCGGTTTTTTATTCTCACATTTGCGTTAAAAGAAAATTTATATTATCTTCTCAGTTTGCAGGGTTTTGTTGTTTAGTAGTTTTGTTTATCTTAGCAGAAATAAGAAGGTTTTGGTGTCAGTTGCAAATACATTTCAACATAAATCTATACCCATATTCAATTCATTTTCTCTCTTTATTCATATTTATTTGTTGCTATAACTATCATAATTTGTGTGCATTATAATAAATACTGCTAACTACATGGTTTTCTTTTATTTTCTTCTGTTACCCTGTATGTCACAATTTATGGTTATATTTTCCTAGCTTTTACTGATAAATTATTCTGTACAATTAATGTTTTTCACATGTATTTACAAATAACTTGTTCTCTCCAGAAGAATTTTTGGACCATTCTGTCCATGTTTATCATAGTTGTAGAGGACAACTTACTCAGAGCTTTCTCCAGGTTCGCTCTCAGTTAACAGTCCTTTGTTATTAATTACCGGGTAGTAGCTTATATTTTCATTTGCTTCATAACCTATTTTACAAATATTTTTCTCATTTACCAAGGTAGTCACAGTCTAACAATTATTTAATGAAAAAGAGTAATAGTAGTTTTTTTCTCATTTCCTAAATACATTACTGTAAAGACCACAACCAAGTAAAGATAACTAGATACTTGTATATTCAATAAAATCCATTCACTTATCTGATTCTCAGATACTGCTGATGTTCTTCCCTTCCTTGAGCGAGGTAATTACGTCCTCGTATCTCCCCCTTGCTCCACTCTGAGTCAGGTGAGTTGACAACAATTCTGGAAAAATACCTTGGGACTACTAGTCCAGTCTTCTATGCCAGAAACAATCAAAAATTCGAAGTGATTCCACTGGTCTCTACCAACTCAGGAATTCCCACTCAATTTCCTCTCCTCAGTTACCAGATAGAACCCCTCTCCCTCACTGGGATGCACCTTTATCCTCAAAGGGCAAGGTAATTGTCTGAACTGTTTTCTGTTCAACTACTTCTCAGTTTCTTGGAATACTTTCACGTCAGTCTTTTACCTTTTAACATAACCACTTTCTAATACTTAATTTTATTTAATTAACAAAAATTACTTTATGTTCATCTAGTAATAATTCTCATGAAATAGTAAATGTCTTAATTTCCTTAACATAAAATAACGAAATCATCAGTTGGCACTTAAACCAGCTGTCACAGGTGAGGGGACTGTACCCTCATCCACATAATCAATAATCAAAGAGCTTTTGGGGTCCAAAAGGCTTCTAGTGGGGAGGAATGATCAGGTGCTCAGTGTAAAAACTCAAAAATTGAAGTATTTGAAATCAAATGGAAACTAAACAACAGAGAAGAGCTCATCACGAGGAATCCGACATAATTTTTTTCGTCGAAAACAGAGTCCGGATGAAGAAGATAAAGCTCGATGTTCATTTTCCTAAACAGCTAAAAAAATTGCATAACATGACAAAATGATGACATGGCAGCCCAATCAGCAGAACAAGAATATTATGGGAATATTATTCATTGTCACCTAATGACACCGTGACAACTGCCACTACAGGATTTGTCGGAAAGGTTTGAAGGTATTTATTTTTATTTTTATTTTTATTTATGAATGTGCTCCTAAGGTTGAATTTGATTTTTATTATTATTGTGGTTGGATAGTCCAACCAGAGGCTGACACGTGGTGCAGCCAGGGGCTACCATGTGCCCCATTCGGTGGACCAAGGTGGAAGGCCAAATTTAATATGCTATGGTTGAACTGTGTTTTATATCCAGGCGGATTAATGTTATATGGTCAAAATATATTTATATGCCAAAGTTCAAAATTTTTATCACATACTCCAAAGTCTGCATTTTATATACCATAGTATGAATGTTTTAATAACATCAAAGGGTGGATGGATTCAATTTAGGGTGGCACAAAATTTTATTACCATAGTTTGGGAGGAGGTCGGGGCTCGATCCCATGACCTCCCCCATGTAACACGCACTCCATACCAATAGACCAAAGACATGTTTCTTAATAGACGATGCAATCGATATGTATTTGAATTTGCAAGTTTCCAATAGCAAGGGTTTTGAGGGGGTTAGCCCCCTCCCCACAGGACCATCCACCATAACTTACGTTGGAGCCAATATATAATGCACATGGATTAAGGTTTGTAATGTAGGTTTAACACCCATAATATGTGATTACGATACTAATAACATATGATAATGCGGGATTAGTGTTAAATGCGCTTAATGCACTAATCAACACTTACCCATAAGATAATCTCCACTTATGTTAATTAAATTGCAGTTAAGTTAGTGGCATATTCGGAAATCCCCCCAATTTCGTATCTACCCCCAAATTTGACGGCCTTAACTGGAGTTTTCTATAGTTTTGGAGGGAGTTTACTAGGCCAAACTGTTTTGGCCACATCTTTTGCGAAATTCGACCAAATTGAGAGAAAGAAGAGTCATTTCTGAATGATTTAGACATTCGGGACACAATGAAGCAAGTTTCAGGAGCAGTAGGTGAATGTAAACAACATTTTTTCCCATTTGAGCTAAGACAAAGGCCCAAGCCATGGAATATAGACCAAGGAGATGTAGCCCAGGAGGGGTGAACTCCTTCATCAAAACATTGTGTTAATGGATCAATTGTGATGGTTTGTTGTATAATTTGTTGCTATTATTCAAAATTATGTTTTAATGTTTTAATGTTCAAGAACTTAACATAATCTCCATACATTTACTTGTTTAACAATCACAACCACTTAAATAAGCCCATGTACATGAAGCAAAGATCATCATTTTTTAATATAAATTTGAAGATGAAATTAGCACAACAAAACTAACAGTCAAATTCAGATCAGGGAAAAACCAGATTCGATTAAGAGGATAGGATAGGGAGTATTTCCCTTGATATTAAGGTTGTAGGTTATTAATTTCTTTTGAATCATCTTAATCTTCCTCCATGACTCTCTGGATATGCTGCAACCCCAAACTTCACATTCATATACGACAACAGGGGTGACAAGGGTCTCAAAGAGGAACCTCTTTTTACTCCAAATGTAAAGATCGACTGATTGACATTTGTTTTCAAGCTCATAATAATATTTCCATCCCCCAATAATCGTTTTCTCGATGTTATAATTCCAGTTGAGATGATGAGGGAAGTCAATGCCCAAATACTTATAAGAAGAAACCTTCTCTAGGCACTGGTTATTATACATGAAACTACCATGGGTGATATTTTTGGATTTAATGATCATGAATTTATTTTATATATATGTTAAATAAAAGTTGTTAAAATGATACCAGTAAAAATTTTATAATTTATTTAGCTAAGCTGTTTCTATTGCTAGGAAACTTAATCTTCAATATTGTTGTACATAAATTTTGTGTAAAAAAATTATGTGACCATCAAAGAAATATAATATCACAACTATATAGTGTAAGAGACCATTGCAATACTATTTAAATTATTTTCATTGTAAACAATAACCCGATCCAATTTTCTTGGATACAATTGAGCATATTTTATAATAGAACTAGCCAAAACTATACTTATATTCTAAACAAAAAATGCATTATTCTTATGTACCCTTATTTTTCACTACCTTAAAAATAGCATCACTGGTACTACATAGAACTAATATCATGGAATGCTAATATTAAAACCCAGGTAGCCAATCTAATATAAATTCAAACAAAATCATAGCAGGGGATAACATAGTTTATTTGTGATGATATATAATATGCTTAGGGGACTATGACATTACTATATTTTCTTTTATTGTGTATTATGAATAATGTTTAGAGATGATATGTGCTAGCTCTGGAATGGTATTGCACTTGCAGAGGTGCTCCCTTGTCTCATTGTAGGCCTAATGGTATTCCTATGGTATTGCATTTTCTGAGGTTATCCCTTGTCTCATTGTAACCCTATGTGGTTTCACTACAAAGATAGATTAAATTTCACAAAAATCCTAGGTCTACATGGATTATGATAGACACTTATTTAACAAATTATGTTTTTTAAATTAATGTTGCACCAATTTAACATACCTATTAACTATTTTTTTATTATCTTTATAATTTTCACCTTCGTTATTTCAGAGTGTTTGTATTTTGTGAATTTTGTTAGGTTAACTTTGTTATGTAAAAGTGGTTGTGTTTAAGGAATTATTTATTTTGTTTGAGAGTGTTTTCATTTTCTCTCACTCTCTCTCTATATATATATGTTTAGCACATTATATTAGTATGTTTTTTTTATAGGTTTTGATTTTAAAATTCAGTTGTTTATTTTATTATTTATTTTAAATTGAGTAATATATATATATATATATATATATATATATGTATTCAAATGTAATGTTTTTAATTTTTTTTTGAAATTTATTCTTTATAAAATGATTTATTAATAGTTAAATATATAAATTCTTTCATGTCAAATATCTTTCAATGTTCTATGATTAACTTCATTTCTGTACAAAAAAAATTTTACTCAATAAAATTAATTTTTAATCTTACCACAAATCTAAAATCAATATTCACTAGTAACTAACATATAATAATTACTCCCTGATCAGAGTGTGAGAGGGCATAATAATCTACTTGGGGATTTGAGGAACGAAAAGGTTGTCTGGAGTTAAATCTCAGAGGCAACCAACTATTGCACCAAGTAATCGAGAGTATGGGGAATTAAATGAGAAGGACACGTGGGGTCCTCCTAGTGCGACCACATGTGGGAGGAGTTTGATATGGTGGTAGGAGATGGAGGTAAAAGACATTTTCTTGTTTGGAAATCCTGCGGTGGTGTTAATCCAAGCGATACAGTGGTGTTGGAGCTTAACGACAGGACGTATGTGGCAAAGGTCTTGCTGGGTGCGTCCAAGTCGACAACCAAACTTCACGGAGCAAGAGGCGGGATATGTTCTCCCTCCTAACTCCTCTCTTAGTCTAGTGATTATTTTCTACAATAATGAAAGTGACTGGGTAATGGGATGACCTTTTCAGACTAGGAACGAAAGGTGTATGTGTGAAGGTTCAAGGAGTGTAGTCATGTGAACTTAAGTTTGGATGTTTCTATGAAATTCGGCATAATTCTCTCTCGAATGGGAATTTTTATTTGTGATTGTGGGGGTCAGAGTATGCAAAGGGTTTTCTCTGTATGTTTGGGTCGGGGAGAGTCAAAAATTTGGAAGACTAACCACTTTCCAAGTTATTATGAATGGTGGGTTTGTTGTCATAATTTTGGGGGAAAGGGTTTGATAAGGGTATTAATGTTGGTGTATATGTCTTGGGTGAATCCTCAATTTGTTGGGGACCATCTCAAAGAGGTAAAAGTTCAAATTCGAAGTTGTGGGAGTAGTGCAGGCCTCTTCAGTCGTCTGTTTGATAGGGTAACTCTTATATATTTGAAACAGTGGAGTGGCTCTACTGTTATACATCGGACTGTGTTTTGGTGGCGTGAGTCGACCTCTGACTATTCTGTTTTCCCCACTACAGGTTGTTCAGTTAGGTGCCATAAGAAGAGCCCTGGCATTACAACAGGTGGGGGTGGAAACGACATTTCGAGGGTTAGTGGGACTATTTCTTGGCTTAGGCTAGTGATTTGGGTTTAGGACAAGCTCAACTCTACGACAGAGGAAAGTTTTTGACTCGACATGGTTCATTGGGGTTTCACTAGGGGAGCAATACCATACCAAGTGGGTTCATATTGGGGGATATATATTGAGGAAACAATGACATAATATATTGAGCATATATTAGGGGGTAAATGGTTTTTATATTGGCATATAAAAAAAATGGATCTCAAAGTTAATGAAAAAATATAAAGACGTATAAGAAATGTTAATGTAAAAATGGATACCTACAATATCTAGTGAAAGTAGGGGTTTTTTAAATTGGGAAAGTGTATTGGGTTCATATTGGTAAGGGGTTAAATAATGTGATCTTTAGAGGTATTTTCCAATATGTAGTCAAATTAGGGGTATTGTTTAGTATGTCATGAATGCACATGATATGTCAAAGGTTCATTGAGTGAATCTCCTGTGACATGGTTAGGGGAAACAATGGGGGCATGTGACAAGGATAATGGTAAATATAGCGACAACAGATACAGGAAAATGAATGCGAACACCAAGGCCTTTGGCAACAAACCGAAAAAGAGTGGTCGATGTTCTCACGCACAATGACTTCAAGAGACAATGCAGACATATGATTCTGGCACACCGGTGGAGGTGAAGCAATTAATTAAAACTTGGGAGACAAACCTGCATTGTCGTGCAACTGAGGAGGTCAAGGTGGAGGAGTAGCAGAACCTTGTCTAAGATTCAGGCAACACTCGGGGACGTTTGAATCAGTACAAGCACATGGTGCACCTGTACTGGATGATGAAGAGATTGGTGGCCTGAGCTATAAGGTATCCTCTCGAGTAGGCCCGGGAACTAGACTCGGGACTGCAGGAAATTCAAATAGAGTTGCAGTCGATCCAGGTTCAAATTCAGCATCAAAACAAACGCCTTGGTCACATTGAGGGGCACGCCCAATACCTCCCTCTGTCTGAACTACCGGGGTAGAGTGCTCATGACTCGGCTCCAATGGAGTCTTATGATTAGATGGTGTTTTTATGTTTACTCTTTTTGGAATTTTGTTAATTTTTGTTAAGTTTCATATGTCGAGTACTATAGAATATGGTAGATATGTAGGAAGAAATGGTTGGGTAGATTTGCAATCTTACATAGCCTTGAAATACATACATAAAACATTTTGATTTTGGTTGGATTTTAATGCATATTGATGGCCAACAAACCTGGTTTCCCTCAAGGCAGGTTGTGGTCACTGAACACCTTCTATATGATTGTAATTTTCTTTTAAATTTAAATGAATGATGAAAGCCTTGATCAACTTACAAAAAAGAAACATTCACTAATTACTCACTAATGTGTTAATACATTAAAAAAAAACTATTTAAAAAAATCATATAGTATCTCAATAAATCTGATATTTAATCTATACACCAAATTTAAAAACAAACCTAATTTATGTATTTTAATAAATTAATTAAATTTATAATTAAAAAATTAAAAAATAATCTATATTTATTAAAAGAAATCTAATAATTAAAATTTCTAATATAACTTAATACCATTATAAAAAAAGTTATATTAATTTATAATAAATTAAATTAGTTTTTGAATAATCCAAAAAAATTGCCAAAGCTCTCAAAATTAAAGAACATGATGTATTCTCTAAATCTAGTCGAAAATTCAGTGAATAAAGGGAAAATCCTTTTATGACCTCCATTTAAATTATTTGTTGTATTTTGAACAAATATTAGGTTCTGAGGGGGGGTTTTGACCTAGTCGGTGCCTTACGGTTCTGCGAATTTGTGGAGGCGGCTCGGCCCTCCCCACAGGCGCCTGGTGGGCTTTGTCCCCATTTTACGGATCTGTTAAGGCGGTAGGCTTCCGGGTTCCTTTACGCGCGGCGGTGCACTCGTGTCCGGCGCCTTCGGTCGACGCGGCCGGGTGAACCGACCCTCCTTCTTGGGCGCGACGCAGCACCCCGTAGCAGTGCGGTGATCTTTCTGCGTCGGCCTTTGTTTCTCTGACCCTGTCTTCTTGGATTGCTGGGGTCTTCTCCCCTGGGACAACCGGCGGTACGTAAGGAGGATGGTATGTATGCTGGAAGCAGTGAGTGCATGCCTTCCCTGAGCGAAGGGATCGACGTTTCAATGGAGTTGCCTCCTCCGCCTCCCCCCTCTGATGAAGAGGCTTTTCATTCCCTTCTGAATTCTCTGCCTAAGAAGAAACCTTCCGAAGTAGCAAAGTTTGTAAAACGAAAGGATGACATCCCCGAAATCTCACTTTCTCCGGAGGGCTTGGAGTCAAAGGTTTCACTGCTGGCGAACGAGCTGCGATGGATCGGTTCTTTGTAAGGCTATGGCCCTCTCCAAAGACCACAGAGAGTTGGGTCGCTAGGAATTGGGCACCGTTGATTAAAACAATGTCACCTCGTATTTTCTCGGGAAGGGATTTTTTCTGTTTGAATTCTCTGACAAGGAGGACAAGGATCTGATCTTTCGTAACGGCCCCTATTTCATGGGCCCTCAGGGGCTGTATCTCAACAAGTGGACGCCAGATTTTGATCCAGCAGTTGACGTCCCCACTGTCGTCCCAGTGTGGGTCAGGCTTCCAAATCTGCCTGTTCATTGCTGGAATTGGGAATCTCTCAAACATATCGGCAACTCTTTAGGTAAATTCATTGACCAAGCTAACAGCAAAGAGCAATACGATTGTGCTCGAATCTGCGTGGAAGTCGACTTGGAGGTAGGTCTACCCGAAGCAATCAAGATCAGAGTTGGAAGTTGGACACATCTTCAAATGCTGGACTATGAACAGCTCCCGTTCAAGTGCAGGAAGTGCCATGTCTACGGGCATTTTGCGAGAAGCTGCTCGAAGAATAATGAAGTGGAGAAAGGCAAGGAGGATGGTTGGACCCGGGTCAAAATGAAAAAAAACGCCCATAAAGCTCCTAGATCAAGCAATTCGAATGGTAAAACTTCTCAGACAGCATCGGGTCCCCAAATCCAACCCATCGCAGAACAAGGAAATAAATTTGCTCAGTTAAGCTCAGTATTAGAAGACATTCAAGAACCAGTGATGCAGAAGGAAGGGTCACAACACAAAGAGCCCCTCTTGGGATCACAACAAGATGAAGGTAATTCTGATAGAACAAAAGAGATATTGATAGAAGAGACCGAGGAAGTGCAAGGTTCGGAGGACTCAGAAGAAGAAGGCGAAATAGGAGACTCACATACTTCGGCTAGAAGATCTGTGAGAGGCCGGAAATCTGCTCGAGAAAAAAGAGAGCAGGAGACCTATAAAGACAAACTCCAGGGTAGCCAACCAACTCTCGAGAAACTCCTGGGAAAAACACCGAAGTCGACCAGAAATCAGTCCCAGAGCTCTAAAGGAGCTCATCAATCCAAAAGAAAGTGATGAAGATCATCTCCTGGAACTGTAGGGGTATGGGGAGTAGAACAAAGGAAGAAGCTATAAGAAATTTGTTAAGAACAGAAACTCCTGACATACTCCTCATCCAGGAGACTAAAATGGAGGACAATATCTTCCTCCATATCGGTAAGAGACTGTGGAAGAAAAGCGATGGTCAAGCTGTCTCAGCTCAAGGCGCATCAGGTGGACTGGGCACCATTTGGAATGCAGAAAAATTCTCAAGGGTCAAAGAAATTTCTAACACCCATTGGTTGTTCTTAAAACTAAAGCATGTGGAATCTGACTTAACTCTCTCCCTTTTTAACGTTTATGTTCCAGTATGTGCAGGAGAAAAAAAGAATTGCTGGGACTCTATTAGAAGTCTGGTAGATACTGAAGACTTAGCAAATATCATCATTGCTGGGGACCTGAATCTAACTTTATCAATGGCTGAAAAGCGAGGAGGAAGTATTGTGAGGGATCAGGCGCGGGAATGGATCGAGGAATTTCTGCACGATTGGGACTTGATTGACACCAAACCTATGTCTGGAAAATATACCTGGTCCAACAAAAGACTCGGTCCGGGCCATATCGCTGCAAGGTTAGACAGATTTTTCATTCAAAGTTCATTTCTTCTCCTTGGTCTTGAATATAGAATGATTATTCTCCCTTGCTATGTCTCCGATCACCGACCCATAAAACTTGATCTGCTAGCACATCTGGATCAAGGCCCCATTCCTTTTAAGTTCAGCCCTCAGTGGATTAAGGAACAATCCTTCTTGACTTTAATAAAAGATTTCTGGAAGCATCCAGTCAAAGGCTCTGCGTTTTTTGTTTGGGAGGAGAAACTTAGAAGAGTCAAAGCAACGCTAAAAGCTTGGGTCAAAACCTTACCTAACCCTGCAGTAGAAAGAAAAAATATTCAGGAATGCCTCGAGAAGCACCATCTGGACACGGAATATGTAGAGATCACCAAAGAAATTCTAGAAAAGGAGGCTGAGCTTCAACAGAAACTCCTAAAGGCTAGTTCAACAGAGGAAGAGTTCTGGAGAATGAAGTCTCGCAGTCTCTGGCTAAAGGCGGGTGATAGGAACACATCCTTTTTCCATAAGCAAGCCCAAGCCCGAAAATGCCTAAATACCATCTCAGAAATTAAGGTTGAATCTATCACGCATAGAGACATCAGAAGTATAAAAAATGTTGCCTTCAGCCACTTCAAAAATCTCTATAGCGAAGAGGAGGACATGGGACACGCTTCTAATATAGTGGATGAGGTTCCATGCCTACTAACAGATAGAAAGAATCAATTCTTGGAAGCAGAGATTTCTAATAAAGAAATAAAAAATTCCCTCTTCGCTATGGAACCGGACAAGGCTCCGAGCCCTGACGGCTTTACTGCCAGATTCCTGAAGGCTTGTTGGCAGATTTTGGAGAAATATCTATGTAGAATGGTGTGGAAGTCTCAAGAGTGCCAGAAATTAGGGGGGAGCACCAATTCGGCCTTCCTCGCCCTCATTCCCAAGGAGAAAGGCGCCAACACCTTCAGCAGATTTCGACCTATCTCCCTTTGCAATATCGGCTACAAGCTAATCACCAAAGTGATTGCCAACAAATTAAAAGCCATTCTTCCAGACATAATCCCAGAGAATCAAGGAGGTTTTATCCAGGGAAGGCAGATTGTGGATAACTTCATTCTGGTCCAAGAAGTCGTTCACTCAAGCATGGGGCGCAAAGAGAAAGGCATGGTTGTCAAGTTAGATCTGGAAAACGCCTTCGACAGAGTGAGGCATAGTTTCCTGATAAATGTCCTGCGTAAATTTGGGTTTGGCACTAAATTTATCAACTGGATTAAGGCTTGTATTAGCGAGCCTTGGATAGCCCCATTGGTGAATGGGAGAGCCACGGATTTCTTCAAAGCTTCTCGTGGGCTGAGACAAGGGTGCCCTCTTTCCCCGCTGCTCTTTGTCCTTCAAGCCTCAGTCCTTAGTTTCCTCTTGAATAAAAAACAACAGGATCAAGAGATTATGGGGCTGAACATTGCGAGGGGAGTCAAAAATATTAACCATGCGTTGTTCGCTGATGACTCCCTTTTGTTGGGTGCTGCTACAGTATCGTCTACTAAAAAATTCAAAGTTGTGATTGATGATTATTGTGAAGCCTCTGGAAGCAGCCTCAATAAAAGAAAATGCAATATTTATTGTTGGAATATACCTGCCAGCACGCTACAGGCCATATCCAGTTGCTTAGATTTTGCTGCCTCTTCGACTTGGTCTTCTTTCAAGTATTTGGGTCTCCCTATCTTTCAAAAAGGTGCAGTCATCAGAGATTGGTTTCCCATGCTAGAAAAGTTAAAATCCAAGATAAATTCCTGGGGATTCAGATGGCTTAATCTGGCTGGCAAGACTCTGCTTATAAAAGCAGTCTTAAGCAGCCTCCCCATTTATCAATTTGCTGTTATGCTTGCTCCCGTGGGCATTATGAAGAAAATGGAGGCTCATATAAAAAATTTCTTCTGGAAAGGAGGGAAAGCTAATGAAAAGAAATTCCCATTAATCAGTTGGGACACAATATCCTTGCCCAGACTGGAAGGTGGCTTGAGCTTCAAGAACTTTGATAAGCAAAACATTGCGTTGGGCGCAAAGATGATATGGAGGATAATCGCCCCAAACCCGGGCTAGGCCCAACTTGCATTATGGAAAAAATACTTCCGGGGGCAGAGGAAACAGTGCCTCGACTATCCTAAACCTACCCCTGGCTCAACGATCCATAGGCTCTGTGCGAATTCCATCTCCTTAATCAATCAGCACGCCCACTGGATCCCTGGAAATGGCAAGCGCATCAGGATATGGGAGGACCGCATTATGGGCAGCGATTCCTTGGCTGAAGATCGATCTTTGATTTTGCTGAAAGAATGGATGTCCAGAGCTGGCTTCAATACGCTATGGGATATTTCTAATTAGGAGAATGGTGTCTGGCATAGCTGGAAATCGATTGAGGTCCCTCAAAATTTGGCCAAGGAGTATGCAGACTTCTTGACATTTTTAGGAGGCAAGGCTCCCTTGAACAACAGGACATTGGATTCCCGTGGCTGGGGGACTTCTCCAGGGCGTTATTCTGTCTCGCAGGGGTATCGACAGCTCTCTGCCCACCCTCACGTCCCTCCTGATCCGAATCCTTGGAAAGGGGTATGGTATCAGACCTCAATCCCCAAAATCGACGCCTTCTGCTGGCTCCTCTGTCACCAGCGCATTCTGACTAAAGATAGATTGCAGAAAAGAGGCTTTCATGGCCCCTCCCGGTGCACGCTGTGTGGAGAAAACTCAGAATCTGCTGCCCATATTATGCTCAGCTGTAATTTCGTTGCAGGTATTTGGAGAGAGGCTACTGGTCATTGGAACTCAAACTTCATTCTTCCTAGTCGCATTCCTGATTTGTTCTCGAATTGGATGCGTACCTATCCTGGTGGCATTACTCGGAATGCCCACATAAAAGCCATATGGTGCACTCTCCCTAAACTAATCTGTTGGCAAACATGGTTAGAACGAAACCAAAGGATTTTCAGGGACAAGAAGAGCGACTATAAGATTGTTTGGGTCAAAGTAAAAAGCCTCTTAAAGGAATGCATTGGAAATCAACTTGATGGTGCGGAGCTTAGTGATCAAGACGCTGCATGGAGCGCTACTCTTGATCTCCAATTCTCTAATATAACCAGACCTTTCGTGGCTCTAAAAGATTGGCAAATTCGACTCAGTGCATCAGATTTCTTGGCCTTCTACACAAAGCAGGCGCAGCCCATTCTTTTCTTCGACGGTGCAGCAAAAGGAAATCCGGGCAGTTCAGGTGCGGGAGGTGTGGTTAAATACACTGCTGGCTGTATCGATCATAGATACGCCTGGGGAGTGGGCTTTAACACCAGCATCTAAGCGGAAGCCCTGGCCCTTTTCCAAGGTCTCAAGCTTTTCAAGGCCCTCGGTATCAACGCTGCTGTTGTTATAGGAGATTCGCAGTCTATCATAAACTCCATAATCGACAATAATTCCCCTTCAGATCTAAGACTGTCCAGACTGATGAGCAGAATTCGAATCCTCTCAAAATCTTTCCGGAACTTGAATTTCTATCACGTCAAAAGGGAAAACAATAAAGAAGCGGACCTCGAAGCCAATAAAGCAGCTCTCCTCCCTCTCGGAACTCTTCTAAGAGACGGAGAAGATGGATGGGATCCCATCCCTTAACTGTTTATTATTATGTTCTACCGTTTAATTTTGGATCAGTT
The DNA here is from genome assembly GCA_034641835.2 of Pinus albicaulis. NCBI lineage: Eukaryota > Viridiplantae > Streptophyta > Pinopsida > Pinales > Pinaceae > Pinus > Pinus albicaulis. The sequence goes on from CM076575.1 coordinate 1,623,530,577, forward strand.
TGTCTGCACCTTTAAATTGGGGAAGATAGATAGGTTGGATCAAAGTTTATTCCGTAATTACCTCAGGTGTAGAATAAGGAAAACTCCTTTGGTTCTAGACAGGGAGAAATCTGGGCATTGCCTAGCATTTTGTAATCATTTTTGAGGCATTTAGGCCAGAATTTAATATATCACTCTAACCGTTTCTGTGAAAAAAAAAAAAAAATTATTTGTTGTATTTAATGAAAAATAAATTTAATTGGTAGTATTGTGAGAATATCTTTTATATTATAAGAAATCTAAAGAGAGTTTTTTATACTTTATATTGTATATAATTTTAATATAATATATTTAAAAAAAATGGTAAAATAAATTCTAAATCATAAAAATAGCACAATTTAAATTTGTTATTTTTAATAAATAATAATAAACATTCTTCATGCAGTGTTAATTTATTTGATGTTTGCGTGTTTGTTTTTTAACATTGTTGATTTTATCAATAGTCTTGGTGTTAAAGTTAACGATGGATTATCAACCTTCCCCACAAGCTGTTGTACGCCTGAGGCAAGAAGCATCTGATTCCTCCAATACTCGCAAATAAGAAAATGGCAGCGAGAAATGGTTTCAACCCATATGATTCATTCATAGATTAGATTTCTTTTCTATATAGGTGATTTTGTGACTTCGAATTGAATGCATTATATTTTATGAACAAATTTGAATAAAAATATTTCATATCATCCTTTGGAGGTTGAACCCAAGCGCCAAATTCACTGCAAATGTAGGCAATAAACAGAGTGCAAGAGAGAGAAATGTTGAAGCTAGGTTGTTGTGTGATCCATCATCATGTCTGATGGTCGGGTTGTTCTATCCTCTAACACGTCGGCACAAGAAGCAATGATTGCTGCAGTCATGGCTGCGAAACAAAACTGGCAGATAGACTTTGAAAAAGATGCCAGTCTGATCACGCAGTCCACTCTCGCTCCCCCGGATTACAATGAGAATAGAAGTTTTCCTGCTGGTAGTATACAGAAATGTGGTGTCAAAGGTGTTGCTTGTCTGCGGGGTCACAAACAAAAGCAAACACATTTCTCATGCTACAAGCCTGCTATGGACGTTAAAGAGGTGGTTTTGGAATATGGCGACCTTTGGGGTAGAGTCACTAGCCTCCGATGGTTATTTGCAGACGGACGTGAGGTCAATATGATGGTGTGGGCTAAAAACTTCTGGAGCCCTATTGTGGGTTACACTCTGAAGGTGAGTTTACTTCTAAACCACTAGTTTAACATACATTTTATGCATGAAAATGATGTTGCTCTGATTGTGAACAAGCCTTGGGTTCGGGGTATAATTTTCTTGCAACTTCTTCCCTGGTATCTTGGTTTTAACCCAATCATGGAGGCTCCCAAGAATAAAACTGTGTGGGTTAAGCTCCTGGGTCTCCCTCTGGAATTTTGGACGCTGAAGGCATTAAGAGCCATTGGAAATTCCATTGGTTGCACGAAGTATATCGATCCTAGTATTCTAGAAGCAAGCGACAAGTGCATTGCATGGATTTTAGTAGAAGTAGTTTTTTCTGGTGGGCTGCCTGATGATGTCGATCTGGTGTGGGTTATTCGTAGACATCGAAAAAGGGTCGATTACTGGGGCATTCCCTTCCGATGTCTGATATGCCATCGCACTGGTCACTTAAAAGCAATTTTTCGGATGCGGCTTAGAAGGGGTCGTCTGGAGAATCAGAATTCTGATGGAGTTGGATTTAATGATTTAACAAAAAATCGACTGGGGGACCCCCTATCAGGTAATTCTAATCCATCGTCCTCTAATGTTGATATATACGTTTCTACTAGCACACATAGTGGAAAATCTATTCCCACGGGTAATGAGTCTTTACCTCAGTCGAAGAAGGACCCTCCGTTGGTTGGCAAAGTACCTCTGTCCACCTTTGGATCAGATGATCATTTGGTGGGGTATGCCCGTAATCATGTGCCACATTCAGGGACGGGACCATCGACGGTCAATAGTGAGCCCTTGTATAATGATGATCTAATCGTTCATAGGGATGGATCTATCCAGAAATTATCCTTTGTGTCTGTGTCTCCTATCGATCCTCCCCTGCCCCGCTCAGTTATGTCTATGTCTACCTTTGAACCTCCACTATCTCGCTCCCCTGCCGAGCCTTTGTATACTTCCCCATCCATGCCTCCCCTTGAGTGGGCATCCCATCCACCCTTGCCTCCCCCCTCGCAACATAATGAGATTTTGAATAACCATGACTCCCCAAAAAACACTGTGGGCAGTGACATTGACTCTCTTATTGGCAATCCCATCCTTGATTTGGCTGCTCTGACTGTTTTTGACAATATCCCTAAGGATATGGACGTTTTCATCTCCCCAGTATCGGGGAAAAAAATTACAGTGCGGAAAAAATCCAAGTCCGGGTCTAGACACTTCCGTGGTAGGCTAAAGACAAAATCACTCTTTCAGGATGAACTCCTGGACCTTATGGATGTGCCAATATCTACTACAGAGGAACTCAGGGCGCTTAGGGAAAGCAACCCTCAGGGAGGTTCAAAATAACTCACATCATATCCTTGAATATAAGGGGTATAGGCGACCCCTCTAAACACCTGCGCCTAAGAGAAATGTTGTGGGAAAATAATCTGGGGATTGTACTATTGCAAGATACTTTATGTAATAAGTATAAGGCTATCAGGACTATTTTCTCTATTTTCCCAGGATGGAATGCAGCTGCTATACATGCGGAAGGTCACGCGGGTGGTCTGCTGGCCATTTGGAACCCTTCTTTTGCCAAATTTCGTGCGTATAGTTTCATTGGGGGTATCCTCTTGTCTGGCGGCATAAGGGGTCAATAGGGAAATTTTAACATTATAAATATTTATGCTCCGTGCCATGGCATAGCATTTTTCTGGGATCATATAAACAGATCAGGCATTCTTAAATTGGACAACCTCATGGTCATCGGTGACTATAATACCACCCTTCGGTGGGATGAATCATGGGGGGCAAGAGCTAGGAGGGCTCCAATGGCAAGACACATTGGAATTGGCAAGGCTCAGGGAAATCAGACCCTCTCCTATTGTGCCAACGTGGAAAAATCTTCGGGTGGAGGGGGAGTACATTGGCAAAAGACTTGATAAAGAGATGGTGAGTGAATCCATTTTCTCTTGCTTGGGACAGGTTAGATCTGGGGTTCTGGTCTCAGGGATCTCAGATCATATGCCTATATCCCTTTCTTGGAAGAAGGAATTGGTGAGAAGGGTGATCCCTTTTAAATTTAATCGTGCTTGGTTGACGGACCCTGAATATAATCTACTTGTTCGGAAGTGCTAGAATGAAAATTCTTTTTTTGTGGGATCTTTTGGATGGGAAAATTTTCAAAAAAAGCTACAGAAAATAAAGAGGTTGAAAAAAGAATGGGAGATCAGGAAGAAAGAGGGTTTACGCTCAGAACTAAAGATCATTAATGAGAAACTTTTATGTGTTCATGAGGGTTTTGATTCTAGTGCACCAGATCAGGAGACCTACAAGAAAATTGGAATTCTTCAGAGTAGAAAGCTGGAGATATTGAGGATTGAAGAATTAACCTAGAAATTGAAAAGTAGGATCAATTGGCCGAAGGAGGGTGATTTGAATACTAAATTTTTCCACAAATGTGCAAATGATAGAAGGAATAAAAATACTATATGGCATATCCAGAGAGAGGATGGGAGCTTTGCAACTTCTACACAGGAAATCTTGGTGGAGGCTTTTAACCATTTCTCATCTTTCTACAAGGCTGACAGGGAGATTGTTCTAGATAGTCAACAATGGGTTCTCCAACATACTCAAAAAATGTTTGATGATGAAGCCAATAGTGCTTTATGGGCCACTGTCTCAAAAGAAGAAGTGATTTTGACTTTAAAATCCTTTGCCAATGATAAGTGCCCAGGGCCTGATGGATGGCCAACAGAGTTTTATATTCACTTTATTGATATTATGGCTGACGAAATCACAACGATTGTGGAACAGGGTCAGATCTTTGGACACATTCCAACAAATATGAACTCCACCTTTTTGGCTTTGATCCCTAAATCCTCTGATCCTCTGACTTTCAAATACTTTAGACTGATTTCCCTGTGCAATTTTATCTATAAAATATCTTCAAAAATCATTTCCAACCGAATCAAACCGACACTTTCTAATTAAATTTCTAAAGAACAATACGGATTTCTAAAAGGTCGCTCCATACATGATGCTATTGCGATTTCTCAAGAAGTAATGCATTCTGGAAAAAAGGAGGGCCTCATCTTGAGTTTTGATCTCCTTAAAGCATACAACTGTGCTGACTGGTCGTATATTCGCCTAATGTTGTTGAAGATTGGTGTTCCTATTGGACATATCCGATGGATTATGGGCTGCATCTCGTCGGTTAGATACGCTGTTATTGTAAATGGAATTTCTACCTCTTTCTTCGACACTGGACGTGGTCTAAGACATGGTTGTGCGTTGTCGCCCTTGATCTTTATTCTGATCATGGATGGCTTCAGTTGCCTTATGAAGATGGATTCTCATGCAGGCTACATTTCTGGTTTCTCTTTTTCGAGTACTGTAAGTTTATCCCACTCTTTGTTTGTTGATGATCTGCTTATATTTGGAAGGCTCATTAGGAATCATTGGTTCTATATCCACTATTTACTCATCCGTTTTTCTACTTCCTCTGGTTTACATATAAAAAAGGCTAAATATTTTATAATATTTGAATATGGGGATGAGGTGGAAATTTCTTTTATTGTTGATTTTCTGGGTGTGCAAATAAGATCGACAGCAGAGGGTTTTCTATACCTCGGATACAGGATTAAGCCTTGTGGGTATAAGGTGAAATATTGGTACTGGCTTGTTGAGAAATTCAAATACAAAATATAAAAGTGGACTCATAAGTGGTTGTCTCTGGGGCATTGTTTTATTATGATACAGGCAGTTCTGGCTCAGCTCATTTTTTTTGGGGGGAATCTCTTCTACCTGCCGGAGAACATCATCGCACAGATCAATTCCATCATTGCTCATTTATTATGGGGAGGGCCAAATCTGGAGAAGAAGTATCACCTTTGTAAACTTGAAACTCTATTATGTCCGAAATTGATGGGTGGATAGGGTATATTAAACACCCGGTCCTTCAATTCGACTTTTCTCACTAAATCTCTATGGCGCGCGATCAATCATAAGGGTATATGGCTCGACATCATTGCCTACAAATAAATTTTGGGGGACCCCATGCATCTTATTTACTGTCATCAATTCATCCTCCCCCGTTCAATATCTGCCATTTGGGCTGGTTTCATGAAGATCTTGCATATATTTGTTGAGAGGTTGACTTGGTGATTTGGGAATGGACATTCGATCCTCCTGAATGGTGAAAAAATTTGTGGGATGGCGGATGTTCAACAATTCAGTATTTATATGCTTCATCGATTGACTCAACGCGGGATTTTTTACTTTTCTCAAGTGATTCATTTCTAGGATCACGGAGCTCCGATTATTAAGTTTGCTACGCTGACGGGTCTCTCAGATTGGGATGTAGTGGAATGGTCGACTTTCAAGGCAAAGGTTCAGGAGGCTGGCTTATGTCTTTGTAATGATGGGGACAAAATGGTATGGGCCAGAAAAATGAAGTGGGAGGGTCCGACGGTGAAAAAAGTTTACTTCAACATTAACATATTTACCAATTTGGAGCATACTACCTCTGGTTTTGAGAATTTATGGTGTAGGAATATTCCTACTAAAATCCTTCTTTTTGGTTGGCTGGTCTGGTGGAGAAAGATTCTTACATGGGATGGCCTCAATAGGAGGGGTGTATATGGTCCTGGGAGGTGTGTGTTTTGTTTTCAAAGTGATGAATCGATCGAACATTTATTTTTTACTTGCCCCATGGTCATTAATATCTAGAATCTATTTGGCCCTTTTCATCTTAAGACTCCATGGATCCCAGTAAATTTTCTGGATGCGGTAAATAGGTGGGATAGTGTGAAAGGGAAGTTTCAATCATTGCCTTTTTTCTTCATTTGGGAAATATGGTTGGTTAGGAATCGGGCCATTTTTTATGGTAAGCCTTTTATCATTGCTCGCATTTATAGTGCTATTATGAGATGGATTGACGATAAGGAGCCTGCAAAAGTCTCGGTATGTGATGGGTCTAGAAGGATTAGACCTCACCCTATCTCCCTTTCGATAGTTTTCTTTGATGGAGCATTCTTGGATGGGGTGATGGGTTGTGGGGCTTGGATCAAGTTAGCTAAGTCTGAGAGGATCCATATTAGTTGGAATGGGGGTATGGGCACAAACAACTTGGCTGAGCTGATGGCACTTTGGTCTGGATTGTTGGCTGTGAGAAACTTAGGTTTGGAATGTGTCCATATCTATGGTGACTCAAAAATTATTATTGATGCTATCAAGGGCCTTTCTTCCCTCTCCTCTTTGAGATGTCAAGGGTGGCTCAAGAGGATGAAACACTTATGGACCTTGATGGATTCTCCTCCTTTACTTCACATCTACAGGGAAAACAATACAAGGGATAATGGTTTGTCCAAAGTTGGTATTGATATGAGTTTTGGTATTTTACAGATTACATAGTACAAGGATGGTATGATTGTGTGGGACGAAAAAATTCCCATTCCTTGACTTTTTTTTGTTTTCTCCATCACATGACCAGTTTTTTCCTTTCCTATGGCAAGCGTGATTGAACGCTCCTGATGTACGTCGTTTTTTCTTCCACTTTTAGGCGAGCCTGTTTTTTTGTTTCTTCTCCAGGTGCAAGCGAGCCAGCGTTTGCCCTTCCTGGTTTTCAAGTGAGCCTGAATCTGCTTTGCAGGGGGGTCCTTTTTCCTCTTATGTCTGAGGATGGTTTGGACGTTCTTTTTGGCTGCTGCTTCATATCCTTATATTTCTGTATCGGGCCCTCTAGTTTTTATGCGATGCCTCATACTTGATGCTTTCACTCAAGTTATTCAGTGCCACTGTCCTGGTCGATTTTCACTTCTCATGTTCTCCCTTATCTTTATCTGCTTTGGGCAGTCCTTTCTTCCTTGGATGAGAACAGGTTATTTTATATTGACAATCCCTGTTGGGGTTAATTTTTTGTTTAGATGGACTTAGGAACTTCCTATGTTCCATTATCTGATCTATCTTGATGGATGTTACTATGCACTTTCATTTCTTGTTTTTAATGTACTGTTTTGAATATATGTATATATATAAAGTAGTGTTTTTTTCCTTCTGAAAAAAAGAGAAATGTTGAAGCTAAGCGTGGCTTGACAAAGAAATCCAATGTACCAATGCTATGCAATGAACAATCCTAATTTCTTATATTGACTCTATTTTTTTTAACAGGTATTCGTTGTCCTTATATATGTGAATTATCACATTCAATGCTTTGCAATTTAAGTAATTAATAGAAAATATAAATAAATTGAAATTTAAGTAATTAATAGAAAATATAAATAAATTTCATTGTATTGGCTTGCTTCTTTTCCATTGCCCATTATCTGGGAAAGACAAGGTGGGTTGATAGGTATCAAGTGTGCCCTTATTTGCTAAATGATAAAAACTAGAAAGAAAAGAAATGAATTGAATAACAAAACAGCTCACAGGTGACTAATGCACCTGGAGAATGCATAAACTGGAGCGTACACTCTACATTCAATTAATCAAGGATACATCAATAAATACATCTCAAAATAATAGGGAGTTGGGAACAAACTCCTACTACCTAGGAACTAATCCTAACTTAAGGAGTTACGTAACAACCATGTAACCATTTATCCATTAATAAAATATAATATTAATTATTTTCAACTCTCCCCCTTAATGGAGAAAGGATTATCTCGTAGTCCTAACATCCCTCTAAAAAATTCAAACTTCACTTTCCAAAGAGGCTTAGTAAAAATATCAGCCACATTATCAAATGTTTTACAATACCGAATAAATATTTCTTTTGACTGGACTTTTTATCTAACAGAGTGAAACTGAGTATCGATGTGTTTCGTGTTCTTATGAAACACTAGATTTTTTGCTAGCTTAATGGAACTATTGTTGTCACATTTGATGATAGCTCCTCTTTATGCTCTTCTCCTACATCATGGAGAAGCCTTCTCAACCAGGTGGCTTCACATGTGGCTACGCATAATGCTTGGTACTCAGCTTCAATTGAAGATAAAGACACAGTGCTTTGCTACTCCATGCTATGACCCCAGATCCAACACTAAATGCATAACCTATGATAGATTTTCGGTCATCCAAGTTACCCACCCATTCAGAGTTGAAAAAACTGCTAAAATAACATCAGATTTATCGGTGTATAAAATACCATAATTACTAGTACCATGAAGATACTTTAGCACATTTTTTGCTAACGCCCAATGAATTTCAAGAGGTTTATACATGTACTGGCTCAACACACTAACAAAGTATGCTAAGTTTGGTCTAGTTGTAGTTATAAATATCAAGTTACCAAATAGCTGCCTATACAAAGTGGCGTTCACCTCCTTAGAGGCATTGTCACTGCACAATTTCAGATTCTGCTGCAAAGGTGTTGATGTTGTCTTACACTGCACCATTAAGAACTTTTTGAGAAGCTCTCTAACATACTTCCCTCAAGGAAAATCTGCCCATAGTCTCTCCATACTTCTAGACCTAGACAATAATGTAAAATTCCGAGGTCCTTCATTTCAAAAACCTGTGACATATGCAATTTGATTTGTTTGATTAATGCAACTGCATTACCTGTTATAATCATGTCACCCACATACAAGGAAATCAAAATAATCTACCTCTATTCATCATACATAGTATATAGATTTGGATCATTCATACTCCTATGAAAACCATGTTGTAAGAAAAATTGAATCAATCTTCTCGTACCAAGACCTTCCTATCTTGGATCATTCATCTCCTCGCTTGGTACGACATTCCGGTATGCTGCCAAGATTGAGCAGAAATTCAAACAAAAGAAGCGAGACTTTGGATCTGCGAATCAAAAGCAAGGGAAAGGTGCCTCCAAACCGCAAAACAAAGGACAAAGGCAAGGCATGGTGGCCCAAGACAACCTGCCAAAGCCGCAAGAAAAGAAAAACACCACGAAGCCGAAGAAGGACATGGGAAAGTGGTGTAAGTTACATAATAGATCCATTCACAACACAAGCGAGTGTTGGGCTAAGCAGTCACTGGTGATTGAGATGAGGGCTTCTGAATCAGATGCATGCTCTAACTCTGTATCAGAACCCAAGAAGGGGAATGAAAAAGGAAAGCCAATTATTGATGTAGAGCCCAATGCCACCATTTTCACCACGAAGATCCATAAGGAGGAACCGGAAGATCCAGAGGATGAGGAGTGTCTCTTCCACTCCCATATGTGGGTAAAGTGTTCCCCATTACAGTTCATTGTCAATAGTGGGAGCAAAAAGAACCTCATTTTAGCAGAGGTTGTGAAGAAGTTGGGCTTGATGATGACAACACACCCACAACCGTACACCATTGAGTGGTTTCACCAAAGACGAGATCTCTGCGTCAGCCAATAGTGGCGCCTTCCCTACAACATCAAGTCCTTCACAGATGAGGTATTATGTGACATTTCTCCTCTTGATGTTTGTGATGTATTATTAGGCCAACCATACTTGTGGAAGTGACATGCTATGTATGAGTCCCGACCTCACGCTGTTATTGTTATTTTGGGCAATAAGTTGTACAGGATACCAGAGTTACCACCACCTACCGCTATCTCTTTGGTTACTGCAAAAAAATGTAGTAAGCTCATTTCCAAATCTGGGAAATTTGAGTTCCTGATGATCTACCACCAGGGCAAGAAGAGACTGTGGCCATGACCTCCGGACAGGGCTCCTTCGCATGACAACAAAAAATGGACAAGGTCGTGGAGGAGTACGGGGAAATCTTCACCTCACCTGTATGGGTGATTCTGCATTGTTAGGTCAAGCACCCCATCGATCTGACCCCAAGTGTGCCATTGCCCAATGGACTGATCTATCGACGCTCTGTTATGGAGAACGATGAAATCAAGAGGTAGATTCAGGAGCTGCTACAGAAAGTTCACATCCAGCCGAATTCATCGCCTTGTGGGAGATTGATTGTGTTGGTGCAAAAGAATGATGGGACTTGGAGACTCTGTATTTACTATCGGGTGTTGAACAAAATCATTGTCCGTAATAGGTACCCAATCCCATGGATTGATGACCTTCTAGACCAGCTCAAAGGGGTGAAATATTTTAGTAAGATCGACTTGAAGTCCAGGTATCACCAAGTACCAATCAAACCTTCCGTTGTGTGGAAGACTACCTTCAAAGCCAAGGAGGGCCTTTTCTAATGACTAGTCGTGCTTTTCGAGTTGACGAATGGTCTCACAACCTTCATGAGGCTAATGGATGACATCTTGCGGAAATTAACCAACTCATTTGTTGTGGTGTACTTGGATGACATCCTGATCTTCAGCCAGACTTTGGAAGATCACCTCCACCACATCCGACATGTCCTCCAAGCACTGTGGAAACACAAGTTGTGTGCCAATTTGGAGAAGTAAAATTTTGGCATGACCCAGGTTTAGTATCGGGGATAAATTATTAATGAATGGGGGGTGCATGTGGATCCAACCAAGATCCAAGTCATTTGGGATTAGCGAGACCCAACCACTCTAACAGAGCTTCGCAACTTTCTGGGTATTTATAATTTCTACCGTAGGTTCCTGTTGGGATTCTCTCATATCACTTGGCCCTCAAGTCAAGTCGCCAGGGGAGGAGTGAAAGAAAAATTGTTTTGGTTGGAATATAAACAGAAGGTGTTTGTAGAATTGAAACATTGTCTCTGCTCTTCCCCAATGCTCACATTACCAAACTTGTAACAACCATTTGATATCGAGGCAGATGCCTTTGAATATGCTATTGGGGCAATTCTTACTCAATAGGGGCATCCAATGGCATATCACAGTGAGACACTATTTGACACAGCCCGCAAGTATCCCAATTATGACAAAGAAATGTATTCCAGTGTGCAAGCTTGCCGAAAATGGAAGCATTACATTTTGGGGAAGGAAATGGTCATCCACATAGACCACTGACCCCTTTAGTTCATACAGACACAAGGGAAGTTGCAGAATGATCACCATTAGAAGTGGTCCATATATCTACAACAGTTTCATTTGAACATCAAGTACAAGAAGTTCAACACCAATAATGTTGCAAATTACCTCATCTGACCACCGATCGTGGTACTAACCACCGTTCTCAACTCTTGTGGGTACAAGACTTCTGATTGGCCACTTCTCTACAAGAGCAATCCGTAATTCGACCACACCTACAAGAAACTCTTGGAGGGTACGCAAGTTCCAAATTTTCACCTCTAGGATGCACTGCTATATCACCTCGGACACCTTTTTGTTCCTTCAAGGTAGCATTCCAATATGATTTTGGAGGCGCACTACAGTTGAGTCGCTGTGCACTTTGAGGTTGAGAAAACAGTGGAAGTACTGTAGGAGTATTTATATTGGTTGAACCTTTGATAGGATGTCGGGAAGTACATCAAATCCTGTATTGATTGTGCCATTTCCAAACCGAGCATCAATAATCAAGGCCTCTATACTCTTCTACCTACCCCTAGTCAACCTTGGGAATCCATCTCGATGGATTACATGTCAAGCCTTCCTTCTACTAAGCATGGAAACGACTATGTTTTCATGATTGTCGACAGATTCTTGAAGATGGCCATTATGGCAGCCTGCAAGAATAATATCATAACATAAGCCACTGCTAAACTCTTCTTTGAATGAGTGTGAGTGCAATTTTGGATCCCACAGTCTATCATCTCAGATCGGGACAAAAATTTCCTCAGCACATTTTGGTCTAGACTCTGGTCAATGCTGGACACAAAGCTCACCAAGTCCACAAATTTCCATCCCCAAACTGATGGTCAGACAGAGGTCATCAACAGGATGATCATACACATTTTGCACATTTACAATTCAAAGAATCCATTCACATGGGATGAGAGCCTTACCTGTGTACAACATAGTTATAACCGGACTCTCCACAACTCAACCGATAGTTATAACCGGGCTCTCCACAACTCAATCAGACACAACCCCTTTTAGGTGGGCTTGAGATTCCAGCCACTATGTCCCATTGACGTAGCCATGCCATTTGCAGCTACTCAGGCCAATTCGACTCATGTCCATTCTGAAGCTGACAAAGCGAAAAACTTCATTAAGCGCATTCAACACATTCGCCAACAGGTTCATGACATATTGGACATAGCCAATGCTAAGTACAAGAAACGACATGATCAACATTGGGTGCCACACAACTTCTAGGTGGGAGATAAAGTTTGGCTACATTTTCAAAAGTAGCGCCTCACTGGACCCCATCGCAAGCTTCACCCACTTCGATATGGGTCATACACCATTACCAAGGCTATAGGGGCCAATGCCTTCGAGCTTAGTATTCCATCATTCCTTGGTCTGCACCTAGTATTCAATGTGGACCACCTTCGGCCCTACTTCACACCTCTACTGAACACCTCCAACATTGCAGAACAACTCACACCAATAGACCCAGACTGCATGGAACAAGGCACCATGAATTGTATCATAGACATGAAAATCAATAACATTCACCAGCAGAAGATCCAATTGTATCTTGTTGTCAAAGCTGGCCAACTCTTGCACCAAGACAAGTGGTTCACCAGGGACCAAGTTCAGTAGAAGTTCCCACATCTCATGGAGGAACTCAACGCAATGGGGACCATTTCTTCCTAAGGAGGGAGGAATGATCCAGGTGGATATTGGTGGCCACCCACCTATTCCACTTGGGGCCCCACCATTGTTTCTTTCAGTTTCCTTAATTTTAGCACAATTTACTATTTTTAGTAGTTTTTTTTGGGTCCTGAATTTCTAGAGCTTCTTTTGAGGCCCTAAACGACGTTTTTTGGGAAAATCGGGAGAAACATGAATGTTCTCTTGATATTGCTCACATCAAAATTTGTATTCCTCAGATAGATATTTCTAACGAGGTATTTTGCGCATCAAATGAAGATTGTATGCTAAAGTTACGTCCCTGACAAGTTGATGAACCAATTTACCCAAACAGGGCCCATAGTATTGGTGCTTCATCTCTTAGGGTTATATTTTTTGATGTTTAGGGTTTTCCATTATTTCTAAATAATAAATAGGCCCTCAAGCCTCATTGTAACAAAGTTCAGAACCCTATAGCCACCACATCTCTTCTCAGAGATAAGCTACCAACGCCTTAGCGAGTTTATTTCCCCTATGTTTGTAAACAAATTTCAATTCTTTGATATTAATGAAATGAATTGTTATTTCTGCTGCATATTTTTATTTATCGTTATATGTGTATTTTGTTGCATTCCTGCATAAATACTGATCAGCTCAAAGACATAATCAATCCCAATTGGAAAAGCTACTGCTCCATTAAATCAGAGGGTGTGATGGTACATATGATGACCTTTGGTTTCCTTCCATTTCAAATATGAAATGCCAGTTGGCTTGGATAATGGATGACATGTAAAACTTTGGACTATTCATTCTAATGTGATTAAAGGAATTTGGGAGAAGGATACCCCACTAACTCCTGTTCCATCCAAATTAAATAATAACTATATGTCATTTTGTATAATACTGGTATTTAAACAATTAAACTAGTATATAACAATTTTTAATCTGCACCATTCTTACGCAATTGAAGCCTAAACATAAGTACCGATCAAACGGGAAATATTACCTCAAAATGAGAACTCTAACAAAAAAAACACATAAAAAAACCATGAAAAACCAACCTGAAAATGAAAAGTTGTATTTTGGAATAACCTCTTTTTTTTTTCTTTTCTTTTTTTTTGGATAAATTTCAACATTTTTTAAAAATGGAAGTAAAACTTAATTTTTTTTGTGCAAAAAAAACCTGAAAACGAAAAGTGTTAATGTTGGAATAATGTCGTCGATTTTGTGTGCGCAAAAAACAACCTCAAAATGAAGAGCGTTGATGTTGGAATAACGTCACCAATCTTATGTGTGCAAAAAAAAGATTGAAAACGAAAAATGTAAAGTGTTGATGCTAGAATAAAGTTGTCGATTTTTTGTGTGCAAAAAACACCTTGAAAACGGAAAGTGTAGATGTTGGAATAACACTTTTTTCATTTTGGGGTAAATTGTCAACTATTTTTAATAATGACATTAAAGATAAAATATCATGACTCTGAAAAACCTTGAAATTTCAACGATAAACATGAAATTAAAGATAAAATATCAAAAGTCTTAAAATTCCAACGATTTTTAGGCATGTTATTAAAGATAAAATATCATGTCTCTGAAAAGCCTTAAAAAACCAAGGATGACATTAAAGATAAAATATCACCTTTATGTAAATAAAATTCCAATGATTTTAAATCATTGTATTAAAAATAAAATCACTTGTAAAACTAAAAAAAGAAAAGAAAAATAAATTAAATAAATAAATAAAAACAAAAAATTTCAAAAAAATAAAATAAAAAAGTCAAGAAAACACACAATATAAAGAAAAAAATTAACTCAAAACAAAAAGAAAAATAAAAATTAAGTTATAAAAAACTATTAATAATAAAAAAAATTGCATAATTAAAAAAATTATAAAAAATAAAAAAATAAAAAAAAATCTAAAAATAATAAAAAAAAAATTTTAAATTTAGATTTTTAAATTAAAAAAAAATTATAAAAAGAAAAAGAAAAAGAAAATTTAAATTTAAAAAAAAAAAAAAATTTAAACCAAAATTTAAATTATAAAAAATTTATATAAATATATGAAAAACACAATTTTAAATTAAAAAAAAAAAAAGCTTAAAAAAATAAAAAAGAATTAAAAGAATTAAAAAAAAAAACATTTTTAAAATATCAAAACAAAACAAATAAATTAAAAAATATAAATTAAATTAAAAAAATAAAAAAATAAATATATATATATATATATATATATATATATATATATATATATAAAATAAAAATTTTAATTAAAAAAAAAAAAATTAAAGATTTCGCAACCTTGGGGATTGCGGGACTCGAGTAGTGGGCGACGGGGTTGATTCTCAGAATTGACCACCACCGCCCTAGGGCCGCGGGGCATGGCCAACGGGTGGCGAGAGGCACCCCACAGCCCGAGGGTGGTGGTGGTCGATACTGCGGGGCTTGGCTGGTGGGCAACGAGAGAGATGGAAGATCTCTCGCTGCCGGTCCACCGAGCCCTACGACTCCTAGAGCGACAATGGTTCGTTTATTTAAATTAAATTAATTTTTTTTTTTTAATTTTTTTTCTTTTATAAATTTATTTATTTATTTATTTTATTTTTTAATTAATTAATTAAATTAAATTAAATATATATATATATATATATATATATATTTTGAATTATGTTTTTGAAATTTAATTAATATTTTTAAATGTATTAGTTTTGTTTTTTTATTTATTATTATTATTTAATTTTAATTTCAAAATTGTTTTTTTAATGTTATTTGTTTTTGAAAATGTTATATGCACGTTAATACATAACACCCTGTATCATGAAAATGTTAATTGAGAATATTATATGCAATTGGATCATGTGCTAGCTCAGGCTGAGTTTTCTTATAATCACTCACCAAATAGGAGCCTTGGAAAGAGTCCATTTCGGATCTTGTACGGCATGCATCCAAGGGAAATTTGTGAACTAAGATATTTGGGGAAGATTGAGCATAGAAGTGCCGATGGAGAGGATTTTTCAACAACAACGAGCGAGTTGCACTAGAAAGTAAAACAAATATTAGATGAACGTTCTATATAATACGTAATCCATGAGCCACGAAATACAACGGCGCTTGAGTCGGATAAGACCGATTTGAACATATCATGCGTCCAAATTGCATATACAAAATCAAAGTCATAGGTTGTTTCGTTTCACGTAGTGATATTTGATTATCATTGCGTTAGACTTTCTTTGCTTCGTTTTATCCAACCCACAATCAGTTCTGTTATAGTCAACCTACTTCTGCTATGACATCTTCGTATCAAAAACTTTTGCGATCATAACCTTAGGCGATGGTAACTAATTAAAGCGGGTTGAATTTTGTAGTCCAAGAACCTTCCTCAAGGAATATGAATTGATGCACTGTCAGATTTAGTGGAAAATAATATAATTATTTATGACTTTTAATTATTTTTTTAAATTTTTGTTGAAAATGTTATATATATATATATATATATAATTTTTTTTTTTAATATAATGTTATTTAATTTATAATTATTATTTTTATTGTAGTTTTTCATTATTTTAAATTTAGTTATTTTTAAATTTTGTATTTTATCATTTTTTATAATTATGTTATTGTTTTTTTTAATAATTTAAGGTTTTTTCTTTTATTTTTTAAATTAGGTGTTTTTTTTTTTTAATTTTTTTTGTTTAAATTTTTTATTTGTACAAGTTATTTTTGTTTTTTTTACATTTTTATTGGTTTTTTTATTTTTATTTTTTTATTTGATTTGTTTTTGTCATGTCTTTTTATTTTATTTTCATGTTTTATTATCAAGATGAAAATCACCACTCTAAACAAAAATGATTTTTGTTGCATTAACACTTTTCAAAATTAGCCTGAAAATCACTAACGTTTTAATTTTTTTTTTCATACTTGATAAATAAAAAATCACCACTTTTCAAAATAAACATGAAAATCATGACATTTAAAAAAAATAAAATCAAAGAAAATTAAAAGTTCCAAAAATATGCTAAAAAAACAAAGGTAATTTTACATCACCATTTTTGAAAATCAACATAAAAATCACGAAATTTAAAAAAAGGAAGTCATAAGAAAATTTAAATTGCCAAAACTATGCTAAAAATAAAGGGTGATTTTGCATCACCACTTTTCAAAATTGGGTGCTTTTTTTGCTACCTCAAAAAAGTAGGTACCGGTTCAGTTACCTATTTAATCGGTAACTATGTTTCTAGCAATTCAACTATATACATCACATTTGCTAGCATATGGAGGTGCTTGTATTCAAAAGAGAAGCATCAACAATGTCATCACACTTTGAGGGACTGTTACTTGTGCTTGCCTCCTTAAAGGTATTGGGCTTCAACACTAGCTTGTTGGACTTGGTTTTGGAATTGATGCTACCGTAGCCTATGCCTGCTCTGGTACTTACAACTTCGTATATGGATCTGGATCACGATCTGGATATGGAAGGTATGCTGCTAGTAGTGCACCGATATTTTCTTCAGGTGGATCAACTCTTATTGAACTGGTGCAAGTGGCATATTCACTGGTTCTGGGTCTACTGAGTCAACTTAAAGGTAAACAACTGGCACTTTTTCTATAGCTACTGCTTATGCAGGTGGATCAACTCTTTTTGAACTAGAGCAACTGGCATACTCACTGGTTCTCGGTCGACTGATTCAAGTTCAATTGTTGGTGTTTCTTTAGTTGTTGAATCGATTGGTTATTCAATTGGAGAAACTTTCTTTGCTAATGAAAGGAACTAGCACAATGGCTTCACATCACCATTTGTAGGAACAAGATAATATACCGCTATAGTAAATATCCTAATGTTAGGACTCCACTTCTTTGAACATAAGCAAATCCCGTAACATCCTCACTCAATGGAACAAATGGAAGTGTAACAATAGGGAGGGACGCAAGTAAGGATGCTACTACAACTGGCTCGAATGGTGGGATTCCAACTAGAACCATATTCATTGATTTCATTTACTCCCACCCTTTTGGCTTGTTCAAAATATTTCCTTAACCTTAAACTATTATGTTTGTACTTGGGTGGCTAATACCAACAGAAAGGCAGGGTGGAATTATAGTCCTTCCACCAATTATTGGGAGATTGAAGCCCTGATTTTCATAGGCAGTACCTCACTTAAAATTCCTTTAAAATACAACAGAGTTAGTTGTTTCTTTTGCTGTCGATGAGGCAGTTATTGGTTCAGTAGATTATTCTGTTCTATAAGCATAAGAAGCAGAAGCAGCACCATAAGCATTTCCAGTAGTTGAACCAGTAGACCAAGCAACATCACCAACACCAATAGCATATTTTTTCTTTGTATTAGACTCTTAGTAAGATGCGCAGGGGATTTGGGTTGCTGAATGCCTTGAATGTGAAAATAATGGGCTATGGAAAGCGTATTCTAGTTCTTGTGCATGGATTTTCTCCTTTTGGGGGCCAAATTGGGAATATAATTATTAGGACCCGCTACCAATTGTTTTCGTTATATCGGACCCAACGCAATCGAACCAGACAAAAGGTCGTATTCATTCAGCCTCACTAGCACAATTCATAAAAGGACAATTTCTGAAATCAAGTTAATTTCTGAAACTAGTTTCCTGTAATTTTTACAATAGGAATATTTGGGAAGGTGAATCGTAAAGGTTGCTCTAAGAGCTAGCAATGAGGAAGGTGAATCGTAAAGGCTGTCTGTAAATCTCATTATCCAGTTTCTAAGCATGATGATTTTAAATCTAGGCAGAGTATCATTGCACACTTATTGAGGACTTTGCTACAATCTGTGTTCTCACTTACAGGTTCTCCATGGATTTGAAATGAACTATAGTTTGCATGCTAGTTTTCTCCATAACTTCTAAATAGACAATAGTTTGTGTGCTAGTTTTCACTTTACTCGAGAAGAGACTTGCTGCTTCGCAACCACCCTTGTTAATATTGCCATCATATAATATATATATTTCTTCAAACATTTGTGTATAAGCCTAGAATCTTATTAATCGAAAAAAAACATATAAGTGATGATCATCCAATGAATAATTTATGCCATGGGGATCAACGTAATTCCTGAAATAGTGTCCATGTTGCCAAATTTTTTCTTATGAAAGGTCCCACCTATTAAATCTTTATTCATAATTAAATATAATAAACAATATTAATCATAAGAAAATCTCCCACCTATTAGATCTTTGTTCATAATTAAATATTACAAACAATATTAGTCATGAGAGAGTTCAATTTCTAGAATACACAATAGTTTGCAGGTTTAGTTAGTGTTGACCATTATCAATAGTGTTATTAATTTAAAACTTCAATGATTTAGTGTAAATATAGAATATTCATCATTTTAAAAACGTTTATTTCCTCTTTCACATGGGACTTGTTTGTGTATGGCGAGTCTTAAAATTTAGTTAACTTTATTTATGTGAATAGAGACAGCATTCAATTTGGATTGTCCAAAATACGTATCATACTTAACGTCAAGGTGCCACCACGTATATGTCATGTGACGTCACCAATACAATGGAATACGAGTATATCCGTCGATTCATCATCAGATTATTTCCCATATTCTTTACTCTGTGTTATATTGCTTGCTTAAATATAATCTAACCGTATGATAAATAATATTTTAAATGAAATTATAATCTCGTTGGAAGATTTTTACATCCTAATAGTTTTAAATTGTAATTTGGTCAAACCTACATATATTTTTGAGAATCTTTGAAATGACATAAAACTGAGAAAATCGAAAGAAATAAATAAACTTAGTTATGTTGTTGGGTAAAACATATCAATCGACGAAGCATATGTGAGAATCTCCCAAACAACTTAAAATTTGAGAAAATTCAAAACATAAATAAATCTATATATTATGCGGGGAAGAGTTACTCTAAGAAACCATAGGTAGTATTCTCATATAAATTAAAATTGAAAGGCTAATAAATATTAATATGTATTAATTTATCATAAATATTTCAATATTTTTTCGGTTATTAAAATTTAAAAATTTATAAAAATTAATTAAATTAAATTTTAAAATATTATTATGGTTATTAATTATCATATATGGAATAAGATTGATAGAGATTTATTTTTATTTGCAATAAAATTGTTAATATGTAAATAGGTTTTTTTATCATATTATGACAAATCAATACCACATGCTTCAAAAACCATAACTCATTTTATATGAGACTTGTTAATATGATATGTTTTTTAATTAATCAATTTAATTCAAAAGGAAATAAATGTGTGACAATCTTAAAGTTAATATGTTTTTTAATGTTTATATTTATATATATATATATATATATATATATATATATATATATATATATATATATATATATATATATATATATATATATATATATATATATGGAATAAGATTGATAGAGATTTATTTTTATTTGCAATGAAATTGTTAATATGTAAATAGGCTTTTTTTATCATATTATGACAAATCAATACCACATGCTTCAAAAACCATAACTCATTTTATATGAGACTTGTTAATATGATGTGTTTTTTAATTAATCAATTTAATTCAAAAGGAAATAAATGTGTGACAATTTTAAAGTTAAATTTCAAATTTTGATTTATTAACTACTAAAAATGTTTTGGAATATTTTGTAGAATTTAAATTCTTACCATCCACTTAATAAATATCGATAATTAATTCAAAGTTTTAAAAACTTTATTTCAAAATAAACATACCTATAAAAAATTTAAATTTGATAAAAAAATATTAATAATACTCAGTGTTATGTTATTGATATATTTGATTAGACTTATACTTATTATAAATAATTTCATTATTAAAATATTGTATTCAACATAGGTACCTATTTTTAGATTTTACTTTAGTTCAAAAACTTAATTTAAATCATATTAAGAAAAATTTAAATATGATATTGATAAATTTTTATATTAAAGTAAGAAAAGATTTAAATAGTGTATCAATATTTGATAATTTTTATAATATTAAGTTTTTTTTGGTTTGGTTGATTTATAATTGTAAATTTTTAATTCAAATTATATTGAAAAAAGTTAAATATTATATAATTATTTAAATATTATATTAATTATTTAATGTTTGATAAATTTTTATTATAAAAGTCTTTTTTAGTTTTTGGTTTGGTTTGGTTGATTTATAATTGTAAATTTTTAATTTAAATTATATTAAAAAAAATATAAATATTATATAATTATTTAAATATTATATTAATTATTTAATGTTTGATAAATTTTTATTATATTCAGTTTTTTTTTGGTTTGGTTTATAACTGTAATTTTTTTTTTTTTTAATGTAAATATTATGTCAATGTTTCAAGTTTTTTTATGATACAAATTAAATATTATATTATTTGAATTTTTTTTTATTAATATATTTAATTAATTTTCTAAAATTTTAATTATTTTAAATATAAACAAATCTAATAGTATTACGTTTAGTTGGATAGTCCACCTTCACTTTTAAAAATCTTGATATGGTATACATTTTATTTTGTATATTTTTGATGGGCATCATAGCCGTGGCCAAAGAGATCAAGAGGCTCGGGCGGCGAGATATCGTAATCGCTTGGAGAGGAACGGTGACAAATTTGGAGAAGTTGAGGCGTCTGTGTAGAAATACAGAGGCGAGAAGTTAAGCATAAAGATCTCAGGCCACAGCTTGGGGAGTGGGCTGGCAATGCTTAGCGCATGCGATATCGTAGAGTTGGGGTTGAACGACGATCAGGTGGAGTCGATTCCGATAATGGTGTTCTCTTTTGCAGGGCCGAGGGTGGGCAACACAACATTCAAGGATCGATGTGAGGAGCTGGTACTCAAGTTTCTGAGAGTGGTGAATGTGCATGACAGCGTGCCGAAGGTCCCCGAGATTCTGTTCAACAAAAAGTTGCAGATGATGAAGCCGTGGATCGATAAGCTTCCGTGGAGTTACTGTCACGCTGGGGTAGAGCTGGATCTTGATCATATGCATTCTCTGTTCCTGAAGCCCACGAACGATCCGTCCTGCTTTCATAATCTGGAGGCTTATCTGCACTTGCTGGACGGATACCATGGGCGAGGGCAGCGCTTCTATCTGTCTTTGCATTGCGATCCTGCTCTAGTGAATAAGGCATGTGACTTCCTGAAGGAAGACTACCTAGTTCCTCCCTTCTGGAAACAAGACTCCAACAAAGGATTGATGAAGAACTCCAAGGGTAGGTGGGTTCAGCCCAAGAGAATTAGAATCATTGAAGAGTCGCATACAGATCACCACTAGTCACTCTATCACAGTAATTACGTCTGCGACGTCACCAATTATAATATTGGCCATCAGGGATCTTCAGTGTAGTGTCCACTGTCCCAGAACTTACTTAGCTTTCAAACTGCTTCAAAGCCGTAAAAATCCACCATGATTCGGATATCGTAAATACAATTACTTACCATAGAGTCTGGAGCCATTGTTTTTTAAATAAAAAACAAGGTTTTCTGACCCGGAAAATGAACTCTCTCTCCCTCTCGAGTTTGAGTTTCTATGTTCAAGTTCAAAAGGGAATTATGATCAAGATCAATAGTTGTTGGAAACAGATGCAAGTCATATAACAAGACTGGAATTATGTTGCAACTACATATAGTACCACACAACAAAACAAAAGAAAATGAAATATATGAATCACAAAAGAAAATGAAATATGTATATATTTTAATTAAGATATTAAACAATTGTAACCTTCATCAATTTTTTTTTTTTAAATTTTTATCTCCAGGTTAATAATTTTTCCATAGCTTGAATGTCAAATTTGTTCAAACATTTTTCTATGCTATAAACCAATGGATAATTTAAATTATCTCTTACATTAAAACTATAGTCCTTCTATTCCACTATAGGTTGAAAAAAATCCGCACACAAGAATTAATATAGAAATGATTGATGACAACGTATTAAACATATAATATATACATTTTATTCTTATACTACATAGTTAATATTTATATGTCATCGATGTTATATCATAGCTGACTCGACCACTCCTTTTGTATATGCAATTGACCTTAGTTTAACGAAGGATTGAATTACACAACTGTGAAGCAGCTGGCATGTACTACTCATTTACTGTCCTTGATTAACGCCTATACCCACTACCAACAACTGGCTCAATTTTGGGTTTGGTGCATGAATCAAGATTTGCTAGCTTGATCTCCACCGTCGAATTTGTTTAATCATCAATGGTCCAAGCTTTTTGGCGGGACAATGTTGGGATCCATGCCTAAAGCCTAGCCCTTTCATTCCTTGCTTATGCCTTGGGCTTAAACTCCTCCGGTTTCATTTCCTCTTCTGCTTTGCTTAGCTTTAGAGGCCATTTGCGGCCGACTGCGTAACAAGTTCCAGACTTTAACTCTTCGTTTCTTCTCGAATGAAGCTATTACTCATGCCCTCCAGCTTATTGGTATTTTCCAGCTCTCAGAGGGAATTTGTTGAACATTTGACAGGTAAGTCACCACCGAGGTTTCTTTTTTACAGTACTTCTAGAATTGTGACTTTTTGGCATTTTTTCACAGTTTGAGTTTTCTGCTATAAACCTTTAATAAAATTCCTTTCGTTTTCTAAATGAATACATGAAATAGGTTTACGAATTTCTCAAGGTGGAAGGCCAAGCGTTGCACTCCAATTTAAGGTATTAATGTTGTGTTCTAAGCTCTAGATCTTAATCTAGCACAACAACGTACCCCTTTAGAATAGTTATACTCAGAATATCGTTCACAATTTTGTTCTTTTACGTTTACAAGAAGATTGACGAGGTGGGAGGTTACTCTTTTACATCCTTGCATCTCGTCGTATCTTGGTTTTAAATTTCGGTTCTAAGTTAAATGGAATGACTTCTCCAGGTATGCCCTTTGGAACGATATTCGCATAGAGGCAAATCTTCGAAATGCAACTCTTGCATTATCATATTTCTCTGGAAAGAAAATATTCTTCCAGGTGAATTATTTTGTTGATTCCGCCACTGAGCACTCTATTGTTTTAATAAGTATTTACTAGGGCTCGGCCTTCAAATACTTGAAAGATGTATAATGCCAGTTTTTAATATTATCATACTTCATCGACCAAGGTTGGGTTTGTTATTATGTCTCCTGTGTTCTCACTTGGCTGGTTCACGATTCTTATTCACACTGTCTTATTTGCTCTCATGATAAGCTTATAAATATGAGTAGCGTAAATTTCTATCTATTTGCGTTGTAGGAAAGTAATACTTCTGTTGAGGGTTTAATTGTATATTTTTACTCTCAGCATTTTTCTTTTTCGTTCTTGCTGTAGTTCATGATAATATGTTTTATTTCATTTTATGTTAATCTTCATGCTTAGGATTGTTTTTCCTGCAGTGTCTGGACCACCGAATCCACACAGTCCGCATATAATAGATTAGAGAAACGACGTGTACTGGCTTGGTCACTCCAAGCATAGTACCAATGGTTTCTCCTGTATAGATTTTTACAGTTTGATTACTGAACTAATTTTTTCGCATGCATGGTACTGATGAAATAACACTTAGTCCTTCAACTTTTCTTTTACGTTAATTCCAAAAAAATTCTTTTTGTTGCATGTTTCAGTTCTAGGAACAACATAGTCTTCTTTTAATTACATTGCATAGGTGGATTTACCCTGTAACCTCTCTTTCTTGGTAATCAAAGATAGCTTTAGTTCTTTTCTTCAGATTTATATGATTCAATCTCTGTTTAAAATTTATTATACAACACTTATTCTATTGTTCGAAGTAACTGATGTTCTAGTAACTTTGCTACATTTTAGATCAATACATATGGCAGTTTATTCTTTCAGTGAATTATCTTTGGTATTCTATAGTAAATCCGTGCATTCA
The DNA here is from genome assembly GCA_034641835.2 of Pinus albicaulis. Classification (NCBI taxonomy): domain Eukaryota; kingdom Viridiplantae; phylum Streptophyta; class Pinopsida; order Pinales; family Pinaceae; genus Pinus; species Pinus albicaulis. Next base: position 1,623,555,223 of record CM076575.1, read on the forward strand.
GAACACATAAATTCTTCAAGCCAGAATTATAAAATTTCAGTTTTGTTAAAGATAAATAACAGTACTCTTTTAGCATGAAATATAACAAAGAACAATTTGTCCAGGTACCTGTTTTTCTATATATACAATCTGTTACACAAATTAGGCTATAATCATCTAATAATGAAGATCATATAACCTACAGAACTGTTAAATGTTTCCTATCTATTCCATATAAAATAGACATTCACTTATCTGAAGAGTCTGATTCAGACTGTGGTTTCCTCCCAACCATTAAGAGAGGCTATGACATCCTGCTCTTCCCCCTTGCTTCCTCTGAATTGGTACGGGTTAACAGAAGATATTCTGTTACGACCTCAAGACCACCAGTCGATTCAGTACCAGAAATATTTTCGGGGATTTACTGAGTGATTTTCCACTGATTTCTATCATCTCAAGAAAATTCCACACTCTCCCTTTTTCCAGCAACAGAACCCCTACTCCTCACTGGGATGAGTCTCTTATCCCTAGAGGAATAGGTAACTGTTCAAACTGTCGAACCAACCTTTTAAGTTCTTCGAATCATTTACCATCAGTCTATTCATTTTTTACATTTCACATTATGTTATTCTTTATAACAACTTTATTATTAAAAGTAATAACATCCATTGTCTCAATTTTTCCTTATCAACAAATAATTACGATAAAAAATAGTTAACTAATTAACCAATTAGTTAACAGTAATTGTAGTTGTCACAACTTCCCCCCTTGGAAGTAACACCATCCTCGGTGTTTTCACTTTAGATCTGAAAGAATTCTGGGTAAGCTTCCTGCATAAATTTCTCGTCCTCCCAAGTAGCTTCATCTAGTTCGAAGTGCCTCCATTACACTTTTACCTGATTAACTACTCGTTTGCGGAGTACAATTTCTCTTTGGTCAACTATGCGTTGCGGCTCGACCATAAACTCTCCGTCCGGTTCTACGTGAAAAACAAAGAATGTTTTCAAATCAATATACATCAGTTTTGTTTAGAACTTCAAGTTAGGATTCTTATTCCTATCCTACCTGAATGTTTTGAAAAATGAATCACGTGTTTTTCATCATGCACATATCGCTTCAACAAGGACACATGAAATACATTGTGAACTTGAATGTGGCTGGGTAAAGCCAACCGATAAGCTACTAGTCCTACCCTTTCCAGTACTTGGAAAGGTCCACAGTATCTGGGAGATAATTTGGCACAAGAGGTCCACCTTAAGGTACTCCTCTTAGGTTTAATTATCACATAAACATGATATCCCACCACAAATTCATGATAAGACCTTTTCTTATCTGCAAAAATATTTTGCCGGTCTTGAGCAGCTCTTAGATTTTGTCTTATTCTTTTTACCTCAGCTTCCATTTCTACTACCATCTCAGGTCCCATGTTAGGTCCCTATATCACTAGTATAGTCCTTTATTATGGTTAGTTTAACCCCCTTATTGTTATTATTCAACCCTTGTAACCCCCATTTTGTTATTATTGTGCCCTTAAATTATTATTGTTAGGTCGGCTAGGATTACATTGTGGCCCACTAGGATTACATTATGGCCCCATGGACTCCTATATATAGAAAGGAGGTTTTGTAAATTGTATCATCCAAGAATTGTTCATTTATGTAATGTATTGGAGGTTGCCCCCTCGAAGTGGCTTGTTTCTAAGGCGTTGATATCTCTTTTCTTCTATTTTTGGAGCTGGTTACACAACATTTGGTATCAGAGGTTTGGATTCTAGGGTTTCGCTGCTCCAAACAGGTCATCGTGGAATTTTCGCTATAACTTTTTTTCTACGAAGCTTCAGAAGCTGAAATTTTTAGAGTGCGAAGCTGAAATCTTGAGGAAGTCTGTATACAAATTTCAGAGCTTGGTTCGCAATATTTTCGGAGATATGATCTGTGGAAGTTAGGTATTTTTTCAGGCTCCTAAACAGGTCATCGTGGCATTTGCGCTATAAAAAATGTTATACGAAGTTTCAGAATCTGAAATTCATATAGTGCGAAGCTGAAATCCTGAAGAAAGTCGTCAAAAAATTTCAGAGCTTGGTTCGCAATATTTTTGGAGATATAATCTGTGGAAGGTAGTGCTTTTTCAGGCTCCTGAATTTCATCTCAAAGAGGTGATCGTGGGAAAAGTTCAATAACTCTCTCTCTGGGCATCGGATTGGAGTGCCGTAAAAAGTGGTTGCAAGTACACAGACTGCAGTTTCTTGGCTATCAATTTCAGAGACGAAGGACAAAACAGTGACACGTGGCAAGCCGTACAAGTTCGCTCTACTGAACTAGTCCAAAGTTGGGTCATTGTGGGAGATTGGAAATAACTTTGTCTTGAAGAATCCAAATCAGATCATATCTGTGGCATTTGAAAGAAAATTCAGAAGGATACTACAGCAGTGAATTTCAGATATTGAAGATTCTCAATTACAAATATAATTCAATTTCAATATAGAGCTCCTAAAAAGCAAGTAAAAGGTGTGTATTTTTTTCCAATTGCATAAGTCTTGTTTGAAGAATCAAGTTGAATTGATTCCAAGGGAATATTGTAGAATAGATATCAGTATTGGATTCTAAAATGGCCCCTAAAAAAAATTCAACTCCCATTAAGCCTTTAGAAGGCTCTACTATGACTCATGAAGACGAAGAATGGCAACATGACATATCAAAATTACAAGAGCAAGTGCAACAAATTTCGCTCTCGCAAAGAACAACAAAAAATGAAATGGAAGTTTTGAAGAAGGGCGTAGAAACTAAGATGGATGGTTTGAAGAAAGGCGTGGAAGCTAAGATGAATGGTTTGGAAGCTAAGATGGATGGCATGGAAGTGGGAATGGAAGCTAAGATTGATGACATGGAAGCTAAGATCGATGAAAACATGAAAGACAACATGGAAAACATGAAGAATGATCTAAAAGCATACATGGAAGGCTTGATGACAAGCTTAAAACAAGAAACGATTCCTAATGGCGGAGATATAGTAGAAGAACCTCATGATGAGAATAAAATAAATGTTAATCGTGATTTCATAACCTCTAATGTTGGCGGGAAGAACCACCATATTCCAAAAATGGATATGAGGAAGTTTGATGGAAAGGATCCTGTAACATGGATACTACGGATGGAGCAATATTTTGATCTCCATAATGTGCAAAACACACAAAAGGTACGCATTGCAACTTTACATTTAGAACAAAATACATTTGTATGGTATCGATGGCTTTGCTCCCGTAAAAAAATTGTCACTTGGTCAAATTTTACGGAGGAAATGATAGCACATTATGAGGATACAAAGAGAAACACCTTCTTTAGCCAATTGATAAATCTCAAACAAAAAGGTTTAGTGGGGCAGCACATTGAGGACTTCCAAAAATTGAATATAAGGGTAACTAATATTCCAGAGGAACACAAGATTGATCTCTTCTTAGGTACTCTAAAGGATAACATCCAACATGAAGTTGGTGTTTTGGAACCTGATTCATTGGAGAAGGCATTCAGGTTGGCAAGAAAAGTTGAATGTAAAGTTATGGCGACAAGGAAGCCTACCACTCAATTCTATAGAGAAGGAAATGTTAGCAATACTGCATGCACTAAAGAAATGGCGAACTTACCTAATGGGAAGACACTTCAAGGTAAAAAATGATCATGATAGTCTTAAACACTTTTTGGAACAAAGACTATCATCAGAAGAGCAGAAAAAATGGGTCACAAAGATGTTGGGTTATGACTTTGAAATAATCTACAAAAAAGGAAAGCTTAATATTGTTGCAGATGCACTCTCAAGAAAGAATGAAGAGGTGGAAGCATTGCTTTGTGCCATTTCTATTATCCAACCAGATTGGATAACTGAAGCAAGAGATGAATGGAAGAAGGACAAAGATGTATGGACACTCATTCAAAAGTTGCAGCAAGATCCTAGTACATCCGATACATTTAGTTGGAAAAATGATTCCTTATGGTACAAAGATCGCTTATATCTTTGTAATAATTCCCAACTAAAACAAAAGATTCTTTTGGAATTGCACACTTCTCCTTTAGGAGGACACTCAGGATTTTTAAAAACTTATCACGGGGTGAAGAAAGAATTTTTTTGGGATGGCCTTAAATCTGATATTCAAAAGTTTGTGGCGGAATGTTTGGTTTGCCAGCAGAATAAAGTGGAAACAATTAAGACCCCGGGACTTCTACAACCTTTATCCATTCCAAGTCGACGTTGGGAGGAGATTTCAATGGATTTTATCACAGGTTTACCTAAGTCCGAAGGAAAGAGTGTCATCATGGTGGTAGTTGATAGACTTACCAAGTATGCACACTTTGTGCATTATCTCATCCATTTAAAGCAAGTACAGTTGCTACTACATTTATGGACAGAATTCAAAAGCTACATGGAAGCCCGAGGGTTATTGTGAGCGACAGAGATCCCATTTTTACTGGAAATTTTTGGACGGAGTTATTTTCTTGTTTGGGTACTCAATTAGCTCATAGCTCATCTTATCATCCTCAATCTGATGGTCAAACTGAGATAGTAAATAAATGTTTGGAAGGATATCTTCGTTGTTTTGTATCTGATAAACAAACACAATGGGTCCAGTGGTTACCTCTTGCTGAATGGTGGTATAACACTTCCTTCCATACTGCAGCAAAAATGACCCCATTTATGGCACTTTATGGATATCATCCACCATCCATCACATCATATTTAAGGGAAAATTCGAAGGTTCAAGCGGTGGAAGATCACATCGAGCATCAGCAAGAAGTTCTCCAACTCTTAAAGGATAACCTGAATTTGGCACAAAATCGAATGAAACAATAGGCAGATCAACATCGCAGCGAGAGAAGTTTTGATGTAGGAGATTGGGTATTTTTACGGCTACAACCATACGAACAAATGTCCCTCAAGCAAGCTAAGAAGGATAATAAATTATCACCAAAGTACTATGGTCCTTACAAGGTGTTGCAAAATATTGGTTCTATGGCATACAAATTGGAGCTTCCTGCTTCTTCGCGAGTACATCCAGTTTTCCATGTTTCATTCTTAAAAAAGGTTATAGGTGAAAATATTCGAGTTCAAACAATATTGCCAGAACTTGATGAGGAAGGAAAAATCATATTGGAACCTAAAGAGGTCATGGAAACAAGAACTCGACAGCTACGGAATCGATCAATTTCAGAGTATCTCATCAAGTGGAAGAACTTACCCACTGAAGATTCTACATGGGAGGATGAGAATTTTATACAGAAGCACCCAAAGCTACTCAAGTGTTGAGGACAACACTTTTTTGAAGGAGAGGGGCATGTTAGGTCCCTATATCACTAGTATAGTCCCTTATTATTGTTAGTGTAACCCCCTTATTGTTATTATTGTACCCTTGTAACCCCATTTTGTTATTATTGTGCCCTTAAATTATTATTGTTAGGTCGGCTAGGATTACATTGTGGCCACTAGGATTACATTATGGCCCCATGGACTCCTATATATAGAAAGGAGGTTTTGTAAATTGTATCATCCAAGAATTGTTCATTCATGTAATGTATTGGAGGTTGCCCCCTCGAAGTGGCTTATTTCTAAGGCGTTGATATCTCTTTTCTTCTCTTTTTGGAGTTGGTTACACAACATCCCAACATTAATTTTGTCTGAGGACTGCTCGAATTTATAGGTGTACGACATTGCCTACCATATAATGCCTTGAAGGGGCTCATTTTCAGAGATTCCTGATAACCGTTATTATAAGCAAACTTAACAAGATGCAAATAATCCTCCCACTTGGTTGGCTACTACACGACATACATGCGCAACATGTCTTCCAATATTTGGTTCACCCGATCCGTTTTTCTATTAGTCTGGGGATGATAGGTAGTGCTAAAGTTTATCTGTGTTCCCAGACCAGAAAAAAAAGTTTTCCAAAATGCGGAGGTGAACTTAACATCCCGGTCCAAAATCACAGTTTTTGGAATCCCATGCAACCCGAAAATTTCCTTCATAAATATATCAACAATCTGTATTGTCTTGTAGGTAGACTGTATAGGTGTAAAATGTGCAGATTTTCTTAATCTGTCTATCACTACCATGATTGAATGATTCTGTCTTTTTGTTCATGGTAAACCTGTGAAGAAGTCTTAGGAGATAACCTCCCACTTCCATTCAGGTATGGGTATGGGCTGCAATAGTCCCGCAGGGTGCTGGTGGTCCACTTTTACCTGTTGACATTCAAAACACTTGCTTAGATATTCTGAAATATTCTTATGCATACCTAGCCAGAAATATACCTTTCTTATTGCGGTAAGCATTTTATGATATCCGAGATGACCTGCATAATTGCTGCGATGAAATTCATTCAATATTAACTCCTTTAGAGTTATACGATTAAGCACATATATTCTCCCTTGGAAGGTCAACATCTCTTCTTCATTCTTTCCATACTCAGATTTTTTACCTTGCTTCCTATTTTCTTCCATTTGTTGCCATAGAAATTTATATTTCGGATCTTTCTGTGTCTCCTCCTTTAATTGTTCCAAGAATTGGCTTTCTAACTGATTATAGTACAGCTCATAAATACCATGTAACTTTCTGCTCAACACATCTGCTACTCGATTCTCCTTCCCCTTTACATTCTTAATATCCATATCAAACTCACTTAAAAAGGCATGCCATCTTGCCTGCCTAGAGTTTAAATCTGCTTGCTTGAAGTAACTAGTCAAGTTGCTATGATCTGTTTTAAGTACAAACCTCTTACCCAACAAGTAATGCCTCCATACTCGAAGAGCATGTACCACTACTGCAAGCTCTAAATCATAAGAAAAATATCTTTGTTCATGGTCCTTCAGTTTTCTAGACTCGTATGCTACCACTTTACCTTCCTAGGTTAAGATTGCTCCAACACCTTCTTTACTTGCATTAGTACAAACTTAATATTCTTTACTAGGGTCAACTACCCTCAATACCGGTGTTGTAGTCATAATTTTCTTCAAATTTTCAAAGCTGTTCTGACACTTAATCGTCCATTTGAAGATTTTTCCTTTCCTTTGCAGAGATGTAATAGGAAAGGCAATTTTAGAAAATCCTTCTATAAATCTTCTGTAATAACCAGCTAATCCCATAAACGATCTAATGTCAGCCACATTCTAGGTTACTTGCCACTCCATAATAGTTTTGATCTTTTTAGGATCAACAAATATTCCTTCAGTTGATATATCATGGCCTAGATATTAGATTTCTATTTTAAAGAAATCACATTTACTATACTTAGCATACAATTGATGTTTTCTTAGCATTTCCAAGACTATTCTCAAATTCTCCTTATGTTCCTCCACATTTTTAGAATATATTAGAATGTCATCTATGAAAATAAGTACAAAATTATCCAAAAATGGATGAAAGATTCCATGCATTAACCTCATAAAGGTTGCTGGTGCCTTCGTCAGTCCAAAGGGTAACACCACGAATTCATAGTGCCCATAACGAGTGCAAAATGTTGTCTTACAAATGTCTTCATCCTTAATTCGAATCTGATGATATCCAGATCTTAATACTATCTTAGAAAACACCTTGGCCCCTTTTACTTGATCAAATAAGTCATATATTCTTGGTAGGGGGTACTTATTCTTGACGGTTAGCTTATTAAGCTGCCTGTAATTCATGCACATACGCATGGTTCCATCTTTCTTTTTAACAAATAGGACTGGTGCTCCCCATGGAGACACGCTTGGGCTAATGTAACCTTTGTCCAACAATTCCTGTAGCTGCATTTTCAGTTCGGTTAGTTTTGGCACGCTCATTCTATAAGGAGCCCTTGACACCAGGGAGGCTCCTGGAAACAACTCTATGGTGAAGTCAATATCCCTTCTCGGTGGTAAACCAGGGATGTTTTCTGGAAAAACATCCAGAAATTCCGGTACTATCGGTATATCTTCCATTATTGGTGACTTTTCCTTAGAGTCTGCATACCCTACTTGAATTGCATATATCTAGCATCCTTTTCTGATACACTTACTCATTTGGGATGCTGTGATTGGGCGTATCTATAATGGATTTTTAATTCCTTGAATCTATTTTCGTGTGCCATCCTGCATTCTATAGTAAATAATATTTTCTTTACAATCTACTAAAGTCCAGTGCTTTTCCAACCAGTCCATGCCCAACAAGACATCATAAGATCCCAATGGTAGAATATTTAAATATACTTGTAACTGTTGTTCTGCAAATTCCAACATACAATTCGGAATCTTTGCAGCTACCTTTCATTTTGCCCTGATAGCTAGCTGTACTAACCAAGAATTCTTAAATTTATGTTCTTTTAAATTACACATTTCCACCAATTTGGGGCTTACATAACTCAATCTTGCTCTAGGATCTACCAAAATTGAAATAGGTTTAGTTAGTAATGTACCTTCTAATTCAATCATTGTGGGCTGATAATCAACCTGCCGATCTTCCAGAGCTGTATTGATGCAGGGTATGTTATGCGCCACGTCCCCCACTGTAGAAGCTTCCTGCAGATTTTCTACAATATCTTTTCTAGTTCGTTGTGGACAATTTTTATAATAATGAGCCTCCCCATAGCCCCAACACTGTAGGGGAGGTTTAGTAATCTGTCCCTGCTCTGGCTTACTAGATGCTTCTATAGGATTTTCTTCTGTTGGCCATATGGTTATTTGGTGATTCTTACCAAATTAATTACTAATAGTATTTCACGCTGCGCCTTTAAAGTTGCCACCTTTACTGCCTTTGAAATTGGAATTACTTTTTTGACTTTTCTTTGGTTGACAGATTTTTCCTCCTTCCCCCTTGGCCTTGGACTACTGATAGCACATTCGTGCCTTAGGAATGGCTTCATCCATGGTCTGGGGATTCACGAAATCGATTCCTTCCTTCATATGAGTTGGTAAGCTACTCAGGAACCTCTGCACTTTAGCCTTTTCCTCTCGGAGATAAGGGACATAACGTAATAGGGAAATGAACTTAGTGACATAATCATCCATGGTCATCTGTCCCAACCTTAGATCATGAAATTATTTAGCTTTGTCATCATAAAATCTCTGTGTCATAAAATCTCTCTGTCCTGTTCTTCAATGCTATTTACATTTTTCACTTCTTCCCACCACAGGGTGGCCTTTTCTCGTAACTGGTACATAGCCAATCTGGCCTTCAGATTGCTGTTGTATTCATATACCTAAAAGTACTTATTCATATTAATTAACCAGGCTTCCGCCACCTCTTCTGTGTCACCATCAAATGTTGGTGGCTTAATTTTACAAAATTATCCCTGCAGTTCTACTTTCTGTCTCTTAATGTCTTGTTGTTCAGACAGGTTTCCCAACTCTTCCTCATTGTAATTCTTATTCTTGCTTCTTTGAGAGGGAATATTTTCTACTCTTTCTGTGATATTTGTTTTTTGTTTTCTGTTCATCACCTTCTTGAAATCTTCTATCAGCACTTGGGTGATCCAACTCCTGGTTTTATTTATATGATAAACTCTTTAATATATTCTCCTAATCTTGCAATAGTCACTCATTATCCTTTTGGACTCTTACCATTTCTTCTTGCAATTGTTGTATAGTATTCAACAAGAAACTAGTTTGGTGTTGTTGTTCCTTAAGTAACCGGCTGGTCCTTTGCTATTTTTCCACACTTATCTGAACCCACATTTTTGGGTTCATGACTGGTGTTACTTGAGATTCCCCAGCCTCTTGTTGTGATTGTGATGCTGTATCTTGTCTCATTTTCTCTCTCTCTCTCTCTCTGTGCATTATTCACATACACATCCTCATCATTAGTTGACCCATAGGGCCCAGCATAGTAACTTAGCTCTGATACCACTTGTAACCTTGATCAATTTTTTTTTTAAATTTTTATCTCATGGTTAATAATTTTGCCATAGCTTGAATGTAAAAATTTTTCAAACAATTTTCTATGCTATAAACCAATGGATAATTTAAATTATCCCTTACATTAAAACTATAGTCCTTCTATTCCACTATAGGTTGACAAAATTCCGCACATAAGAATTAATACAGAAATGATTTATGACAACGTATTAAACATATAGTATATACATTTCATTCTTATAATACATAGTTAATACTTATATGTCATCTGTGTTATAGCATAGCTGACTCGACTACTCATTTTGTATATACAATTGACCTTAGTTTAACGAAGGATTGAATTACACAACTGTGAAGTAGATGGCATGTACTACTCATTTACTATCCTTGATTTACGCCTGTACCCACTACCAACAGCTGGCTCAATTCTGGGTTTGGTGCGTGAATCGAGATTTACTAGCTTGATCTCCACCGTCGACTTTGTTTAATCATCAACGGTCCAAGATTTTTGGCAAGACAGTGTTGGGATCCATGCCTAAACCCTAGCCCTTTCGTTCTTTGCTTATGCCTTGGGCTTAAACTCCTCCAGTTTCATTTCCTCTTCTACTTTGCTTAGCTTGAGAGGCCATTTGCGACTAACTTCATAACAAGTTCCGAAACTTTACCTCTCCGTTTCTTCTCGGATGAAGCTATTACTCTTGCCCTCCAGCTTACTGGTATTTTCCAGCTCTTAGAGGGAATTTTCTGAACATTTGACAGGTAAGTCACCACCGAGGTTTCTTTGTTACAGTACTCCTAGAATTGTGACTTTCCAACATTTTTTCACAGTTTGAGTTTTCTTCTATAACCCTTTAATAAAATTCCTTTCGTTTTCTAAATGAATACATGAAATAGGTTTACAAATTTCTCAAGGTGGAAGGACAAGCGTTGCGATCCAATTTAAGGTATTACTGTTGTGTTCCAAGCTCTATACCTTAATATAGCACAACAACGTACCCCTTTAGAATAGTTATACTCAGAATATCATTCACGGTTTTGTTCTTTTGTGTTCACAGGAAGATTGACGAGGTGGGAGGTTAGTCTTTTACATCCGTGTGTCTCGTCGTATCTTGGTTTTAAATTTTGGTTCTAAGTTAAATGGCATGACTTCTCCAGGTATGCCCTTTGGAACGATATTCACACAGAGGCAAATCTTCGAAATGCAACTCTTGCATTATCATATTTCTCTGCAAAGAAAATATTCTTCCTGGTGAATTATTTTGTTGATTCCTCCATTGAGCACTCTATTGTTTTAATAAGGATTTACTAGGCCTCGGCCTTCAAATACTTGAAAGACGTATAATGACAGTTTTTAATATTATCATACTTCTTCGACCAAGGTTGGGTTTGTTATTATGTCTCCCGTGTTCTTACTTGGCTGGTTCATGATTCTTATTCACACTGTCTTATTTGCTCTCATGATAAGCTTATAAATATGAGTAGCGTAAATTCCTATCTATTTGCGTTGTAGGAAAGTAATACTGTTGTTGAGGGTTTAATTGTATATTTTTACTCTCAGAATTTTGCTTTTTCGTTCTTGCTGTAGTTCATGATAATATGTTTTATTTCATTTTTTGTTAATCTTCATGCTTAGGATTGTTTTTCTTGCGGTGTGTGGACCACCGAATCCACACAGTCCGCATATAATAGATTAGAGAAACGACGTGTACCGGCTTGATCACTCCAGACATAGTACCAACGGTTTCTCATGTATAGATTTTTACAATTTGATTACTGAACTAATTTTTTCGCATGCATGGTACTGATGAAATAACACTTAGTCCTTCAACTTTTCTTTTACGTTAATTCCAAAAAAATTCTTTCTGTTGCATGTTTCAGTTCTAGGAACAACATACTCTTATTTTAATTACATTGCATAGGCAGATTTACCCTATAACCTCTCTTTCTTGGTAATCAAAGATAGCTTTAGTTCTCTTCTTCAGCTTTATATGATTCAATCTCTATTTAAAATTTATTATACAAAACTTATTCTATTGTTCGAAGTAACTAATGTTCTAGTAACTTTGCTACATTTTAAATCAATACATATGGCAGTTTATTCTTTCAGTGAATTATCTTTGGTATTCTATAGTAAATCCGTGCATTCCGAACATAGAAATTATTCAAGTGTAACCACTGTCTTAGCTGCTGACAAATGGTTAGACTTTTGTTAATGATGGATTAATTATGACTGTTGTTTTATTTCAATTAGAATATTTGAACAAAATTAATTTTTGGTATTGAATGAAAGATTTCTTGTGAAATTAGTTTCATGAGTAAAAATTGATGGTAAAATTAAACCAAGATCTGGAGTTAGTTGAACAGAAAAACAGTTTCCACAGTTACCCAAAGAAAAATCTGGAATAAATAAGGAATTCTAAGGAGAGTTTGGGGTTCTGTGTGAGAGAATGGAAATCTATAATTTTGAAAAGGAAACCCTTGAAAGGGAAACTTTCAGAGCAGACTGACTCACTGGAGTTGGAGAACTGGATCGGATTGACCCGAGTTTCTCCTCCAGAGTTACTGTTCCCCTGGAGTTGGAAAATTGGACCGGACTGTCCCGAATTTCTCCTCCAGGTTTCTGCGATCAACGAAGACTCAGATTTGGATGCACAGGGGAGAGTTGCATGACGTAATTTACCAACTCGTGGAAGGGAGGTAACCGAGTACCATGAGTCAGATTTACATGTAGATGAGTGGAAATCTATACTTGCTATTGGAATAAGTAATTAATTCTCTTAAGAAATATTTAGATGGAAATTCTGCAATTTATACAGTAAGTGAATATGAAGGTTCTCTTAGTTTTATCATATGAAGACTTTATATTTTTGAAAAATGTATAAAGGATTATATTTATAGATCTTTGTATTAGACAGGAAAATTGGTATGTATATAAGGCCCAAAATAACCTAGGAGTTACAGGGTAACAGTTGTAAATAAAGATTAGAAGGAATGTTCTCTATCCTGAATAAAGGTATTAACTCTGTTAGAAAAATATAATCTAGAAAATTCTATTTACCAATCGAAGGACTGTTAGCCCAGCACCTGTGACTAGACACTGGGCTGATCGTTCTTCGTGAGTCTATGATATTACATGGTCTAGTTGTGGTCTGGTCACGGTTCATAGTTAAGTATAGCTTTGCTAGTTGAGATAAGATTACTAAAAACAAGAACTGAAACAAGAACTGCTGTACTCATAATAAATAGATACTCCTAAGCAACATAGCAGAAGAATGCTAATAGAATGTATGGAACTATCACATCCAGATATAGCAAGTGAAACGAGCTTATTAGAAATGATAATTATATAACACAAATAAGCCAAAAGCGTTTTCCGTATCGATGAGGGATGCAGATATACATTATAGCCAAGAATAGTTATACAAGTAGAAGTGTAAACACCAAAACACTGCATACAGGAAGATAAAACGAACTGACAAACTAAACTTATTTACCAGCGGATCAAATCATCGCATTTCCTGATTTTGAAAGAGAAAGAAAGAACAAGGGAAAGATGTAAACCGTTATAAATGCACATGCGAAAGCCTTGATAAGCGAAGCTAGATTTCAAACAGGTAGACTAGTATAATCACCAAAAACATTTGCATTAATATCCACGCAGGTTAGAACTCTGCTAAAGAACAGAACATTGTAACATAAAACTCAGCAACGTAAAACCTTAAGTTCCAGTATCGAAATTCAAAATCTAATAACATTTGAAAGGTTCCCATTCGTCTGTCATTAAGGAACAACGATGTAAAATCTATGAATAAATACAATAAGACAGGCCAGAGGCTGCAGTAGGAGGACAAACTCATTCCTCATAAACTAGACATGGCTATTAGCCTGAGTACCATACAACTATATTAAATAAAAATTTGAGTAAACTTCAACCCCAAAGTAATCGTCAGCCATCGCTGCTAAGGAGTAAGCTGGGAACCTGACAGGGGTACCTGTAGACAAGATGAGTATCATTAACCAACTCCAGGAGAAGTGTCGTTGCAAGTCTGCAAGTGCGTTACATAGCGAGCATAGTAGTAAACAATATCGTACCTGCGGCACAAAACTAAGTAAGAGCGCTATAATAAGCAACTGGTAGTAGAAACTTAAAACCCTATATCTAAATTTGTACAGGCCATTACCTGTTGGATGTATGAAAAAGAATGCAGGACAGGGTCTTCATCGTAGAGAACATGCAAGAACCGAAATTCCCAAAGTTAGCACAAATGATTTGCATTGAACCTCAACTTAAGGAAAGTTTAAGAGGAATTCGTCGACAGGCAGACAGAAACAGAAAAAAAAACAACATATCAACTAGGGTAGCTATCTCACCTCTCCAATTCTTCCATTGTAGTAGAAAGAAGACATAATCTGCTATGGAGGATGCACAACGCATAGAAATGATGACATAGTAGAAGCCAGTAACCCTGAGTAGAAGAGGTAGGAAACCTGGAGTAGCAGGTTGGAACCGGAAGCTTCCTTCACGGGTGGCGAATGCAGCAATGAGAGCAAAATCAGTTACCCGCTGAAGGGGATTAGCCAAAACCTAACTCTTTACCACCGTTCGATCTTCACCAAATGCACGGTGAGCAACCACCCAAATGTCATTCATCCAGAATTAAAAGTGCCAGATTGCCAAAGGACAGCCGTAGGGATATTTAGCATTGGGAAGTGCTCATAATTAAATACGATATGAACGCCATCATAGTAGGTATGCGCTATTCCTTGGTGAAAGATTTTTAAAGATCCCTTAAACCATAGCAAAAGCAAAGGAAATTATAACATATGGTCACGGTGCAGGCTACGTGGAAAATTCACACATAAAACAAAGTTAACGCATGCCACGAGAACCATGATTCGGAGTTTGAGAAATATATCTGTATTAATTATTGGGAAATTCCATTTATGTCCTCTAATTGACTAAATATTCAATTCAATCACAGTAAATCATGAAGGGTTTGTTGTATATGTGCATAAATAATTAATTTTTTTTTTACTGATCAATGTTGTTTAAAGGTGACTGTGACAAGTGGTATCAGAGCAAGTTACAACGCTGGGACCCTATTGGGTCGACTAACATCATATTGTGTGTTATTAATGCACAGAGAGAGAGAAAGTGTGTTTAATGGAACGAATAACAGGGTAGATGAGAAGAACACCATTGCAGCCACCACCTCAAAATGTTGGGGAGATTCAACCTCAACAGGAAAGAAATCCTGAAATGTGGGTGCAGTTGGAAATGGAACATCATCAACAGACTAACAGGCTGCTTGAAGAACATCAACACCAAACTCGCCTCTTGTTAACCGCAGTGCAACAGCTGCAGGAAGAGATGGAGAAGGTACGGAATGATAATGTAAGGTTGATGCAGGAACATCAGAGAATCCTAAAAAGCCTCTCAGATAAGCAAAACCAAAGAATTGAAAAGCCTAGTGCTGATGGACAATTTCAGGAAGGAGATGAACAGCAAATGGGAGACCAAGATTCTGGCCGAGTAGAAAAGAGTATGTCACAGAGAAGCAATCAAAATAAAACTTTTAATGAGGCTGAATCAGGAAATGAAACTGAGCAGAGGGCCAATAAAAAGAAGAAGGTAGAACTGCAAGGCGAATTTAGGAAGATAAAGCCACCCACATTTGATGGAGAAAAAGAGGAAGTAGCAGAGGCGTGGCTGATTAATATGAACAAGTATTTTTAGGTATATGACTATGACAGTGGACTTAAGGCACGACTAGCTATCTACCAGTTAAAAGAGAAGGCCACTTTATGGTGGGAGGAAGTGAAGAACGTGCGTGGAATAGAGGATTAGGATGTAACATGGGATAAGTTTCAACAGTATTTCAAAGACAAGTACCTGACAGAGCGTTTCTACGATGAAAAGGCTCGATAATTCCATGATTTGAGACTTAGAAAATTGACCATGGACGAGTTTATCACTAAGTTCACATCATTACTGCGTTACGTACCTTACTTAAGAGATGAGAAAGCTAAGGTCCAAAGATTCCTGAGCAGTTTGCCAATCCACATGAAGGAACGTATCGAGTTTGTAAACCCCAAAACAATGGATGAGGCCATCAGAAAGGCTAGGATGTGCTATCAACAAGCTAAAGCCAAAACAGACCAAGGAAAAGGGTGGCAGTTAAGGAAAGAAAACAAAAGTAGTGCTGGTTTTAAAAGAGGCAGGACCAGCAACTTTAAAAACACAACAAGGAATTCAGTTAGTAGACAGTTTGGTAGGAACCATCAGAGGGTAAAGTGGCCTGCAGAAGATAAAACAGTTGAGGCTTCTAGTAAACCTGAACACTCTCAAAATCAGAGGCCACCTCTGCAGTGTTGGGGTTGTGGAGCAGCGCATTACTATAGAGACTGCCCACAGTGGGGTAGACACGAAGAAGTAACCAATTTACAGGAGGTCTCCACTGTGGGAGATGTTGCCCGAAGCGTACCCAGAATTAATGCAGCATTGGAAGATCGGCAATCTGATTTCCAACCTACCATGATAAAGCTAGAAGGTAAGCTGTTATCTCAAACTGTTTCTATTTTGGTAGATCCGGGAGCAAGTTTAAGTTATATTAGTCCTAAGATGGTAGAAATATGTAAATTGCAAAGTCAGAAATTTAAAAAAACATGGCTAGTTTAGTTAGCTACTGGAGCCAAAAGAAAGGTTAGCGCCAAAATTCCAGACAGTGCAATACAAATCAGTGGACAGCAATTAATGGTAGATTTGAATATTTTGCCTTTGGGTTCTTATGATGTGCTGCTAGGTATGGATTGGATGGAGAAGCATTGGACTCTCATATATCGCAAAGAGAGATTATTTATTACAGAAATCAGAATGGCAGTCGCCAAGAGATTCAAGGAATAAAGAAGCCTGTACAGCTGCGTCCAATTACAACTTCCCAAATTGGAAAATGTATAAGGAAGGGATGCCAATTGTACGCCATACAAGTAGGATTATCTAATTCTAAAGATGAATCTGCCACGCTGGTAAATATACCTGTAGTACAGGAATTCAAGGATATCTTTCCAGAAGAGATACCCGGATTTCCACCAAGAAGAGATATAGACTTTACAATAGAATTGCTCCCAGGAGCATCACCGGTTTCACGAGCACCTTATCGTATGAGTGTACTAGAATTGACTGAATTGAAAATGCAGCTTCAGGAATTGTTAGACAAGGGATATATACAACCTAGTGTATCTCCCTGGGGAGCACCTATACTGTTTGTCAAAAAGAAGGATGGAACCATGCGTATGTGCATGGATTACCGACAGTTAAAAAAACTGACTGTTAATAACCATTATCCTTTGCCATGCATTGATGATCTGTTTGATTAGGTAAGAGGAGCTACGGTATTCTCAAAAATCGATTTGAGGTCTGGTTATCATCAAATCAGAATTAAATATGAAGATATACACAAAACTGCCTTTCGCACAAGGTATGGCCACTATGAATTCGTGGTATTACCTTTTGGGCTAACTAATGCACTAGCCACTTTCATGAGACTGATGCATAGTATCTTCCACCCTTATTTGGAAAACTTTGTGTTAATATTCATTGATGGCATACTAGTTTATTCTAAGAGTGCAGAAGAGCAAAAGGAACATTTGCGAATGGTACTGTAGATTCTAAGGAAGCACCAGTTATATGCGAAATTCAGTAAATGTGATTTCTTCAAGAAATAAATACAATATATGGGACACGTGATATCAGAAAAAGGTATAGCAGTCAATCCGAAAAAAAATAGAACTATTATGGAATGGAAGGTGCCACAAAATGTGGCAGATATACGATCATTTATGGGACTCATTGGCTATTACCGATGATTTATTAAAGGGTTCTCAAAGATAGCTTTCCCTATTACTTCACTGCAAAAGAAGGGAAATTTTTTTAAGTGGTCACCAGAATGTCAGGACAGTTTTGAGAAATTAAAGCAATTATTAACATCAGTGTGGCTGATCCGAATAAGGAATTCGAGGTTTGCACAGACGCATGCAAGGAGGGTGTTGGGGCAGTTTTATCCCAAGAAGGAAAAGTAATTGCATACGAATCTCGTAAGCTAAAGGATCACGAGCTACACTATTTAGCCTATGATTTAGAACTGACTGCAGTCATGCACGCTCTCCAGGTAGGGAGACATTATTTACTTGGGAAAATATTTGTATTGAAAATGGATCATTGCAGTCTAACCAGCTACTTCAAACAAGCTGATTTAAACTCCCGACAAGAAAGGTGGAATGCTTTTTTGAGTGAGTTTGATATTGATCTGCAGCACGTGAAAGGAAAAGAGAACAAAGTTGCGGATGCATTGAGCAGAAAACTACATAACATTTGCGAGTTATATGTTAACCAAGTTGAAAGCAGATTTTTAGATCAAATCAAAATGGAAGCAAGCCAAGACCCTGAATATAAATTTCTGTGGCAGCAAGCACAGAAATCTAAAGAATAAGGAAGGCTGGGGGATTATGAAATTAACCAAGATGGATTGATGGTTTATAAGAAAAGGATAGTCATCCCAAACAAAATGGACTTAAAAACTTTGATACTAGATGAATATCATAGAAGAAACTATGCAGGGCATCCTGGGTACCAAAAGATGTTGACAACAATCAGAAAGGATTACTGTTGGCCAGGTATGAGAAAGGACATAGAAAATTATTTAACCAAATGTTTAGAATGTCAACAGGTGAAAGTAGAACATCGGCATCCAGCTGGATTAATGCAGCCCATACTAATTCCGGAATGGAAATGGGAAGTGATCTCGCTGGATTTCATTACTGAATTACCTAGATCAAAATGTGGTAACGACTCCATAATGGTGGTTGTAGATCGATTAAGTAAATCAGTGCATTTCATACCTGTCTTGTCCACTTATAAGACAGTACATATAGCAGACTTATTTATGTGCAAAATCTTCAGATTGCATGGCATTCCTAAGACCGTTATCTCGGATAGAGATGTAAAATTTACATCGGCTTTTTGGAAGGCACTGTTTACGGGACTAGGAACTCAAGTTCATTTTAGTACTACATATCACCCACAAACAGACGGACAAACTGAACGATTAAATCAAGTACTGGAAGACATGCTGATAATGTATGTCATGCAGCAACCAATTAAGTGGGAGGAATATCTACATTTAATAGAATTTGCTTATAATAACGGTTATCAAGAATTGTTAAAAATGAGCCCATTTGAGGCTCTATACGGGTGGCAGTGCAGAAGTCCCATTAATTGGAGTAGTCCCGAGACCAAACTCATGTTGGGACCAGACATGCTAGCAGAAATGGAAGCAGAAGTGAAGAAAATTAGGCAGAATTTAAAGGCAGCCCAGGACAGGCAAAAAGTGTATGCAGATAAAAAGAGGTCATACCGTGAATATGAAGTGGGAGATCATGTGTATGTAAGAATTAAGCCAAAGAAGAGTACATTAAGATGGAAATCTTGTGCAAAATTAGTGCCCAGATTTTGTGGTCCTTTCCAGATACTGGAAAGAGTAGGACCAGTGGCATATCTCTTGGCTCTTCCTAGCCATATTCGGGTGCATAATGTTTTTCATGTGTCGTTATTAAAACGATACGTTCATGATCCAAGACACATAATCCAGTGGCAGAACATTCAGGTAGTGAGTGAGCATAATAGTTAAAAATATATATATATATTATGATGAAGACTTGTATAATTAACATAAGTCTATTGTGTGCAGGTAGAACCGGACGGAGAATTTCTGGTAGAGCCTCACAGTATAATCGACCGTAGGGAAATCATGCTCCGGAAACGAGCCATCGCCCAGGTTAAAGTGCAATGGAAGCACTTTGGACCGGAGGAAGCCACCTGGGAGGACGAAAGTTTTGTCTGTGAAGCTTATCCTGAGCTTTTTGCTGTACTGGAATAGGAACATCGTGGACGGTGTTCTCTTCTAGAGGGGGAAAACTGTAACCACTGTCTTAGCTGCTGACAAATGGTTAGACTTTTGTTAATGATGGATTAATTATGACTGTTGTTTTATTTCAATTAGAATATTTGAACAAAATTAATTTTTGGTATTGAATGAAAGATTTCTTGTGAAATTAGTTTCATGAGTAAAAAGTGATGGTAAAAGTAAAGCAAGATCTAGACTTAGTTGAACAGAAAAACAGTTTCCACAGTTACCCAAAGAAAACTCTGGAATAAATAAGGAATTCTAAGGATATTTTGGGGTTGTGTGTGAGAGAATGGAAATCTTCACTTCTAAAAAGGAAACCCTTGAAAGGGAAACTTTCAGAGCAGACTGACTCACTGGAGTTGGAGAACTGGACCATATTTTCCTGAGTTTCTCCTCCAGAGTTACTGTTCCCCTAGAGTTGGAGAATTGGACTGGACTGTCCCGAATTTCTCCTCAAGGTTTCTGTGATCAACGAAGACTTAGATTTTGATGCACAGGGGAGAGTTGCAGGACGTAATTTCCCAACTCATGGAAGGGAGGTAACCGAGTACCATCAGTCAGATTTACGTGTAGATGAGTGGAAATCTGTACTTGCTATTAGAATAAGTAATTAATTCTCTTAAGAAATATTTAGATGGAAATTCTGCAATTTATACAGTAAGTGAATATGAAGGTTCTCTTAGTTTTATCATATCGAGACTCTATATTTTTGAAAAATGTATAAAGGATTATATTTATAAATCTTTGTATTAGACAGGAAAACTGGTATGTATATAAGGCCCAAAATAACCTAGGAGTTACAGGGTAACAATTGTAAATAAAGATTAGAAGGAATGTTCTCTATCATGAATACAGGTATTAACTCTGTTAGAAAAAGATAATCTAGAAAATTCTATTTACCAACCGAAGGACTGTTAGCCTAGCACCTGTGACCAGACACTGGGCTGATCATTCTTCGTGAGTCTATGATATTACACGGACTAGTCATGGTCCGGTCACGGTTCATAGTTAAGTATAGCTTAGCTGGTTGAGATAAGATTATTAAAAACAAAAACTGAAACAAGAACTGCTGTACTCGTAATAAATAGATTCTCCTAAGCAACATGATAGAAGAATGCTAACAGAATGTATGGAACTATCGCATCCAGATATAGCAAGTGAAACGAGCTTAGTAGAAACGATAATTATATAACACAAATAAGACAGAAGCGTTTTTCGTATCGATGAGGGACGCAGATATACATTATAGCCAAGAATAGTTATACAAGTAGAAGTGTAAACACAAAAACATTGCATACAGGAAGATAAACTGAACTGAAAAATTAAATTTATTTACTATCGGATCAAATCATCGCATTTCTTGATTTTGAAAGAGAAAGAAAGAACAAGGGAAAGATGTAAACAATTATAAATGCATAGGAAAAAGCCCTGATAAGCGAAGCTAGATTTCGAACAGGTAGACTAGTATAACCACCGAAAACATTTGCATTAATACCCACGTAGGTTAGAACTCTGCTAAAGAACAGAACATTGTAACATAAAACTCAGCAGTGTAAAACCTTAAGTTCTAGTATCGAAATTCAAAATATAATAACATTTGAAAGGTTCCCATTCGTCTGTCATTAAGGCACAACGATGTAAAATCTATGAATAAATACGATAAGACAGGCCAGAGGCCGCAGTATGAGGACAAGCTCGTTCCTCATAAACTAGACACAGCTATTAGCCTGAGTACCATACAAATATATTAAAGAAAAATTCGAGTAAACTTCAACCCCAAAGTAATCGTCAGCCATCGCTGCTAAGGAGTAAGCCGGGAACCTGATAGGATTACCTATAGATAAGATGAGTACCATTAACCAACTCCAGGAGAAGTGTCGTTGCAAGTCCACAAGTGCGTTACATAGCGAGCACAATAGTAAACAATATTGTACCTGCGGCAAAAAACTAAGTAAGAGCGCTATAATAAGCAACTGGCAGTAGAAACTTAAAATCCTATCTCTAAATTTGTACAAGCCATTACCTGTTGGATGTCTGAAAAAGAATGCGGGATAGGGTATTCATCGTAGAGAACATGCAAGAACCGAAATTCCCAAAGTTAGCACAAATGATTTTCATTGAACCTCAACTGAAGGAAAGTTTAAAAGGAATTCGCCGACAGGCAGACAAAAACAGAAAAAAAAAAACAACATATCAACCAGGGTAGCTGTCTCACCTCTCCAATTCTTCCATTGTAGTAGCGAGAAGACATAATCTGCTGTGGAGGATGCGCAACGTACAGAAATGATGACATAGCGGAAGCCAGTAACCCCGAGGAGAAGAGGTAGGAAACCTGGAGCAACAGGTCAGCACCGAAAGCTTCCTCCGCGGGTGGCGAATGAAACAATGAGAGCAAAAGCAGTTACCCGCCGAAGGGCATTAGCCAAAACCTAACTCTTTACCACCGTTCGATCTTCACTAGATCCACGGCGAGCAACCACCCAAATGTCATTCATCCAGAATTAAAAGCGCCAGATTTCCAAAGGACAGCCGTAGGGATATTTAGCATTGGGAAGTGCTCATAATTAAATACGATATGAACACCATCATAGTAGGCATGCGCTATTCCTTGGTGCAAGATTTTTAAATATCCCTTAAACCATAGTAAAAGCAAAGGAAATTATAACATATGGTCACTGTGCAGGCTACGTGGCAAATTCACACATAAAACAAACTTAACGCATGCCACGAGAACCATGATTCGGAGTTTGAGAAATATATCTGTATTAATGATTGGGAAATTACATTTAAGTCCTGTACTTGACTAAATATTCAATTCAATCACGGTAAATCATGAAGGGTTTGTTGTATATGTGCATAAATAATTAATTTTTTTTTTACTGATAAATGTTGTTTAAAGGTGACTGTGACATCAAGCCAGAATTATAAAATTTTAATTTTGTTAAAGAGAAATAAAAATACTCTTTTAGCATGAAATATATCAAAGAACAATTTGTCCAGGTACCTGTTTTTCTATATAAATAGTTTGTTACACAAATTAGGCTATACTTATCTAATAATAAAGATCACATAACCTACAAAATTGTTAAATTTTTCCTATCTATTCCATATAAAACAGACATTCACTTATCTGAAGAGTCTGATTCAGACTGTGGTTTCCTCCCAACCGTTAAGAGAGGCTATGATGTCTTGATCTTCCCCCTTGCTTCCTCTGAACTGGTACGGGTTGACAGAAGATATTCTGTTACAACCTCAGGACCACCAGTCCAGTCAATACCAGAAATCTTTTCAGGGATTTACTGAGTGATTTTCCACTGATTTCTATCAGCTCAAGAATATTCCACACTCTCCCTTTTTCCTGCAACAGAACCCCTACTCCTCATTGAGATGAGTCTCTTATCCCTAGAGGAGTAGCTAACTGTTCAAATTGTCCAACCAACCTTTTAAGTTCTTGGAATCATTTACCATAAGTCTATTCACTTTTTACATTTCACATTCTGTTATTCTTTATAACAACTTTATTATTAAAAGTAATAACATCCATTGTCTCAGTTTTTCCTTATCAACAAATAATTACGATAAAAATTACTTAACTAATTAACCAATTAGTTAACAGTAATTGTTGCTGTCACAACAATAAAAAAAATATCTTCAGTATAAAGTAAAGGAACCATCACACTTAAATTCCTTTATGAACATTTGATTAGATTGTAACAAGAAAAATAGGTTTTCTAAAATTTTCTTCTATTGTTTATAAATAATAAAATTCAGCACTGTCCAAAATAATCATTTTTTAATTGTGTTATATAAAATTATAACTAATATAACCATGAAATTATCAATAAACACATATATAATAAAACTATATAAAAAAATATATTTTTCAAATTAATAAAAATATAAATAAAAATTAAATATTAATTTAATAAAATATTTATAACATACATTTATAATATAAAATTATTAATAATCATATTAACTAAAAATTAAAAAAAAACATTAATATTTATATAAACTCAAACATAAAACTAAACAAATATTTTTATTTATAATGATGAAGGCAAATTTTAAATTTACTATTATTTAAATACATAAATCAATTATTATCGAAAATTTATAAAAATAGATTTATATATAGTTATTTAAATTTAATATTAACAATGTATTAAAATTTATGTATTATTTACCATTACTGTATTCACTAGAGTTATTAATTAAGGGATTAACCAAACAATACACTATAACATAAATCTTCAGGTACTAGTCCATGTCCAGTATCAATGCCAGGTGGTTTCGTTGAACACATATTTGTTTCGGGACTGCAGATTGAAAAACTTTTGTTCATTTGGCGTTTATCCCTTGTAAAAAAAATCCCTCATTTGGATCGGTTGGATGAAATCCACCATATTCTGTTTGATAATAGGGGCAATAAAGTGGATTTTCTCTACCTAAGGTTGCAAGCCTCAAGTGTGAAGGACCTCAAGAAGGAGAAGACCTAGTCGGGAGAACTCACCGGTAGAACACTTGCCATAGCAGACAGAACTACTACAACCTACAACTCTTACTCCAAACTCTAAACTCGATTGACCATTACTGATTGGGCGAGTATGGCTTCCATACCTCGAGGAAAGGTTCTTGCTTTCTTTATTCTGGAAGGAATATGGATAATAATCTAAAATTATAATAAGTATTATTATTTAGATCCTATTATTAATATATTTAATATTAATGCAAATTAGGTTAATTTAAATTAACATAAATTAAATTAATTATACAATTTTTTAATATTCATATTAACTAAAAATTTAAATTATAATATTAATATTAATATTAATAAATTATATATTAATATTAATGTAAACCAAATAATAATATAATAAGTAAATATAATAAGCATTTAATTTTTTTTTTTTAATATTTTTAGTTAAATTCATTAATTTAATATTAATAATTTATATTAATTTAATTGAAATTATATAATAATATCAATACTATATATTACAAAATAATAATAATAATAATATATTGTTAATATAAATAAAATTGTTTTTAGTTAAATTTATTGATTTAATATTAATAACTTATATTAATTTAATTGAAACTATATAATATTATCAATACTATATATTACAAATAATAATAACAATGTATTATTAATATAAATAAAATTATTGTTTTTATTATTTAAAATAATGTATTCTTATTTAAAATGAATATTACATTTATTGCACTATATTATAAGAGTTTCAATTTACTGCAATGTTGACCAACAACTAAAATAGTAATTATCATATTCATAATTATATTAATAGTATTGTATTATTAATAATATTATAAATATATTATAAATTATAATTATAATATAATATAATATCAAAAATATATTTATTATTATATTTTATAAGAAGTAAAGTTTAAATATAATAATAATGTTTTAAAATTAAAAATATTATTATTGAAGTAAAATTAATGTATATTTATTAGTCAAATTAGTAAAGCTTAACCTTGAGGGTAGTAAGGTTTAACCTTAAGGGTGTTGAGAAGATTTGACCAGTAACTTTTTTGAAATTTTAAAAATCTCAAAATTGCAGTATATCAACTTTATTAAAATCAAAATTATTATATAAAAAGTTATAGTTAATAAAGATGAATTATTATATTAGCATTTGCACTAAAAAGGTGCAAAGATACATCGATAGAAGTGTAGATGAATGTAGAGTGACATACTGATAGCGTTGTAGGAAATTTAGTGAATCTTGATACTTGATTCCCCTAGATAACCAGAAAATGATGATAGATTAGAATAAAAAAAAATGATGATAGATTAGAACAAAAACATGGATCTGTTCAAATGCAACAAAATTGCGTGGAAACTTAAAGATATTGAAAGTCTTATAATGACAAAGTCAAAGTATAATTTTTTTTTTATCAATCAAGCATCTCAAAAGGAGAGTAGTTCTAAAGCCTTGAGTGAAATAAATACATTTATACATACATAATGAATGAAAAATTTGCTCTCAAAATGAATACATCTCCCTAAAATTTTAGAGCAACAACCACTTGAGAAAGTAGACCAAAACTTTCAAATAAAAAATAATTTTATAATAATATGTTTCCTATTCCTTTAAAAAAAAACAAAAATTTATATATATATATATATATATATATATATATATATATATATATATATATATAATTTTGATTTTAAAAATACATTACATATTTGTATTTTTTTTAATATACTTTTTAATTTGAAATTGAAATATACATTCATATTTTTATAGCATATTTTTATTCTTCATAAATATTCATAATTTTTAAATATTTCAAAAACATAAATTTTATTTTATAATAAATAAAATAATGTTTTAATTAAAATTTATTTATTGTTAAATAATTATTACTGACTTAATGTATATATATGTTGGAGGTTAAAAAAAATATTATAAACATATTTTTACTATAACAAAACTGACGTCCAAAATAAGCAGCTCTGAGGTTTCCTCTTTGTGGAGGTTTCATTGTCATTTCTGAATGAAATGAGTGATGACAAAACGTTGTGGAAGTGGGTCAATTGGGCCTCCTCTTATTTTATTTTATAATGAGTAAAATAATGTTTTAATTAAAATTTATTTATCGTTAAATAATTATTACTGACTTAGTGTATATATTTTCTTGGAGGTTAAAAATAATATTATAAACATATTTTTACTATAACAAAACTGACGTCCAAAATAAGCAGCTCTGAGGTTTCCTCTTTGTAGAGGTTTCATTGTCATTTCTGAATGAAATGAGTGATGACAAAACGTTGTGGAAGTGTGTCAATTGTGCCTTCTCTCAAAAAAGAGTGAAAAATAACTTTGGAAGTGGATATAAAATGCTCTTCCCTCAATGTTCCAATGTCCATTTTTTCTTGCGGTTGCCTCACTTTACTAAAGCTTAAGCCATTTGATTTGATAGAACTACCTCGCTTTTTTAGCCGTTTCAAATAGCTTGTAACTTGCTTTTTATCATTTTTTTTCTTGCTATGATGATATGGTTGAACAACTTGTAGAAAAATGCCCTTTTAAATCTAATAGTGAAATATTGGGACAGACAATTTGAAAATTTGTACTGTTAATCTCAAGTATTTAAATTTAATAGAAATTTTTTGTTTAACATTATTGACGGTGACCTACGTGAAACTGGTACATCATTTTATTTTTCTTTTTGAGTATGAATATTTCATGCAGGGACTTACATTTGGATATGAAATCAAGGTTCTTTTTAGGGGAATTTGGAGGTCTAAAATTGGCCTCCTAAGGAAAATGTACAATAAAAATTCACTTTATGAGAACTAATCACATTTTAGGGGATGACATCATCCCTAATGGTTCACGTGGCATTGCTTGAGTTAAAGGTACTTACTTGTTACATTTTCAATGGTGGATTAAAACTCATGGTTAACCATGGTAGTATTCTAAGTACTTTTAAAGTCTACTCATAATAAATGCCATTTCACATTTTTTGAATAAAATATTATTATTTTCATTTCATATTTAAAAAAAAAACAATGCATATCTCTACACAATCTTTATGTATTTACACACTTTTCAATAAATATTATATTTGTGTATTTTCAAATATTTATTTTTAAATTATATATTCATCTCAATTTATTTAATATTACAATTTAAAATTAATTAAAAGTTAATATCTATACATATATATTATACATATAAAATCAAAATAAATAAAAAATTAACCTAAATCAAATCTATAAATAATATCATTATTATATTAATAACAATACATACATATTAAAATTAAATAAAAAAACATTTTAGTTTTGTAAGATAAAAAAAGATATATTAGTTTTATATGTGGAAAAAAAATATATTAGTTTCAACATAGTTTGGGGCAAAAACATATTAAATTTCAATGTATATAAATCTTATGTTATACTTACAAATATAAATTAAATTTATTTCAATATTTTTTTTTCTTTAATTTCAAATAAAACTCAATTCATTTCTTTATAATTATATTAATATTATATATTAGTATATATGTAATATTATGAAAAATAATCTAAATATTATAGAATATATATTATATTCCTTTTTATATTATCTATTATTTTTTCTAATACTATAAATCAAATCAAATCAATATGTAATACAAAATTCATATATAAAACAATATATTACATATATTATATTATATTATATTATTTTTATATAATAAATTAATTATATGTTATTATATAATTTAAATAATATAAATTTTAATTAATACTATATTCTACAATTTAGAATTTATGAATTTATATTTATATTTTATTTTAAGTTATTTAAGTACAAATGACAAATGTATTAGTTGTGCAATGATAATGAATTTAAAAAAAAAACTTATTCTTAATTATAGTTAAATCAATACAATTTTTTATTAATTTTATTTTGGTACAACTTTTGAATTGAATTTAACAATTGTTATATGGATTTTGGTGTAAAAAGTGAATTGCAAATTCATAAATATTATTTTATTGATTTAACTATTATTTTATTATTTCCTTAGGAGGCCCATTTTCGACCTCAAAATTCCCCTAATGCATGGTCGGAATTGCGAGGAATGTCTTCAGATGGTGAAGATGTCTTCCAATGATTAATGACACTTTATTGCTTGATAGAAACATTCACCAAATTATTATTCTGGATTAATTTGTAAGCTTTTGCATAACGGTTAAATCTAGACTCTGGTTCTATAATTTAACACCTTATTTAAGTGAACCTGGGATGTTTAAGACTTGTTGATACAGTGGCACTAATAATGACAGTCAATTGAAAAGGAAATAAAATAAGAAAAGACTCATGATCAATCACTGTAAAAAAAATAAAGTGTTCCTGACCAACACAAAACATTCCAAATCCAATGTTATTAAAACAAGAAAACATATTAATGGAGAGAACCACATTGACAATCAGAAGTAATCAAGTACAGTATTTCAGTTTTCCCTCTTGAAACAACTCGAGAAGGAAATGGAGTAGCAACAGCATTAGAATGAGAAGTATGCAAACAAATTGGGATTGGAGCAGATTGGTAAAATAAACAGTTATTGGAATGAAGCAGTAAGACAGAGGATATAAATTGATGTAGGGGCATTTGTAATAATTTCAATGATGGAAAGGAATTTGTTACGATAACATTTAATTATAATTGTGATGTAATTAGTAAATTTAGCATGTTGTTGTGCTTGCATTAATAGAATGAAAAGGAACTCACTTGCGCATGAGAGAGCAAGGGTTATGGTGTGTCTAATTTCTTGTGGAAATTATGAGATAGTCTTATTTGCAATCACCTTTTGTGGTGTAATTTCATCTACAGTAGTCTCGCAAGAAACGTTTTCACGGTACTGTATTAGAAGATCAAGATACACATCTCAGTTTGATAATGGGTCAATCCATGGAAAATTTAATGGATTTTTGCGTCAAGAAAGCAGTTTAATCAAAATAGAGTTAAAGGGCGTCTCTACGACACTAGAACCATAAGCCAAAGAGAATTTGGGAAATGTGAAGAAGGGAGATCGAAAAGGAAAAATTAATCCTGAAGTGGCTGTGGAGCTCCCCTATGGCCTTCGGATACACGACGCGCTAGATCTTTTGCTCCTGGCTCAAGCAGTGCACCCCGATGAACCTGCTGCAGTAGCTGGCGATGCTTTTCTTGAGTCTCACAACATGAATTCTGCCATCCTTGTTGAACATGCCTCATCAAACACCACAACTTCAATGATTCACTCAGCAGATGATAATTTCACATCATCCGGTAACCATCATAGTTCGAGGGAGGGATCTGACAATATTATCATGTGCAACTGTCTCATTGGCCAACAAAGCACATAATTTTAAAGCCGACGAATCTTCTAAGTGTTATGAGGAAGAAAATCATAATAAAAATCAAACAACTTAATTAAAATTGTATATTAAAAACACATATTAATAAAAAAAATCATATTGTCAATGTTAAAATTATCATTAAAAGCATTATAATGAAATTGATATATATTGAAATAATTATCAATTATATATGATAATATGATGATTAACATTCACTAAGAACAATATTGTCTATGAGACTTTAAGAAGAAGAAGAATCTAATTGTAATTCTTTAGAATCTTATTTCTGTGCTCAAAAAGAAGGGAAAGAAGCGCACCAAGATCACTATAGTTGGGCTGACTTAACAAGTCAAAAAGATTGGAAGTGTGAAAAATGTTAGTGAAATGAGAGTGGATGTGAGTAAGGGCCAAAAAATCTAAAAGAAAGTGCTTTTCATCCTCCACCCTCTTAGTATCACAAAGTTGACAAATTCTATCGTCCCATGGAGTCTTGGGAGTAGACCATTGCCTGGTTTCACTTTGAAGCTCATGAAAATTATTTTTAATATTAGCAATGTTCATATTTTTCTTCGAGCTGGTCAAAACAGAAAGATAATTTTGGTTCTCAAGGGTGAGGTTGATCACCTCCTTATAATATCTTAGCATCCTTTTACCCTCCATCTCCTTATCCTCCCAATGCTTATGGAGATGATAGTATCTTTTACATTATCCTTGCTTCCCAAAATAATCTCATTCTTTATCCCCCAATGTTTGAGCCA
This sequence comes from Pinus albicaulis, assembly GCA_034641835.2. NCBI lineage: Eukaryota > Viridiplantae > Streptophyta > Pinopsida > Pinales > Pinaceae > Pinus > Pinus albicaulis. Next base: position 1,623,585,651 of record CM076575.1, read on the forward strand.
AGACTGTGCATCCTTATGCCACCCACACTTGAGGCGAAGGTGGGAGTTTTGAATAAATTTAGAAGCAATTTTAGGAAGCCTCTCGGATTCCATGTTGTAAATCTTCTTCTTATACATTAGATACATAAACATAACTCTTCTTTCAATAGGGGAGAGGCCAACTTTGGTCAGAAGGATAGGAAAGGGTGTATTCCCTTTGATCTTGAGATTATAGGTTATGAATTGCTTTTCAATCATTTCAATCTTTCTCCATGACTCTTTGGATATACTGCAACCCCATAATTCAAAACCGTATAGGACAATAGGGGTGACGAGGGTCTCAAAGAGGAACCTTCTTTTTATTCCAAATACAAATTTCGACAACCTTGCAATTGTTTTCAAGCTCATAATAAGATTTTCAACCTCAAATAATCATTTTCTCAATGCTATAATTCCAGTTCAGTTGGTAAGGAATGTCAATCCCAAATATTTATAAGAAGAAACCTGATCCAAAAAATTGTTATCATAGACGAAATTTCCATGGGTGATCCTTTTTTATTTTGTTATCATGATTTTAGTTTTGTCGATATTAACCATCATACCCATGTTAGAGCAATATTCATGAAAAGTCTTAAACTGTTTGTCAGAATCCTCATGGCTTCTAACAAGAAAAGCGATATCATCAACATAAAGACCTATATTACAACTGCATTAAAAAAAAACCATTAAAACTATTATATATCAAAACCATTATAAAAAGGTGTATTAAAAATATTATAGAAAGGTGTATTAAAAACAATACAAGGAAGTTTATTAAAACTATTATATCTCAAAATTATTATTATGTTGTAATAAAAAAGAGACATGTTAATGTCAAAACTATTATATAAATAGTTGTATATAACAATAAAGAGGTGTATTAGATATATGATTCTTATATTAGAAAAGAGTGTATTAGACCTTTTCTTTCCTATTAGATTAAAATTATACATGGAAAAGGCATATATGTGTAGGGAAGGTGTTATGAAGTATCTCTATTAAATGTTTTTCTTTTTTCCATCTAATCATATTGCCTTAATTTAAGGCATTGAGAATGATAATTAGCATTTAGAATGATCTGATCGATGCATGAGTTTCTCCTTAAGAGTGTCCCTACTCGGATGAAGAGATAATATACAATGGTTAGAATTATCACATAAACTCATGAACATTCATAACAACCCCGAAAAGGAAATATGGTGGCGTGTTAATATATATAAAAAAAACTAGAGTGATGACAACATTTATACAAATAAAATATAATTATATACTTTAAGAAATGTTAATTCTTTGATGAAGAACTTGTAATTGTCTTCTTCTTTTTTGGGTTGGATTCCTTGTTTTTATGTTTTCGAATTGAAAATATGGTTTAGCAATAGATAATTAGAGAATAAATTAAGAAAATTAAATAAATTATTTAAAGAATTTTATAATCATATATTTGTAAAAAATAATTTTCTTCACTTGCTTGATGAATGTTCTTTCACATAAATTACAATTTATTATGTTGGACTCATGTATGGCTTTATTCATTTGTAGTAATATTCATAATAAATAACATGAATGTTATTTGTGGTTTACTAACTATGGATTTGTATTTGGGGTATTTTTGCAATAAAATTCATATTCAAAGGGGTGACAGGAGAGGGAGGGGTGCTATATGGCCCCAAGAAAACAAAGGTCATAGAGTATTCATGGGTTCTAGAAAGAATGAAAAATATCCTTGTTGAAGTGTGTGATTTTCTACAAGGGACCTAGATAGCAATAAATCATAAAGTATGCTCACTCTTAGTGTTGGGAGATTCTGTGTTATTAATACATCACCTAACAAAAGGAACTATCCCAAAATATTAGGCATTGGATCGTATAATGAAAAAAATTCAAGGCTATGGTAATGATATGGACTCGTTAACATTCGTCCATGTGTTTAGAGAGTTCAAGAAGGAGGTAGACAAGTGTGAAAATGAAGAATGCTATCTTGAAATGGGCAATTTGGTTGTTAATGGGAAAACAATGTTTTCTCAAATTCCTTGAGTTATTATGCAGTATAATCAAAATAGGAAATGAAACTTTGGGCATATACCATAAGAGAAGAAATAATGGAAGAACTAAAAAATTAAGGAGGAACCAAAGCCATGTGACCTCCTGAAGAAAATCTATCAATTCACAAATGCAGATATCCCACAATCATATCGAGGAAAAATCAATCATAATGCCAAGGATGAGACAGATCAAATGTACAGAGTAGATCCCAAAGGCCTCCAAATTCAGGTGGATTTGCATTACATACACTGGGAAATCATTATTGTATCAAGACGAGAGTGGATTTTTTTCCTAATGTGGGATCATATTCCACTGCTCCCATACTCCACACTACATTTTCAAAGCAAGAGCAATAACAAAATGAGGTAATAATGGGAAGTCATAGGCCTGAAGGGATTTCCAACTTGGCATCTCTGCATGATCTTGATGGGTAGGTCGTTGATGAAATATTAGGAGGTTTGAAGGAACGCCTAGTGTGGGATTTTCCCCCTAGGTTCCCCATGCTTCACTTTTTCATCATATAGAAATTTGAACTACAATAAGACGTCATCTAGGGTGGACATTTGGAAAAATAAATAAATATTCCAAATTGAATCAATGATGAAGCTAGATCACCTCCCTTACAACTTTAGCATGAATTGGAAGGATCCCCCTCTCTTAGAAGGAATGGGAACAAACATATAAGTGGTCATGTAAGAAAATATTTTCAAAGTATTATTATATTGGTCACATAGTTACACTCAAGGTCACCATCACTATCTCCTCCACTGCGTAGGGGAAACTACCCTAAACTAATGCTATAATTTTATTGAGTAAAAATCCATCCCATGGAATCCCATTAGGCAGAATATTATCAAGGGATGACAAGTTTAGTTTCAATTTCTCAAGGATACCTCCCCTTCTCCTATATTTTCAAAGCACCAAGGTTCCATTAGGAAAGCATGAAGAAGGAAATCTAAGGCCAAGAAGGAACCTTATTTGGAGACTAAGTGGGAGCTTTACCTCAATGGACTCTGAAAGTGGGAAAGTTGAAGCAATTTGGAAATAAACATATGAAAGTAAGATGCATGAGGGAGGTAATGGTGGAGTAGTTGAAAAAGAGAATGGAGACAATAAAAATTTATTTCTTCACTTTAATCTTGAAGATTAGTGAGAAAATAGCTACAATTTCCTCCTTAATTGATAAGCAATATAAAATGGAACCTCATTTATAAAACAAGGATAATGAAATGGCGACTTTGCATCAACAACATGAGGAATTGCAGCTGAAGTTCATGGAACTCCAGGTAAAATTGAGCAAAATGGAGGATTGTAGAATGCATTCAGCATATTTAGTGCTCCATTTCTAGATAAGTTGTTAGATTTGAATGAAACTTCCCAACACATGGGGAATCTCACATTCATTTCCGATTAGTGGAAAAATGAGTTGTAATTTTGTGTCTTAGGGGGCGAACTATGTAAGATATATACCTACAAAGAGCCCATTTTTTTCTTTTCTTATGAAGTTTATGAAGAAATTGTGCTAGTTAAGACAGATCAAAGGAACATATTAGAAAAATTGGATGAATATTGATGTAATTCCAGGTGATCAAATATGTTCCCAGTGCTGATTTGATATAAAAAATATCATTATGATTAGAAAAATAAATTCATATTCAATAACGTGACCGTTATTTATGGTTTTACAATAATTTCAAATGGTCAACTAGGTCAAGGCGGCACAATGTGTCATGTAACCTCTATACTTCACGACCAAATGTTCCCATTCCACTTCCCACATCCGTTGCATTGGTTTTACAATAATTTTGAATGGTCATCCATGTAGGTCAAGGTGGGACAATGTGTCATACAACCTCCATACTCCATGACCCAATACTCCCATTCCACTTGCCACAACAATTGCATACTCCATAGGGTGTTGCATGGGCTTAGTCAACTTCCCACTAATTTTGATATGTGGAATTATTATGAATATACATAAATGAGGGATTATTATTCCATTTCCTACCACTCAGGCCTAATTAGGGATGTCAATAAAGCATAGTAATTTCACTTCTCACCATGTGAAATAATTAGTGATATAAATGATTCATAATAAAATGACTTTCCATCACTTTGATACTTGGCCTAATCAGAGATATCAATGAGACGTAGTAATTCCACTTCCCACCACTCAAGCCTAATTAGGGATATCAATGCGGCTTAGTAATTCCACTTCCCATCACTTGTGACCTAATTAGAGACAACACTTGTTTATATTGTCTATTTCCCACGAAAGTGTGATATATGACATTCTACTTCCCAAATAATGTCATATTAAGATAAACCAATAATTTTTTAAACATGCTTTGTAAAGGGAAATATTAAACCATGGATTAATAGATATAAAGTTCAGTTAATATGACTATTATGATCCATTAATGTAAAAGATATGATTAGAATATCCTAACCTATGTAATTCTAAATCATGTAATCAAAATTTACAATTAATAAAAAGATTAATGTGTGAAAGTTCAATAAAAAAGACATTTATCAACATAATTTAGTATAAGCCAAAGCAGGTACACAATATATAAAATTTACACTACTGTCATTCTATTATAAATTTAAATGCAAAATTTTCAATTCGGAATCCTATTTATGCATAAATTATTGCGAAAGTGTTTTTTTTATATTTTAAAGCTACTTATTAGTTTAATTATGCACAAATGTTTTTCTTATTAAGAAATATTCGTAGTATCAATTAAAAATGTTTTTAACTTTTAATTTTGATGGTTTTAGTTTAACATATTGATTATATGAGAATGGATTTAGTGTTTTTATTTTATATAGAAGATTGATTCGTATATTATTAAAAGAATATCCTTTTTATATTTTTTATAAAAATTTAATAAGATAATTTTTTAATAAAATTATAATATTTTATTATTTAAATTATATTTTTAAATAAAAAAAATTAACACTTTAAAAAATTATATAAATGTATAAATTTTCTCCGTTAAAATAAAACCAGCTTTAAGAAAACACACCAAAAATCACCTCAGCTCAGTAAACCCTACAAAATTTTGAAATTATTTTATTTAAGCAAAGAAAGCTTTCAATTTGGATTGTCCAACAATAATGTGACGTTAGATGATCGGAAATCCTCATTTTATATGTCATAGTTTACATCAAGTGGCCACCTCCAATATGTCACATGATATGTCACATGATGTGACGTCCTCCTTGTAACGGAATATGAATATATCCATCGTCATCATGTAACGGAGTATGAATATATCCGCCCGTCTATTTTGAATCATAAAAACAGTATATTCACATATATATATATACATTTAGTAGTTAATGAGTTACAAGTTTTGAATTTTTTTTTGGAGATGTGAATTATTTATAATTTTATTTTTTTAAACCGTGTATAAAGATTACATATATATATTAAAAAGCTATTTTTAAATTATATAAAAGTTATTTTAAAAAATAAAAAAATTGTAATATGATAAAAAAATATTTTGTTAAATTTTAATTAAAAATTCTAAAATATAAAATAGTTTTTTTTATTTTATTTTTTATTAAATAATAATTAGATAATTATTTTTAAGTTCATTGTTTATTTAAATACAATTGTATTTAAATTTAAAATAAATTAATTTAAAACTAATTATTTTTTATAAAGTGTTAGGAATAATTTTTTACCCTAGTGTAATTTTATATGTTAAAGGTTTAAAGTGATTCCAACTTTAATAAATCAAAATTTTAAGGTATAATTTGTTATATTTATAAAAAATTAAGTCATTATTTTAAAGATCATCTTAATCACGGTGAGGAATTATGGATGACCTCATATCAATGAGTGTCTTTACAAGTTCTGATCACCATCTATCCAAGACACATAGACATTATTTAAATTACTTTTCATATATATATATATATATATATATATATATATAGCTACATTTTTAAATTGGATAACAAACTATTTTAAGTGAAATATTCTATATTTATATTTACTAATTTAAAGAATCACGACTTGGGATTTTGAGGGGCTACATTTTTAAAGATAATAAGCACTGGTAGGTTAGAAAAACTCAAAAACTACAGTAAGAATCAACTCTTGTCACTCATATTATTTTATTTGGATGTGAAGTTTGAGTTTCATAGAGTCATGGAGGAAGATTGAACAAATCCAAAAACAATTAATAACTTCCCCCATTGAAAGCATGTCTATGTCTAGGTATCTTATGTACAAGAAGAATTTATACAACATGGATGGTAAGATGTTTCCTAAAATTACTTCTAACTCTGGCCAAAGCCCCCACCAAACGAGGGTGGCATAAGGCTGTCCAATATTGGCTAGACCATTGGGGAATAAAGGAGGAGATCATCTTACAGAATTCAAATAATATTAAAAATATTATTACTTCCAAATTTAAGGAGAAATTGTGCGGAAATAATGAGTTGGAGGGAAAAAGGAAACTATTATATCATAAGGATGTGATCAACCCCAATCTCAAAAATCTGAACTTATCTCTTTGTCTTGACCAATGTTAAGAAGAAAATGAAAATTGTAGAAATTAAAACCAATTCTCATGAGCTTCATAGTGAAATTAGACATTATCGATCCCCAAAACATCATGGGATGATAAATATTGTCTCTTGTATGATCCTAGGAGTGTTCGAGACGAAAATAACTCATAAATTTTCTATTTTGTACTCACAATAGATCTAATTTTCAAAATATTTGTCACACTACCAACTTTCTTGATCTTTTAAATCAGAAAAACTATGGTGATCTTAGAACACTCCTCTTACTTCTTTTTGAGTATAGAAACTAGCAATTGTACTAGATGTTGCAAAGGAAACGCCACAAGGAAGTAGTGTAGGGAAGAGTAGCATTAAATTGTTACTCTTCCATGATGACAATGAAATTGTCACCATATTTTGTCAAAGGGTCTTAGTGTAATTTTGGATCTTAGTTAAAGAGGGGGGTCTCTCGAATTGCATCATTGACATGACCAGAGTATCCTCAGTATCAAGTTCTCTCCTTTTGGTTATTTAATGTAGTTGCCAAAGAATGCACTGTAGAGATAACAAATATCTTGATCCTTAGCAATTATTGACAAGAAGACTTTGATTTGGTATTTTGGTTATACATACATATGTATTTTCAATAGAAACACTTATGTTTGAGTATTAAAATACTTGAATGGTTGGAATTTATCCACACCCTATTTTTATATGCCAACTTTATTTGGGATTCAAGATTTCTTGCAATTGATATAGCTCTCTTGGGTTTCATAAAAATCCATTTACATTGTTCCCCCAATTCAAACTCTAGAAAACATTTGTATCATTGTGTCTTTTATCAATATGTGGACCAGATCATAGTGACCTGCATCAAATTCTTTTGTATAAATTATTAGAAGATTAAGTTGAAGCCAAAATATGAATCTTTTGAACTCAAGGATGTTGAAAATCTCAAATTACCATAATCTACCACAAGTATGGTAAATTTGAGAAATGAAGATCAACACATTTGGTCTTTGAATTGTAGAGATGACTATGAGCCTAGAGTAGGATACCAAAGTCCTTTCAATTTTTGATATCAACAACCAAAAAATCATTATTAACCAAAAAAAATTATTATTATTTGATCTTCCAAAAATCATCTCTAACCAAAACAATGAATTTGTCAACTACATTTGGAAATGGTTATGGAATTGGTTTAGACCAAACAAAGGAAAGGATTTCCTTTCATTCACATGTTGATGGATCAATTGAAGTAGAAAATTGCACTATGATTCAATAGTTATGTATACTCAATTAGAAACATTCAAATGTAATAAAGCTCATTGGCTGCATTTAAAATATTCATAATCAAATTCAAGAAGCTTAATATAGTATAATTCATTAAATTAACCCCTAAAAAATTGAGCTACTCATCTCCTCAACTGAGAGCTACATTAAAAATCAATACAATTATGACCCATTATGATGTAATGATTCTCCTTGTGACGTCCTTAAATGATGAATCACTTTTCTAGCCTAAAATATCATAAAACACTTATTATAACACTTATTATTACAATATCATATATTTTTGAAAAGAAAGTTTTTCATTTTAAAATCAAAATCATAAGCATAAGTTAGGTAATTAAGACATAGGAAAGTTGGTCAGTGAATATATGTTTCTTAAGTGACAATGGTGATTGCCATAGTAGTTCCTTATTGGGTTGTGCCTCATGGATTAGAGATTTTAACATCCAATACAATTTGAAGTGTAATAGGCTTGATCAAGATGAATACATACCACATGGAGAAATAACCTATGTGTAATAGTTTCACATGTCTATTATGTCTCTTGTTGGTATTGTAGCAAAATTAAATTTCAACGCTTGGAGAAAATTATCTAATCATACTTATGGCTGTGATCTAAGTATAGTGGGGGGAGGATCATCTTCATGACTCCCTGGGATGTGTGAACCAAGCCTAAAGGTGACAATGGACTTAGCTTGATTGATGTTTCTACATACTTTTGCTACCACATGTGGCTCATGTGATATTATTTCTATGCCTCACTTATTTCAAGTTTCAAGCTCATTCATCTTCCAAAGTATATTAGCAACTTGGAAAGCCATCAATGGTTTGGTTCATTGGTTTTGGTAGGGAAAAAAGGCAAGATGGAACTTAGCTTTTCATGCACCCAAGGATTCCATTCAAGGCATGTTTGATCAAAAGTGTGTTTCAGATGGCCTTTTACCTATATGTGGTTGGTTGGAGATTGTGAAACATATCTTCTAGGGCTCTTGGTTTTCTCAATTACTGGAAATTTTGGCAGAATCTATATTGAGAGCTTTGTCAGGGACACATTCATTGGAGGGCCACCTTATTTGAATATTGTTGATGTCTTGTCCATTCTTCATTTTCAAGGATTTATAATTTCTTTAGGATTTATTCTTTATCATTGGATGATTTTTTATAAATATGTTTTTGAGAATCAAGTTAGTTCAATGTCTAACTTCCGTCCCTCATCCATCGATGTAATATGCCATCAAATTTTGCATAAGAGCACTTTGTTGATAAAATAAAATGATGCTTTTAAGCCCACAACATACTTTGATTTCATTTATTTTCTAGTTGCTCTATGGAAGAAGATATGGCATTCATTGTATATACCCTTCCACTTTTGGTTCTTCCATTTGTAAATACTTCTCTAGATTATAAGGCGTATTTTTCAAAAAAAAAAAAAACAGCACATATCCATCTTAACCCTTTTTTTGTTTCCATTGATCCCTCTCAGGGAATGTTGGTGACAGAGGAAGAAGGGAGGCATACAACACTTTTCTATGTCACTGAACATTTGAGGAATATAATGTATCCTTCTTGTCCATCTACACACATTCTTCCCATGTGTATGCACATTTTGTTTAAGCAATGACCTGAATTTAAAGGAAAGAAAATTTTGAGGTGGAGGGAAAGGGAGGACAAAGGCATAATCTCTCTCTCTCTCTCTCTCTCTCTCTCTCTCTCTCTCTCTCTCTCTCTCTCTCTCGTAAGAATTTTTTATATCAACCTGCCCTCCCCCCGCAAGTGTTATTGGCCTTGGCATGTCCCATAATCACTTTGAGGTGAAGGTGAGCCTTTTCCTTCAACTATGGAAGAATCTCTTACCCTTTAGAAAAAATCTTGATGATTTGTTAAAGCTATACTCTTTCAATAACTTTCTCCTTTTGATGGATGGGTCTTCCTATCATTTTCATATTTTTGCTGGTTGTTGGTTTCCAAAGGAAGAACCTAGCTAACCTTGTGTCCATTTATAGCCTTGGGTTGGCTGAGGTGGCCATTATTGGAAAGGATAATATACATATGAATAGGCTTCCTCCACTAAAAATGGTGCTCTTCTGAATTCCTACTTCCTAATTTCTTTCTAATATATTATAAGCTTTCCCTTGAGTTGTATAACCAAAGTTATTTAGGTGTGGTAAGGCCTAAATACCATAAGGGAGAGGACAAACATAGAGCAGCATTTTCATTCATTCTACAGCGCAAATGTGACCTAAAGATAATGTCAGTGGTTTGAAATATGAGAGGACGACGATGAAAAACTGTGATAAGGAGGTGGGTATGAAAGGAGGTACTTGCAAGATGGATCATATTTTATCTGTGGAGGCCATTTTGGATCACTTCGTCTCCTTTTGTAGGGTCCATCCTGATTTCCTGGTATTCATCAGTATTTTTGGTCTCCAAACTTTCACTATCCCCTTATGACCCATTCACATGGGATTATAACGGTTTATACGACATATAAGAAATACCCAACAATGATTCCATTTAAAGAAAGAAATATTTAAATTAATATAGTGCCGATAGAGGTTGCCCGGTTCAAAGGGATGAATAGATAGGAAGAAATGGGTTATTTGAACCATGGATGGCAAGGAAAGTTGGAAATAATTTCTAAAACATGACAACTAGGATTAAACAGTCTGGATACGGGTATGTCTGTTTCAACCTGGTATGAATGCCTTAGCATTTATTCACATGGTAGGGCAGGTATATTGTCTCATTATGAGTATTTTTTAAAAATCATTTTGCAAGTCAATGTAATGACTGAGAAAACCTAAAATTTACAAAATTAAACTACACTAGTACTTGGTTGAAAACACCCAAAAATTCCTACATGACGAGGATTGGAGGAAGTTCAAAATTCAATAATAGTTAATCACTCAATTCAATGTAGAGCTTCAATATTGATGATTGAATTCATCTCAATGCATTCCCAAAAGCAATATATTCATTACAGGGTAACAATATTAATGTCTTGTTTTCAACTTGGTATTAAAACTTACTTCCCATCCATTTAAATGTCTTTGACATGTACAACTATGTACATTGCTTAAAGAAAACCACAATTATTGTACATAGGAATTTATTCATGGAATACGAGTGAAATTTTCCCAGAATTATCGTACATAAGAATTTATTCACGGACTAAGAGTGCAATCATGGCACTAACCTATTATCTTGATTTAACGATGCATTAAGCCACTGACGAGAGGGGTGCTTAGATTTAAATGAAGTTTACGGGAAATCATATTTGAGTAAGTTATTTGATGACGATAGATTGGATTTTCAAGGAATCTCATGTAAATGGCTCACACTCTCTCTTTTTTTTTTCTACCAATAGTACCCTGCTACATTTCCAATTACTTTTAAAAACAAAAAGCCCTCCATTATGCTCATGAAGTTATTCTTCATGCAAGAAATCTCATACACAAATAAATATAGTAGAAAATGAGTCAAATAATTCCCAACACATTTTTGTGCACCATTGCAATTCATATCTCACATTTCATACAGGGAATTGGAGTGTAAAAATAATAAACTATTAGCTAATGTTATCAATTTTGCAATAAATAGGCTTCAAATGTTTTCCTCCGCAATATTCAGAAAAAAAAAATTTTGTCCCAACTGGAAGACAACTGTCATTCTCTTTTTGGACGCAGGCATGCGATCTCACAGAAGTTTCCAGATCTCTTAATTAAGACTGACAATCCGTGTCCAATTTGGCCTCTTATGACGAAAAATTTACCTACAACACATCGTGGAACACTTTGCGGGTGTCGACGAGCATCCCTTTCTTCTCATAACACGTCTTGAACATATAAATAGCTTTAAAATTCCATGCATTGAACCCAACAACGATGTTCAAGTTGTCTAGGGTGACCTCCAGGCCACGAGGCTCAGAATTGGAGGTTTCAAGTTCCAAGCCATAACTCTTGGAATTGGAGGTTTCAAGTTCCACCTCCACTAGCTTGACGAGAGAAATGAACTTCTCAGGGGAAGAGCGGCTCTTACTCACGGGGGCGTAAGTGTGGCGCCTAGGAAACCAATGGTGACTGTCAAATAGAAAGTCTTGTGAAAAGCAAAATAATGTATTCTATAAAAAAAATTCCAGAATATTTCTCAAGATCGAATTATAAATGGTATTAAAACTACGTTGTGCACATAAAAAAATTAAAATACCACTGAAGCTAACATAAAACTGTGAGCTAGATCTAACAATTTCTTAGACTCTTGGATACCATATCTAATCAGAGAGTCAAAAATACATTGATGAGATGAATGCTTGTTATTTTTTTTTCCTCCTATCATACTGTAGTGAGAGTGTAGGTTGGGAATCTTTGTTTGGATGCATGCATACGATCTCACAGATGATGCTATATCTCTTAATCAAGATTGACGATCCGTGCCCACTTTGGCCTCCTGCAACAGAAAAGTTACCTAAAACACATCCTATAACACCTTGCAAGTGTTGACGAGGATCCCTTTATTCTCATAACATGTCTTGAACAAATAAAGAGATTTGAAATTCCATGCATTGAACCCAACAACGAAATTCAATTTTTCTAAGGCATCCTCCAGGCCATGGCGCTTAGAATTAGAGGTTTCAAGTTCCAGCTCCACCCGCTTGACGAGAGAATCAAAATTAATAGTGACAGAGAGGCTCTTGCTCATGGGGGCCGTGAGGGTGACGTCCAAGAAACGAATGGAGGCTGTCAAATGGAAACTCTTGTGAGAAGAAAAATAATGTATTCTATCAAAAAAAACATTATAACATTTCTCAAGATCGAATTCTTAATGGTATTAAAACTACATTGTGCACATAAAAACATTAAAATAACACTACAACTAACAGAAAACTGCAAACTAGATCTAACAATTTCCTAGACTCTTGGACACCAAATCTAATCAGAGAGTCGAAACTGCACTAATGAGATGAATTCTTGTTCCTTATGTTTCCTCGTATCATCTTGTAGTGAGAGTGAAGGTTGGGGAGAGAAATTCGTAGAGGTTAGAGATTTAGTTAGGTAGTTAGCTTAAGTGAAGGAGGTTGTAGATGAATGGCCTAAAATATTTCAATCGTCTAAAATTTGATATGATGGTACAAAGAGGTACACCGTCACAGTTGGGGGAGTTGTTTTTAAATAGGAACGCATTACTCTGTAATAATTAGAAGAAAACAGCATTTTAAGCTTACACTTTTCAAAAATATCTCAACACAAGATTTAAATTATTTATATTGATATCAACTTTATATATAGAAACTGTTAAAAGTAAATATTTTAATATTTTATATAGCTTAATTCATTCAATTTTTAATATAAAATTAATATGTGACATTTAAAAATATTCATAATAATAAAAAAATTAAAAGTGGGTAATCAATGAAATATTTTAATGTGGAGGATTAAGTAATATACATATATACTTAAAAATATATTAATAAGAAAAAAAGCTATTTTAATGTGGAAAATGTGTTCCACTAGGTAAATGCACATGTTATGTAAAATATTTTAATGTCAACTATATCTATGTGACAGCTACAATTACTATTGACTAATTGGTTAATTAGTTAAGTAATTTTTATCGTAATTATTTGTTGATAAGGAAAAACTGAGACAATGGATGTTATTACTTTTAATAATAAAGTTGTTATAAAGAATAACATAATGTGAAATGTAAAAAGTGAATAGACTGATGGTAAATGATTCCAAGAACTGAAAAGGTTGGTTGGACAGTTTGAATAGTTACCTACTCCTCTAGGGATAAGAGACTCATCCCAGTGAGGAGTAGGGGTTCTATTGCTGGAAAAAGGGAGAGTGTGGAATTTTCTTGAGCTGATAGAAATCAATGGAAAATCACTCAGTAAATCCCTGAAAATATTTCTGGTACTGACTGGACTGGTGGTCCTGAGGTCATAACAGAATATCTTCTGTCAACCTGTACCAATTCAGAGGAAGCAAGGGGGAAGAGCAGGACATCATAGCCTCTCTTAACGGTTGGGAGGAAACCATAGTCTGAATCAGACTCTTCAGATAAGTGAATGTCTGTTTTATATGGAATAGATAGGAAAAATTTAACAGTTCTGTAGGTTATATGATCTTCATTATTAGAGAAGTATAGCCAAATTTGTGTAACAGACTATTTATATAGGAAAACAGGTACCTGGACAAATTGTTATTTGATATCTTTCATGCTAAAAGAGTACTGTTATTTCTCTTTAACAAAAATAAAATTTTATAATTCTGGCTTGAAGAATTTCTGTGTTTGGAATGCACGGATTTACTATAGAATACCAAAGATAATTCACTGAAAGAATAAACTGCCATATGTATTGATTTAAAATGTAGCAAAGTTACTAAAACATCAGTTACTTCGAACAATAGAATAAGTGTTGTATAATAAATTGCAAACAGAGATTGAATCATATAAATCTAAAGAAGAGAGCTGAAGCTATCTTTGATTACCAAGAAAGAGAGGTTAGAGGGTAAATCCACATGTGCAATGTAATTAAAAGAAGACTATGCTGTTCCTAGAACTGAAACATGCAACAGAAATAATTTTTTTGGAATTCATGTAAAAGAAAAGTTGAAGGACTAAGTGTTATTTTATCAGTACCATGCATGCGAAAAATTAGTTCAGTAATCAAACTGTAAAAATCTATACAGGAGAAAATGTTGGTACTATGCCTGGAGTGACCAAGCCAGTACACATCGTTTCTCTAATCTATTATACGCAGACTGTGTGGATTCAATGGTCCGGACACCGCAAGAAAAAAAATCCTAAGCATGAAGATTAACAGAAAACAAAATAAAACATATTATCATGAACTACAGCAAGAACAAAAAAGCAAGATGATGAGAGTAAAAATATACAATTAAACCCTCAACAACAGTATTAGTTTCCTACAGCGCAAATAGATAGGAATTTACGCTACTCACCTTTATAATATTACCATGAGAGAAAATAAGATAGTGTGAATAAGAATCATGAACCAACCAAGTAAGAATACAGGAGACATAATAACAAACCCAACCTTGGTAAATGAAGTATGATAATATTAAAAACTATCATTATACATCTTTCAAGTATTTGAAGGCCGAGGCCTAGTAAATACTTATTAAAACAATAGAGTGCTCAATGGTGGAATCAACAAAATAATTCACCTGGAAGAATATTTCTTTCTGGAGGAATATGATAATGCAAGAGTTGCATTTCGAAGATTTGCCTCTGTGCGAATATCGTTACAAAGGGCATGCCTGGAGAAGTCATCCCATTTAACTTAGAACTGAAAGTTAAAACCAAGATACGATGAGATGCAAGGATGTAAAAGACTAACCTCCCACCTCATCAATCTTCTTGTAAACACAAAAGAACAAAACCGCAAATGATATTCTGAGTATAACTATTCTAAAGGGGTACGTTGTTGTGTTAGATTAATATCTAGAGCTTAGAACACAACAGTAATACCTTAAATTGGAGCGCAATGCTTGGCCTTCCAACTTGAGCTATTCGTAAACCTATTTCATGTATTCATTTAGAAAACAAAAGAAATTTTGTTAAAGGGTTATAGCAGAAAACTCAAACCGTGAAAAAATGCTGGAAAGTCACATATCTAGGAGTACTATAACAAAGAAACCTCGGTGGTGACTTACTTGTCAAATGTTCAGCAAATTCTCGCTCAGAGCTAGAAAATACCAGTAAGCTCGAGGGCATGAGTAATAACTTCATTCGAGAAGAAATGAAGAGGTAAAGTTCCGGAACTTGTTATGCAGTCGGCTGCAAATGGCCTCTCAAGCTAAGAAAAGCAGAAGAGGAAATGAAACCGGAGGAGTTTAAGCCCAAGGCATAAGAAAAGAACGAAAGGGATAGGGTTTAGGCATGAATCCCAACGTTGTCCTGCCAAAACTCCTGGACCGTTGATGATTAAACAAAGTCGATGGTGGAGATCAAGCTAGTAAATATTGATTCACGCACCAAACCCAGAATTGAGCCAGCTGTTGGTAGTGGGTACAGGCGTAAATCAAGGACAGTAAATGAGTAGTACATGCTAGCTACTTCACAGTTGTGTAATTCAATCCTTCGTTAAACTAAGGTCAATATCATATACAAAAGGAGTGGTCGATTCAGATATGCTATAACATCGATGACATATAAATATTAACTATGTAGTATAAGAATGAAATGTATATATTATATGTTTAATATGTTGTCATCAATCATTTCTATATTAATTCTTGTGTGCAGAATTTTGTCAACCTATAGTGGAATAGAAGGACTGTAGTTTTAATGTAATGGATAATTTAAATTATCCATTGGTTTATATCATAGAAAACTATTTGAACAAATTTGACATTCAAGCTATGGCAAAATTATTAACCATGAGATAAAAATTTAAAAAAAAAATTGATGAAGGTTACAAGTGGTATCAAAGCTAAGTTACTACGCTAGGCCCTACGGTTCAACTAACGATGAGGATGTGTATGTGAATAGTGCACAGAGAGAGAGAGAGAGAAAATGAGACAAGATATAGCATCACAATCACAAGAAGAGGCTGGGGAATATCAAGTACCACCAGTCATGAACCCAAAAATGTGGGTTCAGATAAGTGTGGAACAACAGCAAAGGACCAGCCAGTTACTTAAGGAACAACAACACCAAACTAGTTTCTTGTTGAATACTCTACATCAATTGCAAGAAGAAATGGTAAGGGTCCGGAAGGATAATGAGTGGCTATTGAAAGATCAAAAGAAGATATTAAAGAGTTTATCAGATAAACAAAACCAGGACTTGGATCACCCAAGTGTTGATAGAGGCTTTCCAGAAGATGATGAACAACAAACAAAAAAAATATCAAAGACAGAGTAGAAAAGATTCCCTCTCAAAGAAGCAAGAATAAGAATTACAATGAGGCAGAGTTGGGCAACCTGTCTGACCAGCAAGACATTAAGAGACAAAAAGTAGAACTGCAAGGAGAATTCCGTAAAATTAAGCCACCAACATTTGATGGTGAGGCAGAAGAGGTGGCAGAAGCCTGGTTAATTAATATGAGTAAGTACTTTCAGATATATGAATACAACAACAATCTGAAGGCCAGATTGGCTATATACCCGTTACGAGAAAAGGCCACCGTGTGGTGGGAAGAAGTGAAAAATGTACACAACATTGAAGAACAAGACATTACTTGGGAATTGTTTCAGCAGTATTGTAAAGATAAGTACTTGAGAGAGAGATTTTATGATGACAAAGCTAAATACTTTCATGATCTAAGGTTGGGACAGATGACCATGGATGATTATGTCACTAAGTTCATTTCCTTATTACGTTATGTCCCTTATCTCCGAGAGGAAAAGGCTAAAGTGCAGAGGTTCCTGAGTAGCTTACCAACTCATATGAAGGAACAAATTGAATTCGTGAATCCCTAGACCATGGATGAAGGCATTCGTAAGGCGCAAATGTGCTATCAGCAGTCCAAGGCCAAGGGGGAAGGAGGAAAAAGTTGGTAGCCAAAGAAAAGTCAGAAAAGTAATTCCAATTTCAAAGGCAGTAAAGGTGGAAACTTTGAAGGCGCATCACGAAATATTATTAATAAGAAATTTGGTAAGAATCACCAGAGAATCAGATGGCCAGCATAAGAAAAGCCTACAGAAGCATTTAGTAAGCCAAAGTAGGGACAGATTACTAAACCTCCCCTACAGTGTTGGGGCTGTGGGAAGGCTCATTATTATAAAAACTGTCCACAACGAACCAGAAAAGATACTGTGGCAAATCTGCAGGAAGCTTCTACAGTGGGGGATGTGGCGCGTAACATACCCCGCATCAACGCAGCTTTGGAAGATCGGCAGGCTGATTATCGGCCCATAATGATTGAATTAGAAGGTACATTACTAACTAAACCTGTTTCAATTTTGGTAGATCCTAGAGAAAGTTTGAGTTATGTAAGCCCCAAATTAGTGGAAATGTGTAATTTAAAAGAACATAAATTTAAGAATTCTTGGTTAGTACAGCTAGCTACTGGGGCAAAACGAAAGGTAACTGCAAAGATTTCGAATTGTATGTTGGAAGTTGCAGAACAACAATTACAAGTAGATTTAAATATTCTACCATTGGGATCTTATGATGTGTTATTGGGCATGGACTGGTTGAAAAAGCATTGGACTTTAGTAGATTGTAAAGAAAATATTATTTACTATAGAATGCAGGACAGCACGCGAAAAGAGATTCAAGGAATTAAAAAGCCATTACAGATACGCCCAATCACAGCATCCCAAATGAGTAAGTGTATTAGAAAAGCATGCGAGCTATATGCAATTCAGGTAGGGTATGCAGACTCTAAGGAAAAGTCACCAATAATGGAAGATATACTGGTAGTACAGGAATTTCTGGATGTTTTTCCAGAAAACATCCTTGGTTTACCACCGAGAAGGGATATTGACTTCACCATAGAGTTGTTGCCAGGAGCCTCCCCGGTGTCAAGGGCTCCTTATAGAATGAGCGTGCTAGAACTAACCGAACTGAAAATGCAGCTACAGGAACTAATGAACAAAGGTTACATTTGCCCAAGCGTGTCTCCGTGGGGAGCACCAGTCCTATTTATTAAAATGAAAGACAGAACCATGCGTATGTTCATGGATTACAGGCATCTTAATAAGCTAACCGTCAAGAATAAGTACCCGCTACCAAGAATATATGACTTCTTTGATCAAGTAAAAGGGGCCAAGGTGTTTTCTAAGATATAATTAAGATTTGGATATCATCAGATTTGAATTAAAGATGAAGACATTTGTCAGACAAAATTTCGCACTTGTTATGGACACTATGAATTCGTGGTGTTACCCTTTGGACTAACGAATGCACCAACAACTTTTATGAGGTTAATGCATGGAATCTTTCATCCGTTTTTGGATAATTTTGTACTTATTTTCATAGATGACATTCTAATATATTCTAAAAATCTGGAGGAACATAAGGAGCATTTGAGAATAGTCTTGGAAATGCTAAGAAAACATCAATTGTATGCTATGTACAGTAAATGTGATTTCTTTAAAATAGAAATCCAATATCTAGGCCATGTTATATCGGTTGAAGGAATAGTTGTTGATCCTGAAAAGATCAAAAATATTTTGGAGTGGTGAGTACCCCAGAATGTGGTTGACATTAGATCATTTATGGGATTAGCTAGTTATTATAGAAGATTTATAAAAGGATTTTCTAAAATTGCCTTTCCTATTACATCTCTACAAAGGAAAGGAAAAATCTTCAAATGGACGATTGAGTGTCAGAACAACTTTGAAAAGCTGAAGCAAATTCTGACTACAACACCAGTATTGAGGGTAGCTGACCCTAGTAAAGAATATGAATTTTGTACTGATGCAAGTAAAGAAGGTGTTGGAGCAATCTTAACCCAGGAAGGTGAAGTGGTAGCATACAAGTCTATAAAACTGAAGGACCGCGAACAAATATATTATGCTTATGATTCAGAGCTTACAACAATGGTACATGCTCTTCGAGTATGGAGGAATTACTTGCTAGGTAAGCGGTTTGTACTTAAAACAGATCATAGCAGCTTGACTAGTTACTTCAAGCAAGCAGATTTAAACTCCAGGCAGGCAAGATGTAATGCCTTTTTAAGTGAGTTTTATATGGATATTCAACATGTAAAGGGGAAGGATAATAGAGTAGCAGATGTGTTGAGAAGAAAGTTACATGGTATTTATGAGTTGTACTATAATCATTTAGAAAGCCAATTCTTGGAACAATTAAAGGAGGAGGCACCGAAAGATCCGGAATATAAATTTCTATGGCAACAAATGGAAGAAAATAGGAAGCAAGGTAAAACATCTGAGTATGGAAAGAATGAAGAAGAGATGCTGACCTTCCGAGGGATAATATATGTGCCTAACTGTATAACTCAAAGGAGTTACTATTGAATGAATATCATCGCAGAAATTATGCAGGTCATCCGGGATATTAGAAAATTCTTATCGCAATAAGAAAGGTATATTTCTGGCCCGGTATGTGTAAGAATATTGCGGAATATCTAAGCAATTGTTTAGAATGTTAACAGGTAAAAGTGGAGCACCAGCACCCTACGAGACTATTGCAGCCCATACCCATACCTGAATGGAAGTGGGAGGTTATCTCCTTAGACTTCATCACAGGTCTGCCACAAACAAAAAGACA
Organism: Pinus albicaulis; assembly: GCA_034641835.2. Taxonomy (NCBI): domain Eukaryota; kingdom Viridiplantae; phylum Streptophyta; class Pinopsida; order Pinales; family Pinaceae; genus Pinus; species Pinus albicaulis. Next base: position 1,623,605,733 of record CM076575.1, read on the forward strand.
GAATGATTCAATCATGGTAGTGGTAGATAGATTAAGCAAATCTGCACATTTTATACCTATACAATCTTCCTACAAGACAATACAGATTGTTGATATATTTATGAAGGAAATTTTCAGGTTGCATGGGACTCCAAAAACCGTGATTTCAGACCAAGATGTTAAGTTCACCTCCGCATTTTGGAAAACTTTGTTTGCTGGTCTGGGAACACAAATAAACTTTAGCACCACATATCATCCCTAGGCTGACGGACAAATAGAGCAGGTGAACCAAATATTGGAAGACATGTTGCGCATGTATGTGGTGTAGCAACCAACCAAGTGGAAGGATTATTTGCATCTTGTTGAGTTTGCTTATAATAACGGTTATCAGGAATCTCTGAAAATGAGCCCCTCCGAGGCATTATATGGTAGGCAATGTCGTACAACTATAATTTGCAGTAGTCCTAAGACAAAATTAATTTTGGGACCTGAGATGTTGGCAGAAATGGAAGCTTAGGTAAAAATAATAAGACAGAATATGAAGGCTGATCAAGACTGGCAAAAGATTTATGCAGATAAGAAAAGGTCTTATCATGAATTTGTAGTGGGAGATCATGTTTATGTGAGAATTAAACCCAAGAGGAGTACCTTAAGGTGGACCTCTTGTGCCAAATTATCTCCCAGATACTGTGGACCTTTTCCAAGTACTGGAAAGGGTAGGACCAGTAGCTTATCAGTTGGCTTTACCCAGCCACATTCAAGTTCACAATGTGTTTCATGTGTCCTTGTTGAAGCGATATGTGCATGATAAAAAACATGTGATTCACTAGCAAAACATTTAGGTAGGATAGGAATAAGAATCCTAACTTGAAGTTCTAAACAAAATTGATGTATATTGATTTGAAAACATTCTTTGTTTTTCAGGTAGAACCGGAGGGAGAGTTTCTGGTCGAGCTGCAACACATACTTGACCAAAGATAAATCGTACCCTGCAAACTATTAGTTAATCAGGTAAAATTGCAATGGAGGCACTTCGAACCACATGAAGCTACTTGGGAGGATGAGAAGTTTATGCAGGAAGCTTACCGAAAACTCTTTTAGAGCTAAAGTGAAAACACCGAGGATGGTGTTACTTCCAAGGGGGAAGTTGTGACAACTACAATTATTGTTAACTAATTGGTTAATTAGTTAAGTAATTTTTATCGTAATTATTTGTGGATAAGGAAAAACTAAGACAATGGATGTTATTAATTTTAATAATAAATTTTTTATAAAGAATAACATAATGTGAAATGTAAAAAGTGAATAGACTGATGGTAAATGATTCCAAGAACTGAAAAGGTTGGTTGGATAGTTTGTACAGTTACCTACTCCTTTAGGGATAAGAGACTCATCCCAGTGAGGAGTAGGGGTTCTGTTGCTGGAAAAAGGGAGAGTGTGGAATTTTCTTGAGCTGATAGAAATCAGTGGAAAATCACTCAGTAAATCCCTGAAAATATTTCTGGTACTGACTGGACTGGTGGTCCTCAGGTCGTACATAATATCTTCTGTCACTTCGTACCAATTCAGAGGAAGCAAGGGGGAAGAGCAGGATGTCATAGCCTCTCTTAACGGTTGGGAGGAAACCACAGTCTGAATCAGACTCTTCAGATAAGTGAATGTTTGTTTTATATGGAATAGATAGGAAAAATTCAACAGTTTTCTAGGTTATATGATCTTCATTATTAGATAAGTATAGCCTAATTTTTGTAACAGAACATTTATATAGAAAAATAGGTACATGGACAAATTGTTCTTTGATATCTTTCATGCTAAAAGAGTACTGTTATTTCTCTTTAACAAAACTAAAATTTTATAATTTTGGCTTGAAGAATTTCTGTGTTCGGAATGCCCATATTTACTATAGAATACCAAAGATAATTCACTGAAAGAATAAAATGCCATATGTATTGATTTAAAATGTAGCAAAGTTACTAGAACATCAGTTACTTCGAACAATAGAATAAGTGTTGTATAATAAATTCTAAACAGAGATTGAATCATATAAAGCTGAAGAAGAGAACTAAAGCTATCTTTGATTACCAAGAAAGAGAGGTTACAAAGTAAGTCCACCTATGCAATGTAATTAAAAGAAGACTATGTTGTTCCTAGAACTGAAACATGCAACATAAATAATTTTTTTTGGAATTAACGTAAAAGAAAATTTGAAGGACTAAGTGTTATTTCATCAGTACCATGAATGTGAAAAAATTAGTTCAGTAATCAAATTGTAAAAATATATATAGGAGAAACCGTTGGTACTATGCCTGGAGTGACCAAGATGGTACACTTCGTTTCTCTAATCTATTATACGCGGACTGTGTGGATTCGCTGGTCTAGACACTACAGGAAAAACAATCCTAAGCATGAAGATTAACAGAAAATGAAATAAAACATATTATCATGAACTACAGCAAGAACGAAAAAGAAAAATGCTGAGAGTAAAAATATACAATTAGACCCTCAACAGCAGTATCAATTTCCTACAACACAAATAGATAGGAATTTATGCTACTCATCTTTATAATCTTACCATGAGAGAAAATAAGACAGTGTGAATAAGAATCGTGAACCAGCTAAGTAAGAATACAGGAGACATAATAACAAACCCAACCTTGGTCGATGAAGTATGATAATATTAAAAATTGTCATTACACATCTTTCAAGTATTTGAAGGCCAAGGCCTAGTAAATCCTTATTAAAACAATAGAGTGCTCAATGGCGGAATCAACAAAATAATTCACCCGGAAGAATATTTTCTTTCCGGAGAAATATGATAATGCAAGAGTTGCATTTTGAAGATTTGCCTCTATGCGAATATTATTCAAAAGGGCATACCTGGAGAAGTCATGCCATTTAACTTAGAACTGAAAGTTAAAACCAATATACGACGAGACGCAAGGATGTAAAAGACTAACCTCCCACCTCGTCAATCTTCCTATAAACACAAAAGAACAAAACCGTGAATGATATTCTGAGTATAACTGTTCTAAAGGGGTACATTGTTGTGCTAGATTAATATCTAGAGCTTAGAACACAACAGTAATACCTTAAATTGGAGCGCAACGCTTGGCCTTCCACCTTGAGCTATTCGTAAACCTATTTCATGTATTCATTTAGAAAAAAAAAAGAATTTTATTAAAGGGTTATAGAAGAAAACTCAAACTGTGAAAAAACATCGGAAAGTCACAATTCTAGGAGTATTGTAACAAAGAAACCTTGGTGGTGACTTACCTGTCAAATATTCAAAAAATTCCCTCTAAGAGCTGGAAAATACCAGTAAGATTGAGGGTGAGAGTAATAGCTTCATCCGAGAAGAAGCGAAGAGGTAAATTTTCGGAACTTGCTACAGAGTCGGCCGCAAATGGCCTCTCAAGCTAAGCAAAGCAGAAGAGGAAGTGAAACCGGAGGAGTTTAAGCCCAAGGCATAAGCAAAGAACAAAAGGGATAGGGTTTAGGCATGGATCCCAACGTTGTCCCTCCAAAAAGCCTAGACCATTGATGATTAAACAAAGTCAACGGTGGAGATCAAGCTTGTAAATATCGATTCACGCACCAAACCTAGAATTGAGCCACCTGTTGGTAGTGGGTACATGCATAAATCAAGGACAGTAAATGAGTAGTACATGCCAGCTGCTTTACAGTTGTGTAATTCAATCCTTAGTTAAACTAAGGTCAATTTCATATACAAAAGGAGTGGTCGAGTCAGCTATGCTATGACATCGATGACATATAAATATTAACTATGTAGTATAAGAATGAAATGTATATATTATATGTTTAATACGTTGTCATCAATCATTTGTGTATTAATTCTTGTGTACAGACTTTTGTCAACCTATAGTGGAATAGAAGGAATATAGTTTTAATGGAAGGGATAATTTAAATTATCCATTGGTTTATAGCATAGAAAACTGTTTGAACAAATTTGACATTCAAGCTATGGAAAAATTATTAACCATGAGATAAAAATTTAAAAAAAAACTTGATGAAGGTTATAGTCTAAGTTATATATTATTAAAAACATTATGTATATATCATATAAAACAAATGAAAAGAAATAAGTTTATATTGTTAAAATGTTTGAAGTAACTTTATTTTCTTACATTTTGGTCATTTTTAAGTACATCATTTTTGGTATTTTTTAGGTATATTATTTTTGCCAATTTTTCTTGAGAAATGATTTTTTCAACTTACAAATATAAGTTATGTACTCTATATAATATTCAAAAATGAGATTTAAACAATGGTATATATATATATATATATATATATATATAACAATGAAAAATTACACATTAAATATCTTTAAAATTGAAAATTACAGGTACATTTAATGGATTTTGAAATTTGTCTCACTATATTATGATCAAAGTTTACATGTTTGTTTGTTTGATTTATACATTATATAACAAAGCATTCAACAACATGGTCAAAATATTTTTTAAATTGATAATTATAAATGCACCTAATGGATTCTGAAAACCAAGTTTTTTTTCAAAACTATTTCAACACAAGATTTAAATTATTTATATTGATATCAACTTTATATATAGAAAAATATTAAAATAAAATATTTTAATATTTTATGTAGTCTAATTCACTCAATTCTTAATATAAAATTAATATGTGACATTTAAATATATTCATAATAATAAAAAAAATCAAAGTGGGCCATCAATAAAATATTTTAATATGCAAGATTAAGTGATATTCATGTATACTTAAAAATATATTAATAACAAAAAAAACTATTTTAATGTGGACAATGTCTTCCACTAGATAAATTCACATGTTATGTAAACTATTTTTATGTCAACTATGTCTATATTATATATTATTAAAAAAAAAGTATATATAATATAAAACAAATGAAAAGAAATAAGTTTAGATTGTTAAAATGTTTGAAGTAACTTTATCTTTTTACATTTTGGTCATTTTTAAACATATTATTTTTTATATTTTTTAGGTATATTATTTTTGCCAATTTTTCTTGAGAAAAAAGATTTTTTGAACTTATAAATATAAATTATGTTCTTTATATAATATCCAAAAATAAAATTTTAAAAATGAAAACTGACACACACACACACACACACACACAACAATGAAAAAATATACATTAAATATTTTAAAATTGAAAATTACACATAATAGATTCTCAAATTTTCCTCACTATATTCTAATCAAATCAAAGTTTACACTAAAATGTTTGTACATTGTATACCATAACATTCAACAACGTGGTTAAAATATTTTTTAAATTGACAATTACAACTATTTCAACACAAGATTTAAATTATTTATATTGATATCAACTTTATATATAGAAAAGGATTAAAACAAAATATTTTGATATTTTATATAGCCCAATTCATTCAATTCTTAATATAAAATTAATATGTGACATTTACAAATATTCATAATATTAAAAAAGTCAAACTGGGTCATCAATGAAATATTTTAGTATGCAAGATTAAGTAATATTGATGTATACTTAAAAATTTATTAATTAAAAAATTTATTTTAATGTGGATAATGTGTTTCACTAGGTAAATGAACATGTTATGTAAAATATTTTTATGTCAACTATGTTTATATTATATATTGTTAAAAAAATTATGTATATATTAAATAAAACAAATGAAAAGAAATGAGTTTATATTGTTAAAATGTTTGAAGTAACATTATTTTTTACATTTTGGTCATTTTTAAGTATATTATTTTTGGTATTTTTAAGGTATATTATTTTTGCCAATTTTCCTTGAGAGAAACGATTTTTTAAACTTACAAATATAAGTTGTGTACCCTTTATAATATTCAAAAATGAGATTTAAACAATGAAAAATTACACATATATATCATATAAAACAAATGAAAAGAAATAAGTTTATATTGTTAAAATGTTTGAAGTAGCTTTATTTTTTACATTTTGGTCATTTTTAAGTATATAAATTTTGGTATTTTTTAGGTATATTATTTTTGCCAATTTTTCTCGAGAGAAAATATTTTTGAATTTACAAATATAAGTTATGTGCTCTATATAATATTCACAAATAAGATTTAAGCAATGAAAAATTACATATGATATGTGGCTCTTTTTCAAAACTATTTCAACACAAGATTTAAATTATTTATATTGATATCAACTTTATATATAGAAAAAGAATAAAATAAAATATTTGAATATTTTATATAGCTTAATTCATTCAATTATTAATACAAAATTAATATGTGACATTTAAAAATATTCATAATAATAAAAAAAATTCAAAGTGAGTCATCAATGAAATATTTTAATATGTGGGATTAAGTAATATTCACTCATACTTAAAAACATATTAATAAAAAAAAACCATTTTAATGTGAACAATATGTTCCACTAGGTAAATGCACATGCTATGTAAAATATTTGTATGTTAACTACATGTCTATATTCTATATTGTTAAAAAAATGATGTATTGATCATATAAAACAAATGAAAAGAAATAAGTTTATATTGTTAAAATATTTGAAATAATTTTTTTTAATATTTTGGTCATTTTTAAGTATATTATTTTTGGTACTTTTTAGATATATTATTTTAGCCAAATTTTCTTGAGAGTAAAGATTTTTTGAACTTATAAATGTAAGTTATGTACTCTATATAATATTGGAAAATGAAATTTAAACAATGAAAAATTACACACACAATATATATATATATATATATATATATATATATATATATATATAATAATGAAAAATTACACATTAAATATTTTTAAAATTGAAAATTACACATATACTTAATGGATTATGAAATTTGTCTCACTATATTCTGATCAAGTCAAAGTTTATAGTGAAATGTTTTTTCGTTTGATTTATATATTCTATACCATAACATTCAGCAAAGTACTTAAAATAGTTTTTAAATTTATAGTTACAAGTGCAGCCATTGGATTATGAAAATCGGGTTTTTTTTCCAAAACTATTTTAACACATGATTTAAATATTTATATTCATATAAATTTTATGTATAGAAAAAGTTTAAAATAAAATATTTTAATATTTTATATATCGTAATTTATTCAATTCTTAATATAAAATTAATATGTGACATTTAAAAATATTCATAATAAAAAAAAAATTTCAAAGTGGGTCATTGATGAAATATTTTAATATGCAATATTAAGTAATACTCATGTATACTTAAAAAATATATTAATAACAAAAAAACTATTTTAATGTGGACAATGTGTTCCACTAAGTAAATGCACATGTTATGTAAAATATTTTTATGTCAACCATGTCTATATTATATATGGTTAAAAATGTTATGTATATACATCATATAAAACAAATTAAAGGAAATAATTTTATATTGTTAAAATGTTTGAAGTAACTTTATTTTTTTAATTTTGATATTTTTAAGTATATTATTTTTGGTATTTTCTAGATATATTATTTTTGCCGATTTTTATTGAGAGAAAATGTTTTTTGAACTTATAGATATAAGTTATCTACTCTATACAATATTCAAAAATAAAATTTAAAGAATGAAATATATATATATATATATATATAAATGAAAAATTACATATTAAATATTTTTAAAATTGAAAATTACAGACACACTTAATGGATTCTGAAACTATATTTTGATCTAGTCAAAGTTTACTGTGAAATGTTTGTTTAATTTATACATTGTATACCAAAATATTCAACAAAATGGTTAATTTTTTTTTAATTGATAATTAGAATTGCACCCAACAAATTCTGAAAATCTGGGGTTTTATGTCCAAATCAAATCAAAGTTTATTATATATTTTTTCTGGTCTCATTAGACTTCTATTTCTATTTTCAACCTCTTGATGTTTCCAAATGTGTTTTATTTTAACTTTTTAACCTCTTGATGTTTCCAAATGTATTTTATTCTATCTTTTTATTGAAATTAACACAGAGAAATCACAAATTTTCATGAGATTACTGTACATCTTTTAAAAGTTTTATTTCGTGATTTTCTTCCTTATCATTTGTATTTTAAACATTGACGAAAAATTTGTAATCTAAGTTTTTATTGAAATTAACACAGAGAAATCACATATTTTGATGGGATTACTGTACATCTCTTAAAAGTTTTATTTCGTGTTGTTCTTGTGTATTTTAAACATTAAGGAAGATTTTGTAGATCCTATCAAAATTGTCATTTTGTTTTCAATGCAATGAGATAACTCCAAAGTAAAACAGAATACTTTGTATTTATAGGGATGAGCCAGTGTATGAACATTCATGAAAAATGAATGTAATTGTTTACTTGATTGTGGGAAACCTTCAATCAATCTCGCTTTCCTTTGGATTAATAGTTTACACTGACGGACAAATTATTGGTCAACACCTTGGATTAAATTGTTATTCTGGACATATTATTACAATCTCTATATGTTTTAAAAATCAGAGATGGAATTTCAGAATACATTCAAGTTCGGGCTCTGGTAATACTGAGCAACTATTTTTTTTTGGCCCTGTTAATAATGAATAACTATTTCTGTCACACTTAAAGCAAGATTGAAATTGTAAGCAATCTCTTACTGTGAAATAAAAGAAAAAAACAAATAAATAAGAAAAACAAGTAAAACAACAAACAAATAGAAATAAAGCACAAAAAACTACCAAACAAATGAACCTAACAAGTAGATAGAAAAGAAAATCCAAACTGAGTAAGTCAGAGAAGTCTTCCTCACATATTTACTCAAGTCGAAGAACCACTACTCTAATGCGAAAAACATGCATTCCACAGATTAAACTAAAAAGAGTCGAAACCAAGAAAAGACAGAGGTAATGGAATTCGGCCTCTCGTGTAGAGGTAATGGAATTCGGTCTCTCGTGTCTTTTTGGATACGAGATTTAATTAGAGAGTAGAAATTGGACTGATGATATGAATGTTTATTTTCTTCGTTTTCTTATATCATTAATATGAATATTTGTTTTTTTAGTTTTCTAGTGGAGAAATTGGTAGAGGTTAGAGAGTTAGTTAGGTAATTAGTATATATGAAGAAGATTGTAAATAAATGGCTTAAAATATTTTAATAGTCTAACATTTGATTTGACGGTGCAGACACACTATGACACCAAAGTAATTGTTTTCAAAGAAAAACACCTTACTATATTAAAAAATTATAATTAATCTATTACTTTTTTAAAGTTAAATACACCATATAAATTTTAATAAAAATTAATGATCAATATCATTATAAATTTTAATAAAGATTAATCATCAATATCATTATGAAGAGTTGTGTGTAAAAAATTATCGTGTGAAGTGTACATGTTATGTTAGACCATTGAACCAATAATTGATAAGAATACTTCTTATTTCTAAATCCTTCTATAAATCTGTTTAAAAAATAATAATTCACTAATTCAGTGAAAACTGTTTTTTATTATTTTTTATTATAAAATATTCATTAATTTGAATTTCAAAGTCTAACAATAGAATTTGAGAACAAAAGCTGTGTAGACACAAATTTTTTGCAGTACACGATATTAGTGTAAATATCTTTTTGTTTGAGTAGGCAATGTAAAAAATGACGACAGTAAAACATGCATTCTTAAGCGAATTTTGGGCGCTGATAGGGATAGGCTGATTGATACGAACGGTCAAAAGTAAATAAAATTATAACCAGGGTTAAGGATGAATGCCACAAGGCGGAAATTAAAATGATATGGTTCGTGGTCAATAGTACGATGACGCAGACTTTTGAGGGTTCTGTAACGCAGAAAATGAACTCTCTCGACTTTGTGATTGCACTAAAATACAGTAGTCTAAAGTCCATTTCAAAAGGGAATTGTATAAATAGTAATGTAGGAAGGGATAAATCGTGATAAAGTGTGGGACATTTTAGTTTATCAGCTAGATAAACTAAAGTATTGGACAAACAAATTGCTATTACTAGGTGGTCGTTTCATATTGGTTCAAGCAGTTTTATCTCAGTTAATGGTATATTGGACACACTTGTTTTATTTGCGGGCTTTTATAGTCGGTAAATTCAATGCCATTATATCTCAATTTATCTGGACTGGGGCTGAGCGCAGGAAAATTCACCTCTCCAAATAAAGTCATATTGCCAAACCAAAGAAATACGGCGGATGGGGCATCCTTGATCTTCGTAGCTTTTCGAATGCACTGCTTACCAAATCCTTGTGGAGGGTTTTAAATGGACAGGGGGCTTGGACGACGATCGTATTTATCAAATACATAAACGGAGATCCTCTCCACACTCTATATCTTGGTGGTACGTGGCCCAAAAAAAAATCTTCTATGATTTGGAAAAGCTTCATGAAAGTAATCAATATCATGGGGAGAAGATTGGTCTGGCTTTTCGAAAATGGGCAGAAGATCCTTTTGGGAGCTGACAGGTTATTAGGCTTGTCTGTAATTAACCAATAGTAATAGTAATTGTCTTTCCAGAGAAATATGATAATGCAGGAGTTGCATTTCGAAGATTTGCCTCTATGTGAATATCGTTCCAAAAGGCATACTTGGAGAAGTCATGCCATTTAACTTAGAACCAAAATTTAAAACCAAGATACGACGAGACGCAAGGATGTAAAAGACTAACCTCCCACCTCGTCAATCTTCCTCTAAACACAAAAGAGAAAAACCGTGAATGATATTCTGAGTATAATTGTTCTAAAGGGGTACGTTGTTGTGCTAGATTAAGATATAGAGCTTAGAACACAACAGTAATACCTTAAATTGGAGCGCAACGCTTGTCCTTCCACCTTGAGAAATTCGTAAACCTATTTCATGTATTCATTTAGAAAATGAAAGGAATTTTATTAAAGGTTTATATCAGAAAACTCAAACTGTGAAAAAATGTCGGAAAGTCACAATTCTAGGAGTACTGTAACAAAGAAACCTCGGTGGTGACTTACCTGTCAAATGTTCAGCAAATTCTCTTTGAGTGCTGGAAAATACCAGTAAGCTGGAGGGCAAGAGTAATAGCTTCATCCAAGAAGAAACGAAGAGGTAAAGTTTCAAGACTTGTTACGCAGTCGGTCGCAAATGGCCTCTCAAGCTAAGAAAAGTAGAAGAGGAAATGAAACCAAAGGAGTTTAATCCCAAGGCATAAGCAAAGAAAGAAAGGGCTAGGGTTTAGTCATGGATCCCAACGTTGTCCTGCCAAAAACCCTGGACCACTGATGATTAAAAAATGTCGACGGTGGAGATCAAGCTAGTAAATCTCGATTCACGCACCAAACCCAGAATTGAGCCAGCTGTTGGTAGTGGGTACAGGCGTAAATCAAGGACAGTAAATGAGTAGTACATGCCAGCTGCTTCACAATTGTGTAATTCAATCCTTCATTCAACTAAGGTCAATTGTATATACAAAATGAGTGGTTGAGTCAGCTATGATATAACATCGATGACATACAAATATTAACTATGTAGTATAAGAATGAAATGTATATATTATATGTTTAATACGTTGTCATCAATCATTTCTGTATTAATTCTTCTGTGCGGACTTTTGTTAACCTATAGTAGAATAGAAGGACTATAGTTTTAATGTAAGGGATAATTTAAATTATGCATTGGTTTATAGCATAGAAAACTGTTTGAACAAATTTGACATTCAAGCTATGGAAAAATTATTAACAATGAGATAAAAATTTAAAAAAATAAATTGATGAAGGTTACAAGTGGTATCAGAGCTAAGTTACTACGCTAGGCCCTACGGGTCAACTAACGATGAGGATGTGTATCTGAATAATGCACAGAGAGAGAGAGAGAGAGAGAAAATGAGACAAGATATAGCATCACAATCACAACAAGAGGCTGGGGAATCTCAAGTAACACCAGTCATGAACCCAGAAATGTGGGTTCAGATAAGTGTGGAACAACAGTAAAGGACCAGCCGGTTACTTAAGGAACAACAACACCAAACTAGTTTCTTGTTGAATACTATACAACAATTGCAAGAAGAAATGCTAAGGGTCCAGAAGGATAATGAGCGACTATTGCAAGATTAGGAGAAGATATTAAAGATTTTATCAGATAAACAAAACCAAGAGTTGGATCACCCAAGTGCTAATAGAAGCTTTCAAGAAGGTGATGAACAACAAACAAAAAAAAGTATCACAGAAAGAGTAGAAAAGAGTCCCTCTCAAAGAAGAAAGAATAAGAATTACAATGAGGTAGAGTCGAGCAACCTGTCTTTCCAGCAAGACATTAAGAGATAGAAAGTAGAACTGCAGGGAGAATTCCGTAAAATTAAGCCACCAACGTTTGATGGTGAGGCAGAAGAGGTGGCGGAAGCCTGGTTAATTAATATGAATAAGTACTTTCAGGTATATGAATACAACATCAATCTGAAGGCCAGATTGGCTATGTACCAGTTACGAGAAAAGGCCACCATGTGGTGGGAAGAAGTGAAAAATGTACACATCATTGAAGAACAGGGCATTACTTGGGAATTGTTTCAGTGGTATTTTAAAGATAAGTACTTGACAGAGAGATTTTATGATGACAAAGCTAAATAATTTCACGATCTAAGGTTGGGACAGATGACCATGGATGATTATGTCACTAAGTTCATTTCCCTATTACGTTATGTCCCTTATCTCCGAGAGTAAAAGGCTAAAGTGCAGAGATTCCTGAGTAGCTTACCAACTCATATGAAGGAACGAATCGAATTCGTGAATCCCCAGACCATGGATGAAGCCATTCGTAAGGCACGAATGTGCTATCAGCAGTCCAAGGCCAAGGGGGAAGGAGGAAAAATCTGGCAACTAAAGAAAAGTCAGAAAAGTAATTCCAATTTCAAAGGAAGTAAAGGTGGCAACTTTAAAGGCACAGCACGAAATACTATTAGTAAGAAATTTGGTAAGAATCACCAAAGAACCAGATGGCTAGCAGAAGAAAAGCCTGCAGAAGCATCTAGTAAGCCAGAGCAGGGATAGATTACTAAACCTCCCCTACAGTGTTGGGGCTGTGGGGAGGCTCATTATTATAAAAATTGTCCACAACGAACCAGAAAAGATACTGTGGAAAATCTGCATGAAGCTTCTACAGTGGGGGATATGGCGCGTAACATACCCCGCATCAATGCAGCTCTGGAAGATCAGCATGCTGATTATCAGCCCACAATGATTGAATTAGAAGGTACATCACTAACTAAACCTGTTTCAATTTTGGTAGATCCTGGAGCAAGTTTGAGTTATGTAAGCCCCAAATTGGTGGAAATGTGTAATTTAAAAGAACATAAATTTAAGAATTCTTGGTTAGTACAGCTAGCTACCGGGGCAAAACGAAAGGTAACTGCAAAGATTCTGAATTCTATGTTGGAAGTTGTAGAACAATAGTTACAAGTAGATTTAAATATTCTACCATTGGGATCTTATGATGTGTTATTGGGAATGGACTGGTTGGAAAAGCACTGGACTTTAGTAGATTGTAAAGAAAATATTATTTACTATAGAATGCAAGACGGCACATGAAAAGAGATTCAAGGAATTAAAAATCCATTACAGATACGCCCAATCACAGCATCCCAAATGAGTAAGTGTATCAGAAAAGGATTCCAACTATATGCAATTCAAGTAGGGTATGCAGACTCTAAGGAAAAGTCACCAATAATGGAAGATATACCAATAGTACAGGAATTTCTGGATTTTTTTCCAGAAAACATCCCTGGTTTACCACTGAGAAGGGATATTGACTTCACCATAGATGTGTTTCCAGGAGCCTCCCCGGTGTCAAGGGCTCCTTATAGAATGAGCGTGCCAGAACTAACCGAACTGAAAATGTAGCTACAGGAACTGTTGGACAAAGTTTACATTCTCCCAAGCGTTTCTCCGTGGGGAGCACCAGTCCTATTTGTTAAAAAGAAATACGGAACCATGTGTATGTGAATGGTTATAGGCAGCTTAATGAGCTAACCATCAAGAATAAGTACCCCCTACCAAGAATATATGATTTATTTGATCAAGTAAAAGGGGCCAACGTGTTTTCTAAGATAGACTTAAGATCCGGATATCATCAGATTCGAATTAAGGATGAAGAGATTTGTAAGACAACATTTCGCACTCGTTATGGGCACTATGAATTCATGGTGTTACTCTTTGGACTGAAGAATGCACCAGCCACCTTTATGAGGTTAATGCATGGAATATTTCATCCATTTTTGGATAATTTTGTACTTATTTTCATAGATGACATTCTAATATATTCTAAAAATTTGGAGGAACATAAGGAGCATTTGAGAATAGTCTTGTAAATGCTAAAAAAACATCAATTGTATGCTAAGTGTAGTAAATGCGATTTCTTTAAAACAGAAATCCAATATCTAGGCCATGATATATCAGCTGAAGGAATAGTTGTTGATCTTGAAAAGATCAAAACTATTATGGAGTGGCGAGTAACCGAGAATGTGGCTGACATTAGATCGTTTATGGGATTAGCTGGTTATTACAGAAGATTTATAGAAGGATTTTCTAAAATTTCCTTTCCTATTACATCTCTGCAAAGGAAAGGAAAAATCTTCAAATGGAAAATTGAGTGTCAGAACAGCTTTGAAAAGCTGAAGAAACTTCTGACTACAACACCGGTATTGAGGGTAGCTGACCCTAGTAAAGAATATGAAGTTTGTACTTATGCAAGTAAAGAAGGTGTTGGAGCAATCTTAACCCAGGAAGGTAAAGTGGTAGCATACGAGTCTAGAAAACTAAAGGACCATTAAAAAATATATTCTGCTTATGATTTAGAGCTTACAGCAGTGGTACATGCTCTCTGAGTATGGAGGCATTACTTGCTAGGTAAGAGGTTTGTACTTAAAACAGATCATAGAAGATTGACTAGTTACTTCAAGCAAGCAGATTTAAACTCTAGGCAGGTAAGATGGAATTCCTTTTTAAGTGAGTTTGATATGGATATTCAACATGTAAAGGGGAAGGATAATCAAGTAGCAGATGCGTTGAGCAGAAAGTTACATGGTATTTATGAGTTGTACTATAATCAGTTAGAAAGCCAATTCTTGGAACAATTAAAGGATGAGGCACAGAAAGATTCAGAATATAAATTTCTATGGAAACAAATGGAAGAAAATAGGAAGCAAGGTAAAAAATTTGAGTATGGAAAGAATGAAGAAGAGATGTTGACCTTCCGAGGGAGAATATATGTGCCTAACCGTATAACTCTAAAGGAGTTAATATTGAATGAATTTCATCACAACAATTATGCAGGTCATCTGGGATATCATAAAATTCTTACTGCAATAAGAAAGGTATATTTATGGCTGGGTATGCGTAAGAATATTGAGGAATATCTAAGCAGGTGTTTAGAATGTCAATAGGTAAAAGTGGAGCACCAGCACCCTGCGGGACTATTGCAGCCCATACCCATACCTGAAGGGAAGTGGGAGGTTATCTCCTTAGACTTCATCATAGGTCTGCCACGAACAAAAAGACAGAATGATTCAATCATGGTAGTGATAGACAGATTAAGCAAATCTGCACATTTTATACCTATACATTCTACCTACAAGACAGTACAGATTGTTGATATATTTATGAAGAAAATTTTCAGGTTGCATGGGATTCCAAAAACCGTGATTTTGGACCGGGATGTTAAGTTCACCTCTGCATTTTGGAAAAAAAAAATTCTGGTCTGGGAACACAGATAAACTTTATCACTGCCTATCATCCCCAGACTGGCGAACAAACGAAGCGCGTGAACTAAATATTGGAAGACATGTTGCGCATGTATGTGGTGTAGCAGCCAACCAAGTGGGAGGATTATTTGCATCTTGTTAAGTTTTCTTATAATAATGGTTATCAAGAATCTCTGAAAATGAGCCCCTTCGAGGCATTATATGGTAGGCAATGTCGTACACCTATAAATTGGAGCAGTCCTGAGACAAAATTAATGTTGGGACCTAAGATGTTGGCGGAAATGGAAGTTGAGGTAAAAATAATAAGACAGAATCTGAAGGCTACTCAAGACTGACAAAAGATTTATGCAAATAAGGAAAGGTCTTATCGTGAATTTGTAGTGGGAGATCATGTTTATGTGAGAATTAAACCCAAGAGGAGTACCTTAAGGTGGACCTCTTGTGCCAAATTATCTCCCAGATACTATGGACCTTTCCAAGTACTGGAAAGGGTAGGACCAGTAGCTTATCGGTTGGCTTTACCCAACCACATTTAAGTTCACAATGTGTTTCATGTGTCCTTGTTGAAGCGATATGTGCATTATAAAAAACATGTGATTCACTGGCAAAACATTCAGGTAGGATAGGAATAAGAATCCTAACTTGAAGTTCTAAATAAAATTGATGTATATTGATTTGAAAACATTCTTTGTTTTTCAGGTAGAACCGGACAGAGAGTTTCTGGTCGAGCCACAACGCATACTTGACCGAAGAGAAATTGTACTACGCAAATGAGTAGTTAATCAGGTAAAAGTGCAATGGAGGCACTTCGAACCGGATGAAGCTACTTGGGAGGATGAGAAGTTCTTGCAGGAAGCTTACCCAGAACTCTTTTAGAGCTAAAGTGAAAACACCGAGGACGGTGTTACTTTCAAGTGGGGAAGTTGTGACAGCTACAATTATTGTTAACTAATTGGTTAATTAGTTAAGTAATTTTAATCGTAATTATTTGTTGATAAGGAAAAATTGAGACAATGGATGTTATTACTTTTAATAATAAATTTGTTATAAATAATAACAGAATGTGAAATGTAAAAAGTGAATATACTGATGGTAAATGATTCCAAGAACTTAAAAGGTTGGTTGGGCAGTTTGAACAGTTAACTACTCCTCTAGGGATAAGAGACTCATCCCAATGAGGAGTATGGGTTCTGTTGCTAGAAAAAGGCAGAGTGTGGAATTTTCTTGAGCTGATACAAATCAGTGGAAAATCATTCAGTAAATCCCTGAAAATATTTCTGGTACTGACTAGACTGGTGGTCCTGAGGTCGTAACAGAATATTTTCTGTCAACCCGTACCAATTCAGAGGAAGCAAGGGGGAAGAGCAAGACGTCATAGCCTCTCTTAATGGTTGGGAGGAAACCACAGTCTGAATCAGACTCTTCAGATAAGTGAATGTCTATTTTATATGGAATAGATAGGAAAAATTTAACAGTTCTGTAGCCTAATTTTTGTAACAGACTGTTTACATAGAAAAACAGGTACCTGGAAAAAATGTTCTTTGTTATCTTTCATGCTAAAAGAGTACTATTATTTCTCTTTAACAAAACTGAAATTTTATAATTCTGGCTTGAATAATTTATGTGTTCGGAATGCATGGATTTACTATAGAATACCAAAGATAATTCACTGAAAGAATAAACTGCCATATGTATTGATTTAAAATGTAGCAAAGTTACTAGAACATCAGTTACTTCGAACAATAGAATAAATGTTGTATAATAAATTGTAAACAGAGATTGAATCATATAAAGCTAAAGAAAAGAACTAAATCTATCTTTGATTACCAAGAAAGAGAGGTTACAGGGTAAATCCACCTATGCAATGTAATTAAAAGAAGACTATGATGTTCCTAGAACTGAAACATGCAACAGAAAGAATTTTTTTGGAATTAACATAAAATAAAATTTGAAGGACTAAGTGTTATTTCATCAATACCATGCATGCAAAAAAATTAGTTTAGTAATCAAAATGTAAAAATCTATACAGGAGAAACCGTTGGTACTATGCTTGGAGTGACCAAGCCAATACACATCGTTTCTCTAATCTATTATATACGGACTGTGTGGATTCGATGGTCCAGACACCGCAGGAAAAAAAATCCTAAGCATGAAGATTAACAGAGAAAGAAATAAAACATATTATGATGAACTACAGCAAGAACGAAAAAGCAAAATGTTGAGAGTAAAAATATACAATTAAACCCTCAACAGCAATATTACTTTCCTACAACGCAAATAGATAGGAATTTACGCTACTCGTATTTATAAGCTTATCATGAGAGCAAATAAGATAGTGTGAATAAGAATCGTGAACCAGCCAAGTAAGAATACAGGAGACATAATAACAAACCCAACCTTGGTCGATGAAGTATGATAATATTAAAACCTGTCATTATACATCTTTCAATTATTTGAAGGCCAAGGCCTAGTAAATCCTTATTAAAAAAATAGAGTGCTCAATGGCGGAATCAACAAAATAATTCACCTGGAAGAATATTTTCTTTCCGGAGAAATATGATAATGCAAGAGTTTCATTTCGAATATTTTCCTCTGTGTGAATATCGTTCCAAAGGGCATACCTGAAGAAGTCATGCCATTTAACTTAGAACCGAAATTTAAAACCAAGATACAACGAGACGCAAGGATGTAAAAGACTAACCTCCCACCTAGTCAATCTTCCTGTAAACACAAAAGAACAAAACTGTGAATGATATTATGAGTATAACTGTTCTAAAGGGGTACGTTGTTGTGCTAGATTAAGATCTAGAGCTTAGAACACAACAGTAATACCTTAAATTGGAGCACAACGCTTGGCCTTCCACCTTGAGAAATTTGTAAACCCATTTCATGTATTCATTTAGAAAACGAAAATGCCAGAAAGTCACAATTCTAGGAGTATTGTAACAAAGAAACCTCAGTGGTGAGTTACCTGTCAAATGTTCAGCAAATTGCCTTTGAGAGCTGGAAAATACCAGTAAGCTAGAGGGCAAGAGTAATAGCTTCATCCGAGAAGAAATGAAGAGTTAAAGTCCGAAACTTGTTATACAATCGTCCGCAAATGGCCTCTGAAGCTAAGGAAAGTAGAAGAGGAAATGAAACCGGAGGAGTTTAAGCCTAAGGCATAATCAAAGAATGAAAGGGCTAGGGTTTAGGCATGGATCCCAACGCTGTCCTGCCAAAAAGCCTGGACTGTTGATGATTAAACAAAGTCGACGGTGGAGATCAAGCTAGTAAATCATGATTCATGCACCAAACCCAGAATTGAGCCAGCTGTTGGTAGTGGGTATAGGCGTAAATCAAGGACAGTAAATGAGTAGTACATGCCAGCTGCTTCACAGTTGTGTAATTCAATCCTTCGTTAAACTAAGGTCAATTGCATATACAAAAGGAGTGGTCGAGTCAGCTATGCTATAAAATCGATGACATATAAATATTAACTATATATTATAAGAATGAAATATATATATTATATGTTTAATACGTTGTCATCAATAATTTTTGTATTAATTCTTGTGTGCAGACTTTTTTCAACCTATAGTGGAATAGAAGGACTATAGTTTTAATGTAAGAGATAATTTAAATTATCCATTGGTTTATAGCATAGAAAATTGTTTGAACAAATTTGGCATTCAAGCTATGAACACTGTTACCGATGAAATAGGTAACCGCACTGTTACCTACTTTTTTTTGGTAGCATAAAAAGCACCCAATTTTGAAAAGTGGTGATGCAGAATCACCCCTTTTTTTTTGTGCACATTTTCGACACTCTAATATTTTTATTTATGAAGTACAAATATTTTTTTTTAAATGTTAGTGATTTTCATGCTAATTTTGAAACGTATTGATGCAGCATCAACTTTTTTTTTTAGAGCGGTGATTTCCATGCTAATTTTGAAACATATTGATGCAGAATCAACCTTTTTTTTAGAGTGGTGATTTTCATGTTGGTAATAAAACACAAAACTTAGATAAAAAATATATATATAAAAACAATTTAAAAAAACCAATAAAATTGTAAAAAAAAAACAAAATTAACTCATAAAAATAAAAAATTTAAACAAAAATAAATAAATAAAACAAAAAAAAAACAAAAATATTCGAAAATTATATCAAAAGAAATGACAAAATTTGAAAAAAAAAAACACATAATTTAAAGAAAAAAACAAAAATTAACCAAAAAAAAAAAAAAAACGTCTAAAACATTTTTTTCTAAGTTATTAAAAAAAAACCATATAATTAAAAAAAAAATTAATATAGAAAATTTAAAAATAATTTAAATTACAAAATTAAAATTTAGATAAAAAAAGTAAAATACAACAAAGAAAAAATTAAATTTAAAAATTAAAATTAAAATAATAATAATAAGAAGAAAAAAAATACAAATTTTAAAATCAACAAAAAAAACAAATTAAAAAAAAAAAAACAAAACAAAACAAAACAAAATTTAAAATTGAAAAAGAAAATTAAAATAAAAGAATTAAAAAAACAAAAAAAATGAAAAAAACCACGTGCAAATAATTAAAAAACAAATATCCATAAATTTACTGTTATTTTTTTAAAGAAACAATTTATAAATTTTAAAAATGAAAAACTAAATAAACTAAAAGATTTTTAAAAAATTAAATTAAATTAAAATTTAATAAATTTTAAAAATAAATTTTAAATTTTAAAAATAATTAATCTAAAATAATAAATTTAAAAACAAAATTAAAAAAAAAAAAACAAAACAAATTAAAACAAATTAAATTTAAAATAAAAAATCTAAATTAAAAAAAATAATTTTAAATTTTTTGAATTAAAAAAAAACAAATTTAAAATCAAATTAAAAAAGAAATATTAAAAATTAAAAAAAAAAAGAAATTGTTGATCGTGGTGGCGCCGCCAATTGGCCTCTCACCCAAGTCGCAGCGGAGGCCGATTCCGGGAATCGCCCTTCCGTGGCGGCCAGCCTCCGCTGCCACCTGGGCGGGAGGGCGATTCCGGGAATCGCCATCCCGCGGCGGGAGGGCGATTCCGGGAATCGCCATCCCGCGGCGGGAGGGCGATTCCGGGAATCGCCATCCCGCTGCGAGAGGGCGACTCCGGAATCACCCTCCCGCTGCGAGAGGGTCACTCCGGGAATCACCCTCTCGCAACGGGAGGGCGATTCTAGGAATCGCCCCCCACGGCGGGAGGGAGGGAAATTCGGGAGGGCGATTCCGGGAATCGTCGTCCCGCGGCATGAGGCCAATTCCGGGAATCATCCTCCTGGAATTGGCCTCCCACCGCAAGAGGGCAATTCCCGGAATCGGCCTCCCGCCGCGAGAGGGCGATTCCCGGAATACGCCTCCCGCCCACGTGGCGACGGAGGCCAGCCGCTGGGCAGGCGGGGAGTTGCATGCAGCCTCCCCGGGCAGGAGCCGATTGGAGGCGCCACCACGATCAAAAAATTCTTTTCTTTTCTTTTTCTTTTTTTTTTTAAATATTTTCTTTTTAAATTTGATTTTTATTTTTATTTTTATTTTTTTTAAATTCAAAAAATTTAATTTTTTTTTTTATAATTTAATTTTTATATTTGAAATTTAATTTGTTTTAATTTTTTTTTTTTTTTTTTTAATTCATTTTTTTGTTTTTAATTTTTTTTTCTAAATTTTGTTAATAATTTTTATTAAATTTTGTATTTTTTTTATTTATTTAATTTTTTTTTTAATTTTTCATTTTTTTTATTATTAAATTTTATGTTTACTTTTTTCATTTAATTTTGTAAAATTTAATAAATTTTGTATTCTGTTTTTAATTTATTTGAATTTAATTTTTTTTTTTTATTATTATTTTTTTAATTACATAAAAAAAATTATTTTTTTTATTTCAATTAAAATTGTGTATTTAAAATTAGATTTTTTGTTTTTAAGTAAACTTAATATTTTCAAATAAATTTGTTTTTTATTTTATTTTTTATTTAATATATTTTTTTAATTTATTTTTTTGAATTTTTCATCTTTAATTGATTTTTAAAGTTTTTTAACTTTTTATTGTAACAATATTTTTTTCTTTCTTCTTTATATTTAAAATTTATTTTTTATTTCAAAATTTATTTATTTATTCATTTATTTCTTAAAATTTAATATTTTTCTTTTTTAAATTTAATATAATCTATAATATATATATATATATATATATATATATATATATATATATATATATATATATATATATAATTTAAGTTCATTTATATATATATATATATATATATATATATTATTTTTTATAATTTAAATTTAATTTATTTTTTAAAATTTATTTGTTTTTTTAATATATATTTTTTTAAATTTAATATTTTTATTGTATCTTATTTTTCATTTTTTATTTTTAATTAATTTTTTCATTTTTTTACTTTTAATTTAAATAATGTATTTTTTTTTTAATTTTTTTTTAAGTTTTAAATTTATTAAAATTTAATATATTTTTTTTAATTTAATTTTTTATTTTAAATTTTTATTTTTTTTTTAATTTAATAAACATTTTCTTTCTTTTTTTTTAAATTTAATTTCTATATTTTTTTTTTTCTAATTTCTTTCTTTTTTAACCCTTTTTTTTTAATTTAATATTTTTATTTTGTTTTTATTTTATTTTTTTATTTCTATATAATTTGAAATTTTAATCTTTAAATTTTTTTATTTTTTTTTTCTTAAATTTTTGGTTTTTTTAAATGTTTGAATTAAAATTTTTATTTTGTTTTTATTTTTATTTTTTTATTCCTATATATTTTTAAATTTTAAGCTTTAAAATGTTTTTATTTTTTAAATTTATTTTTTTCTTAAATTTTAGGTTTTTTTTAATGTTTGAATTTTAAAAATTAAAAAATGTTATTTCTATTTTAAAAAATGTCAAAAATATGACACAATTTTTTTTTTTTGTTATTCCATCATCAACTGGTTTTGTTTTGAGGTTGTTTTTTCAATCCTTTTTTCTAGAAACAATTTTGTTTTTAGCATAATTTTATAAAATGTTGAAATTTGACCTTCAAAAAAAACCAAGTGCGTTTTGGAATACACTTTTTTTGTTTTTGGGGTGTTTTTCATGTTTTTTGAGTCTTTTTGGGCTAGAGTTCTCGTTTTGAGGTCAGGTTACCTATTTCATCGGTAACAGTGTTTATGGCAAAATTATTAACCATGAGATAAAAATTTAAAAAAAAAAAAATTGATGAAGGTTACAATTGTTTAATATCTTAATTAAAATATATACATATTTCATTTTCTTTTGTGATTCATATATTTCATTTTCTTTTGTTTTGTTGTGTGGTACTATATGTAGTTGCAACAGAATTCCAGTCTTGTTATATGACTTGCATCTGTTTCCAACAACTATTGATCTTGATCATAATTCCCTTTTGAACTTGACCATAGAAACTCGAACTCGAGAGGGAGAGAGAGTTCATTTTCTGGGTCAGAAAACCTTGTTTTTTACTTAACAAACAATGGCTCCAGACTCTATAGTAAGTAACTGTATTTAAGATTACCGAATCATGGCGGATTTTTATGGCTTTGAAGCGATTTGAAAGCTAAATAAGTTATGGGATAGTGGACACTACACTGAAGATCCCCGATGGCCAATATTATAATTGGTGATGCCGCGGACGTAATTACTGTGATAGAGTGACTAGTGGTGATCTGTATGCAACTCTTTGATGATTCTAATTCTCTTGGGCTGAACCAACCTGCCCTCGGAGTTCTTCATCAATCCTTTGTTGGTGTCTTGTTTCCAGAAGGGGGGAACTAGGTATTCTTCCTTCAGGAAGTCGCACACCTTATTCACCAGAGCAAGATCGCAGCGTGAAGACAGATAGAAGCGCTACCCTTGCCCATGGTATCCGTCCAGTAGGTGCAGATAAGTCTCCAGATTATGAAAGCAGGACGGATCGTTCGTGGGTTTCAGGAATGGAGAATCCATATGATCAAGAGCCAGCTCTACCCCAGTGTGACAGTAACTCCATGGAAGCTTATCGATCCACTGCTTCATCATCTACAAATTTTTGTTGAACAAAATCCTGGGGACCTTCGGCACGCTGTCGTGCACATTCACCACTCTCAGAAACTTGAGTCCCATCTCCTCACATCGATCCTTGAATGTTGCATTCCCCACCCTCAGCCCTACGAAAGAGAACACCGTTATCGGAATTGACTCCACCTGATCATCGTTCAACCCCAACTCTACGATATCGTATGTGCTAAGCATTGCCAGCCCGCTCCCCAAGCTGTGGCCTGTGATCATTATGGTCAACTTCTCGCCTCTGTATTTTTGCACAGATGCCTCAACTTCTCCAGATTCTTCACCATTCCTCTCCAAGCGATTACGATATCTCGTCGCCCGAGCCTCTTGATCTCTTTGGCCACGGCTATGATGCCCATCAAAAATATAGAAAATAAAATGTATACCATATCAAGATTTTTAAAGGTGAAGGTGGACTATCCAACTAAGCATAATATTGCTAGATTTTTTTTATTTGAAATAATTAAAATTTTAAAAAATTAATTAAATATATTAATAAAGAAAATTCAAATAATATAATATTTAATTTGTATCATAAAAAAAACTTGAAACATTCCTGTATGCGGGTGACGAGGACAGGTTTTAAGACGATGGGACTTGGGTGCGGCACAGCGTGGAGACACCTACCCACCCAAATCACGGTTGATGAATGGCATTTAAGCCTGGCTGCCAAAAGATCAACTGCATTTACTCCTAGTGCTATTTGCAATCCCACCTCCAGTCCTCTATGCGATTTTGCATGCGACACAATGCATCGGCCTTCGGCTCTCATCAATGTGGGTTTAATGTTGGGCGTTCTTTGATGCAGGCTCATTTGGATAGATAACATGGCGAATTACTATGGTTCTGCAGACGCTCCTCAGCCGATGAATCGATGGTGTTCCATGGACGATGGGCTCCCTAGTGTGCGCACTGTGACTGGCAAACGAAGCCCACTGAGCTACTGCTTGGACCTTGGTGACAATCTCCACTTCTTGCATTCTGGTCTCTGTCTGTTTGCTTCAGTCTCTTTGAATTTTTGTTTTCCTCAGGCCTCCTTCAATCCTACTCTTCTGCCTCGTCTTGTGCCCTCTGTTGAGATCATGCCTATGCCTCACCTTCATCAAAGAATGAGGTGCCGCAGGGGCAGCACTAGATACCAACCCTGGCGCTCTCCCTCCACCTCCAGCTCCACCTCAAAATCTTCTTCTCATTCGGGCTGCTATCCCCACACCAGAAGTAGGAGGGGTCATATTCATGGCTCTGGCCACCGCTTGGGCTCCCCGAAGCCTCCAACTCTCACCGCTCCGCCTTCTCCCATGCCTCATACCGTGCATTTTTCTTTCAACTGCTTACTAAATCACCCTCGGGTCACTGCCTCTATTACAGTGGTCTTCCGCGAAGAGCCCCAGGTGGATGTACATAGCTCGTGCCCGGTGGGTCTGTGTAAAGCAGATGCCCAGACCATGGACCAACAGGCGGGGTTGTTGCACTCGCCGAGCAAGGCAATGCATGGAGACCCTGGTCAAGTGAGCGGGAATCAGGATGTGGAAATGGCACAAGGTGTTCCTGGGCAAGCGAGTGGGACTCATGACGTGGAAATGGCGCAAGAAGCTCCGGCACATTCCAAGCAGGTAGTCACTTCCATCAAGGACCTGTTCAAGAAATATGGAGACATGGATGCACTCTGGTGCAGAGTTGTGGAAGAACCGCCTGATGAGTAGTCGCTCTTTCTTTGTTTGGTTTTTGTGCTTACTATCGGCCTATACTGTCGGGCTTGTTTTGAGTATTTTGTTGTGTTAGTCTATAATTCTGTTTTTGATTGCCGCAAACTTCAGAAACATCATTCCATGGTACCCCTGCGAGGGAATTGCAACATTTCAAAAATTTTCCAAGGTTAGTTTCCCTCTATGAGGACAGTCTTTCTCTCTGGTTTTTTTGTCAAAATTACCACAGGACTAGACAAAGACTAGGCTATGACCCGTTGTAAATTATCTCTACTGTTAATAGATTAACTTAACCTAGAAAAAAAAACTTAAAACATTGACATAATATTTACATTTTTTTTTTTTAATTTTACAATTATAAAGCAAACCAAAATTAAAAAAAGTTAATATAATAAAAATTTATCAAACATTAAATAGTTAATATAATATTTAAATAATTATATAATATTTATATTTTTTTAAATATAATTTAAATTAAAAATTTACAATTATAAATCAACCAAACCAAACCAAAAACTAAAAAAGACTTAGTATAATAAAAATTTATCAAACATTAAATAATTAATATAATATCTAAATAATTATAATATTTAACTTTTTCCAATATAATTTGAATTAAAAATTTACAATTATAAATCAACCAAACCAAAAAAAAACTTAATATTATAAAAATTATCAAATATTGATATGCTATTTAAATCTTTTCTTACTTTAATATAAAAATTTATCAATATCATATTTAATTTTTTCTTAATATGATTTAAATTAAGTTTTTGAACTAAAGTAAAAATCTAAAAATCGGTACCTATGTTGGATACAATATTTTAATAATGAAATTATTTATAATAAGTATAAGTCTAATCAAATATATCAATAATATAATACTTAGTATTATTAATATTTTTTATCATAGATATGTTTATTTTGAAATAAAGTTTTTAAAATTTTGATTTAATTATGGATATTTATTAAGTGGATAGTAAAGATTTAAATTCTACAAAATATTCCAAAACATTTTTAGTAGTTAATAAATTTAAATTTGAAATTTAATTCTAAAATTGTCACACATTTATTTCCTTTTAAATTAAATTGATTAATTAAAAAACATGTCATATTAACAAGTCTCATATAAACTGAGTTATGGTTTTTGAAGCATGTGGTATTGATTTATCATAATATGATAAAAAACCTATTTACATATTAACAATTTCATTGCAAATAAAAATAAATCTCTATCAATCTTATTCCACATATTTTTAAATATATATATATTTAACTTCTATATTATTTTTTATAATTAATAATAATAATAATATTTTAAAATTTAATTTAATTAACATTTATAATTTTTTAAATGTTAATAATCAAAAAAATATTTAAATATTTATAATAAATTAATACATATTAATATTTATTAACCTTTCAATTTTAATTTATATGAGAATACTACCTATGGTTTCTTAGAGTAACTCTTCCCCGCATAATATATAGATTTATTTATGTTCTGAATTTTCTCAAATTTTAAGTTGTTTGGGAGATTCTCACATATGCTTCGTCGATTGATATGTTTTACCCAACAACATAACTAAGTTTAATTATTTCTTTCGATTTTCTGAGTTTTATGTCGTTTCAAAGATTCTCAAAAATATATGTATGTTTGACCAAATTACAATTTAAAACTATTAGCATGTAAAAATCTTCCAACGAGATTATAATTTCATTTAAAATATTATTTATCATACAGTTAGATTATATTTAAGCAAGCAATATAACAGAGAGTAAAGAATATGGAGAAATAAGCTGAATATATTCATATTTCACAACAAAAATCTGATGATGAATTGACGGATATACTCGTATTCCATTATATTGGTTACGTCACGTGACATATACGTGGTGGCACCTTGACGTTAAGTATGATACGTATTTTGGACAATCCAAACTGAATGATGTCTCTATTCACATAAATAAAGTTAACTAAATTTTAAGACTCCCCTTACACAAACAAGTCCCATGTGAAAGAGAAAATAAACGTTTTTAAAATGATGAATATTCTATATTTACACGAAAGCATTAAAGTTTTAAATTAATAAAAGTGTTGATAATGGTCAACACTAACTAAACCTGCAAACCATTGTGTATTCTAGAAATTGAACTCACTCATGACTAATATTGTTTGTAATATTTAATTATGAACAAAGATCTAATAGGTGGGAGATTCTCTTATGATTAATATTGTTTATTATATTTAATTATGAATAAAGATCTAATAGGTGGGACCTTTCATAAGAAAAAATTTGGCTACATGGACACTATTTCAGGAATTACGTTGATCCCCATGGCATAAATTATTCATTGGATGATTATCAATTATATGTTTTTTTTCGATTAATAAGATGCTAGGCTTATACACAAATGTTTGAAGAAATATATATATTATATGATGGCAATATTAACAAGGGAGGTTGCAAAGCAACAAGTCTCTTCTTGAGTAAAGTGAAAACTAGCACGCAAACTATAGTCTATTTAGAAGTTATGGAGAAAACTAGCACGCAAACTATAGCTCATTTCAAATCCATGGAGAACCTGTAAGTGAGAACACAGATTGTAGCAAAGTCCTCAATAAATGTGCAGTGATACTCTGCCTAAATTTAAAATCATCGTGCTTAGAAACTAGATAATGAGATTTACAGATAGCCTTTATGATTCACCTTCCTCATTGCTAGCTCTCAGAGAAACCTTTACGATTCACCTTCCCAAATATTCCTATTGTAAAAATTACAGGAAACTAGTTTCAGAAATTAACTTGATTTCAGAAATTGTCCTTTTATGAATTGTGCTAGTGAGGCTGAATGAATACGACCTTTTGTTTGGTTCGATTGCCTTGGGTCCGATATAACAAAAACAATTGGTAGTGGGTACTAATAAGTATATTCCCAATTTGGCCCCCAAAAGGAGAAAATCCATGCGCAAGAACTAGAATACGCTTTCCAGAGCCCATTATTTTCACATTCAAGGCATTCAGCAACCCAAATCCCCTATGCATCTTACCAAGAGTCTAATACAAAGAAAACATATGCTATTGGTGTTGGTGATGTTGCTTGGTCTACTGCTTCAACTACTGGAAATGCTTATGGTGTTGCTTCTGCTTCTTATGCTTATAGAACAGAATAATCTATTGAACCAATAACTGCCTCATCGACAGCAAAAGAAGCAACTAACTCTGTTGTATTTTAAAGGAATGTTAAGTGAGGTACTGCCTATGAAATTCAGGGCTTCAATCTCCCAATAATTGGTGGAAGGACTATAATTCCACCCTGCCTTTCTGTTGGTATTAGCCACCCAAGTACAGACATAATAGTTTAAGGTTAAGGGAATATTTTGAACAAGCCAAAAGGGTGGGAGTAAATGAAATCAATGAATATGGTTCTAGTTGGAATCCCACCATTCGAGCCAGTTGTAGTAGCATCCTTACTTGCATCCCTCCCTATTGTTACACTTCCATTTGTTCCTTTGAGTGAGGATGTTACGGGATTTGCTTATGTTCAAAGAAGTGGAGTCCTAACATTAGGATCTTTACTATAGTGGTATATTATCTTGTTCCTACAAGTGGTGTTGTGAAGCCATTGTACTAGTTCCTTTCATTAGCAAAGAAAGTTTCTCCAATTGAATAACCAATCGATTCAACAACTAAAGAAACACCAACAATTGAACTTGAATCAGTCGACCGAGAACCAGTGAATATGCCAGTTGCTCTAGTTCAAAAAGATTTGATCCAGTAGCTATAGAAAAAGTGCCAGTTGTTTACCTTTAAGTTGACTCAGTAGACCGAGAACCAGTGAATATGCCACTTGCACCAGTTCAATAAGAGTTGATCCACCAGAAGAAAATATACGGGCACTACTAGTAGCATACCTTCCATATCCAGATCGTGATCCAGATCCATATACGAAGTTGTAAGTACCAGAGCAGGAATAGGCTACGGTAGCATCAATTCCAAAACCAAGACCAACAAGCTAGTGTTGAAGCCTAATACCTTTAAGGAGGCAAGCACAAGTAATAGTCCCTCAGAGTGTGATGACATTGTTGATGCTTCTCTTTTGAATACAAGCACCTCCATATGCTAGCAAATGTGATGTATATAGTTGAATTGCTAGGAACATAGTTACCGATTAAATAGGTAACTGAACCGGTACCTACTTTTTTGAGGTAGAAAAAAAAGCACCCAATTTTGAAAAGTGGTGATGCAAAATCACCCTTTATTTTTAGCATAGTTTTGGAAATTTAAAATTTCTTATGACTTCTTCTTTTTTTTAAATCTCGTGATTTTTATGTCGATTTTCAAAAATGGTGATGTAAAATTACCTTTGTTTTTTTAGCATATTTTTGGAACTTTTAATTTTCTTTGATTTTATTTTTTTTAAATGTCATGATTTTCATGTTTATTTTAAAAAGTGGTGATTTTTTATTTATCAAGTATGAACAATTTTTTTAAAACGTTAGTGATTTTCAGGCTAATTTTGAAAAGTGTTAATGCAACAAAAATCATTTTTGTTTAGAGTGGTGATTTTCATCTTGATAATAAAACATGAAAATAAAATAAAAAGACATGACAAAAACAAATCAAATATAAAAATAAAAAATAAAAAAAACCAATAAAAATGTAAAAAAAACAAAAATAACTTTTACAAATAAATAAATAAATAAATAAATAAACACCTAATTTAAAAAATAAAATAAAAACCTTAAGTTATTAAAAAAACAATAACATAATTATAAAAAATGATAAAATACAAAACTTAAAAATAACTAAATTTAAAATAATCAAAATACTACAATAAAAATAATAATTAAAATTAAATAACATTATATTAAAAAAAAAAATTATATATATATAACATTTTCAAAAAAAAAAAAAACATTAAAAAAAACAATTTTAAAATTAAAATTAAATAATAATAATAAATAAATAAACAAAAACTAATACATTTAAAAATATTAATTAAATTTCAAAAACATAACTCAATATATATATAAACAAATAAATTTAAATTAATTAATTAAATTAAATTAATTAATTAATTAATTAAAAAATAAAATAAATAAATAAATCAATTTATAAAAGAAAAAAAAATTACAAAAAAAAAATTAAATCAATTTAAATAAACGAACCATTGTCACTCTAGGAGCCATAGGGCTCGGTGGGACGGCAGCGGGAGATCTTCCATCTCTCTCGTTGCCCACCAGCCAAGCCCCGCAGCATCGACCACCGCCACACTCGGGCTGTGGGGTGCCTCTCGCCACCTGTCGGCCATGCCCCGCGGCCCCAGGGCAGTGGTGGTCAATTCTGAGAATCGACCCTGTCGCCCACTGCTCGAGTCTCGTGATCCCCAAGACGGCGAAATCTTTAATTTTTTTTTTTAATTTAATTTTTTATTTTATATATATATATTATTTTTTTATTTTTTTTATTTAATTTATATTTTTTAATTTATTTGTTTTGTTTTAATATTTTAAAAATGTTTTTTTTTAATTCTTTAAATTCTTTTTTATTTTTTTTATTTTATTTTTTTAAGTTTTTTTTTTTAATTTAAAATTGTGTTTTTCATATATTTATATAAATTTTTTATAATTTAAATTTTGGTTTTAAATTTTTTTTTTTTATAATTTAAATTTAAATTTTCTTTTTCTTTTTATAATTTTTTTTAATTTAAAATTCTAAATTTAAATTTAATTTTTTTTTTTATTTTTAAATTATTTTTATTTTTATTATTTTTAGATTTTTATTTTTATTTTTTTATAATTTTTTTTAATTATGCAAATTTTTTTATTATTAATAGTTTTTTATAACTTAATTTTTATTTTTAATTTTGTTTTGAGTTAATTTTTTTCTTTATATTGTGTGTTTTCCTAACTTTTTTATTTTATTTTTTTGAAATTTTTTGTTTTTATTTATTTATTTAATTTATTTATCTTTTTTTTTTAGTTTTACAAGTGATTTTATTTTTAATACGATGATTTAAAATCGTTGGAATTTTATTTTCATAAAGGTGATATTTTATCTTTAATGTCATCCTTGGTTTTTTAAGGCTTTTTAGAGACATGATATTTTTTCTTTAATAACATGCCTAAAAATCGTTGGAATATTAAGACTTTTGATATTTTATCTTTAATTTCATGTTTATCGTTGAAATTTCAAGGTTTTTCAAAGTCATGATATTTTATCTTTAATGTCATTATTAAAAATTGTTGACAATTTACCCCAAAATGAAAAAAGTGTTATTCCAACATCTACACTTTTTGTTTTCAAGGTGTTTTTTGCACACAAAAAATCGACAACGTTATTCTAGCATCAACACTTTACATTTTTTGTTTTCAATCTGTTTTTTGCACACATAAAGTTGGCGACGTTATTCCAACATCAACGCTCTTCATTTTCAGGTTGTTTTTTGCGCACCCAAAATCGACGACATTATTCCAACATCAACACTTTTCATTTTCAGGTTGTTTTTTGCACAAAAAAATTAAGTTTTACTTCCATTTTTAAAAAATGTTGAAATTTATCCTGAAAAGAAAAATAAAAATAAAATAAATAAATAAATAAAGAGGTTATTCCAAAATACAACTTTTCATTTTCTGGTTGGTTTTTCATGGTTTTTTTATGTTTTTTTTTTGTTAGATTTCTCATTTTGAGGTAATAGTTCCCGTTTGATCGGTACTTATGTTTAGGCTTCAATTGCGTAAGAATGGTGCAGATTAAAAATTGTTATACTAGTTTAATTGTTTAAATACCAGTATTATACAAAATGACATATAGTTATTATTTAATTTGGATGCAACAGGAGTTAGTGGGGTATCCTTCTCCCAAATTCCTTTAATCACATTAGAATGAATAGTCCAAATTTTTACATGTCATCCATTATCCAAGCCAACTGGCATATCATATTTGAAATGGAAGGAAACCAAAGGTCATCATAATATATGTACCATCACACCCTCTAATTTAATGGAGCAGTAGCTTTTCCAATTGGGATTGATTATGTCTTCGAGCCGATCAGTATTTATGCAGGAATGCAACAAAATACACATATAACGATGAATAAAAATATGCAACAGAAATAACAATTCATTTCATTAATATCAAAGAATTGAAATTTGTTTACAAACATAGGGGAAATAAACTAGCTAAGGCGTTGGTAGCTTATCTCTGAGAAGAGATGTGGTGGCTATAGGGTTCTGAACTTTGTTACAATGAGGCTTGAGGGCCTATTTATTATTTAGAAATAATGGAAAACCCTAAGAGATGAAGCACCAATGCTATGGGCCCTGTTTGGGTAAATTGGTTCATCAACTTCCCGGGGACGTAACTTTGGCATACAATATTCATTTGATGTGCAAAATACCTCGTTAGAAATATATATTTGAGGAATACAACTTTTGATGTGAGAAATATCAAGGGAACATTCATGTTTCTCCCGATTTTCCCAAAAAACGTCGTTTAGGGCCTCAAAAGAAGCTTTGGAAATTCATAACCCAAAAAAAACTACTAAAAATAGTAAATTGTGCTACAATTAAGGAAACTGAAAGAAACAATGGTGGGGCCCCAAGTGGAATAGGTGGGTGGCCACCAATATCCACCTGGATCATTCCTCCCTCCTTAGGAAGAAATGGTCCCCATTGCGTTGAGTTCCTCCATGAGATGTGGGAACTTCTACTGAACTTGGTCCCTGGTGAACCACATGTCTTGGTGCAAGAGTTGGCCAGCTTTGAAAACACGATACAATTGGATCTTCTGCTGGTGAGTGTTATTGATTTTCATGTCCATGATACAATTCGTGGTGCCTTGTTCCATGCAGTCTGGGTCTGTTGGTGTGAGTTGTTCTGCATTGTCGGAGGTGTTCAGTAGAGGTGGGAAGTAGGGCCGAAGGTGTTCCACATTGAATACTAGGTGCAGACCAAGGAATGATGGAATACTAAGCTCGAAGGCATTGGCCCCTACAGCCTTGGTGATGGTGTATGACCCATATCGAAGTGGGTGAAGCTTGCGATGGGGTCCAGCGAGGCGCTCCTTTTGAAAATGTAGCCAAACTTTATCTCCCACCTGGAAGTTGTGTGGCACCCAATTTTGATCATGTCGTTTCTTGTACTTAGCATTGGCTATGTCCAATATGTCATGAACCTGTTGGCGGATGTGTTGAATGCGCTTAATGAAGTTGTTCGCTTTGTCAGCTTCAGAATGGACATGAGTTGAATTGGCCTGAGTAGCTGCAAATGGCATGGCTACGTCAGTGGGACATAGTGGCTGGAATCTCAAGCCCACCTAAAAGGGGTTGTGTCCGATTGAGTTGTGGAGAGCCCAGTTATAACTATCGGTTGAGTTGTGGAGAGTCTAGTTATAACTATGTTGTACACAGGTAAGGCTCTCATCCCATGTGAATAGATTATTTGAATTGTAAATGTGCAGAATGTGTATGATCATCCTGTTGATGACCTTTGTCTGACCATCAGTTTGGGGATGGAAATTTGTGGACTTGGTGAGCTTTGTGTCCAGCATTGACCAGAGTCTAGACCAAAATGTGCTGAGGAACTTTTTGTCCCGATCTGAGATGATAGACTGTGGGATCCAAAATTGCACTCACACTCGTTCAAAGAAGAGTTTAGCAGTGGCTTATGTTATGATATTCTTCTTGCAGGCGGCCATAACGGCCATCTTCGAGAATCTGTCGACAATCATGAAAACATAGTCGTTTCCATGCTTAGTAGAAGGAAGGCTTGACATGTAATCCATCGAGATGGATTCCCAAGGTTGACTAGGGGTAGGTAGAGGAGTATAGAGGCCTTGATTATTGATGCTCGGTTTGGAAATGGCACAATCAGTACAGGATTTGATGTACTTCCCGACATCCTATCGAAGGTTCAACCAATAAATACTCCTACAGTACTTCCACTGTTTTCTCAACCTCGAAGTGCACAGCGACTCAACTATAGTGCACTTCCAAAATCATATTGGAATGCTACCTTGAAGGAACAAAAAGGTGTCCGAGGTGATATAGCAATGCATCCTAGAGGTGAAAATTTGGAACTTGCGTACCCTCCAAGAGTTTCTTGTATTTGTGGTCGAATTACGGATCGCTCTTGTAGAGAAGTGGCCAATCAGAAGTCTTGTGCCCACAAGAGTTGAGAACGGTGGTTAGCACCACGATCGGTGGTCAGATGAGGCAATTTGAAACATTATTGGTGTTGAACTTATTGTACTTGATTTTCAAATGAAACTGTTGTAGATATATGGACCACTTCTAATGGTGATCATTCTGCAACTTCCCTTGTGTCTGTATGAACTAAAGGGGTCAGTGGTCTATGTGGATGACCATTTCCTTCCCCAAAATGTAATGCTTCCATTTCCGGCAAGCTTGCCTACAGATCATGAACCAACTTCCTTCAAAGAAGCCGCTTCTCATGATGAATGGAAAGAAGCGATGTAGGAGTATGATGCCTTGATAAAGAATGGCACTTGGAAGCTGGTTGATCCGCCTTTGGGAACGAAACCAATTGGCTGTAAGTGGGTCTACAAGAACAAGTACAAAGTAGACGGCTCACTTGACAAGCACAAGGCCAGGCTTGTGGAAAAAGGATTCGCACAAAAAGAAGGAGTCGATTATGAAGAAACTTTTTCTCCCACAGCAAAATGGACCACCATCCGGACTCTCTTTTCCTTAGCAGCTCAAAATGGATGGAAAGTCCATCAGATGGATGTAAAAACAGCCTTCTTGAATGGAGATCTAAAGGAGAAAGTTTATATGTCCCAGCCAGAAGGATTTGTGGTAAAGGGTCAAGAACACAAAGTTTGCAAGCTTATAAAATCCTTGTATGGCCTCAAGCAAGCACCACGAGCCTTGTATGAGAAATTGACCTAGCATCTTCTGAAACTTGACTTCAAACATTTTGATCTTGATGATGCAACTTTGTTTGTTAAGAAAGTTGGAAAAACAGTTGTATATCTTGTGGTATATGTATATGATCTTTTGATAACATGAAACAATGAGAGCTATATTGCATCCATGAAGAAAGAGTTGAAGAAAGGTTTTGAAATGACTGATTTGGGTCATGTTCATTACTATTTGGGTATTGAAGTAATTCAACATCCTAAATTCATATTTCTTTCTCAAAAGAAGTACATTGGAGATCTCTTGAACAAGTTTGGCATGGATGACTGTAAACCCTTAACCACTCCAATGGAACAAAACTTGAAGCTCACATCTATTGAAGGGAAGGAATTTGAGGATGCAACTAAGTATAGACAACTTGTAGGAAGTCTTATCTACCTGACCACCACCAGACCTGACATTTCATTTGTTGTTGGAATCCTCTCAAGGTTCATGCAAAAACCTTGTGAAGGACATTGGTCTGCTGCAAAAAGAGTGCTAAGGTACTTGACGGGGACTCAAGACTTTGGACTCAAATATACACAAGTAGGCGACTTCAGCTTGATCGGATACTCTGATTCAGACTTTGATGGCGACAAAGAAACAGGGGTGTCTACTACAGGTTACACCATGAGTCTTGGATCAGGAGCCGTCTCATGGAGATCACGCAAACAGTCAGTTCCAGCAGATTCCACGACCGAGGTAGAATATGTGGCAGCAACTGAAGCAACAAAGGAAATTGTGTGGCTCCGGAAAATCCTAGAAGATTTTCAGATGAAGCAAATGTATTCCACACCACTCATGATCGACAACACTTCTGCAATAAAGTTGGCCAAGAACCCAAAGTTCCATGATCGAACCAAGCACATCAATACAAAGTACCATCTAATTCAACATCATGTTCAGGCCAAAACCATCCATCTACATCATTGTTCCACAAATGAGAAAACTGCTAACATCTTCACCAAAGCACTTGGAAGAGAAAAGTTTGAAAAGTTCAGATCGATGCTTGGACTCACCAACATCCCTTCGGATTAAAGGGGGGAATTTTGACACCTAATCCTATGGGATGGGCGTGGATATTTAATTTTGTATAATAAATAATATTGGGAAATAAGGAAGGCCAAGATTCATTGGGAGATGAATCCCAATAGCCTCACCTCCATGTATAAATGCATGTTCATTCTTCATTCAATAACACATTCTGATTTGAGGAGTTACCTCCTGGTTTGACACTTTGTCATAATTGGGATACTTGCGGGTTGTGTAAAATAGTGTCTCACTGTGATGTGCCATTGGATGCCCCTATTGAGTAAGAATTGCCCCAATAGCATATTCAAAGGCATCTGCCTCGATATCAAATGGTTGTTACAAGTCTGGTAATGTGAGCATCGGGGAAGAGCAGAGACAATGTTTCAATTCTACAAACACCTTCTGTTGAGATTCCAGCCAAAACATTTTTTCTTTCGCTCCTCCCCTGGTGACTTGACTTGAGGGCCAAGTGATATGAGAGAATCCCAACAGGAACATATGGTAGAAATTATAAATACCCAGAAAGTTGCGAAGCTCTGTTAGAGTGGTTGGGTCTAGCTAATCCCAAATGACTTGGATCTTGGTTGGATCCACATGCACCCCCCGTTCATTAATAATTTATCCCCGATACTAAACCTGGGTCATGCCAAAATTTTACTTCTCCAAATTGGCACACAACTTGTGTTGCCACAGTGCTTGGAGGACATGTCAGATGTGGTGGAGGTGATCTTCCAAAGTCTGGTTGAAGATCAAGATGTCATCCAAGTACACCACTACAAATGAGTTGGTTACGAGTCCTTGGATTCAAGAAACAGAATTAAAGAATTGGAAGCATCCCGGCGAAAACTTCTCCAGTTAAGGGAAGAAAGCTGGAGATTGAAAAGCAGAGCCATTTGGCTGCAAGCGGGAGATGAAAACTCTAAGTTTTTCCAGAATTATGCAAAGGGCCGAAAGATTGCTAATACAATTTGGGAATTGAAAAAAGAGGACGGGGAAATGGCAAAATCCTTTGAAGAACTGGCTTCTCTAGGTGTAAACCACTTCAAGAATCTTTTCAAAGCCCCGGAGGAAGTATCCATAGTGGAGGTCATCATAGTTGCTCAATTCTTTCCAACATATGTTGTGGAAGAAGACAATGACTCTATTATGGAAGCTGTCTCTAAACAGGAAGTGGAGGACATTCTCAAGGATATGCAGAAGGACAAGAGTCTAGGGCCAGATGGTTGGACAGTGGAATTTTTCCTTCATTTCTTTGAATTCCTAGGGGATGATCTGGTTGCAGTTGTGGATGAATCGAGATCCTCTGGATCTATCTATAAACCCTTCAATTCAACCTTTCTGGCTCTAATCCCTAAGTCTGATCAGCCAGCCTCTTTCGATGACTTTCGGCCTATTTCCCTATGCACCTGTGTCTATAAAATTATTGCTAAAATCATTGCTTCCAGGTTGAAACCCTTCTTATCTAGGCACATCTCTCCAGAGAAGTTTGGTTTCTTGGATGGAAGACAGATTCATGAAGCAGTGGGAATTGCTCAAGAAACCCTGCATAGCTTAAAGAGGAATGGTAAGAAAGGGGCAATTGTTAAAATTGATTTATCAAAGGCCTACGACAGAATAAGTTGGATGTACTTGCGCCTTCTGTTGACTCACCTTGGGTTCAGATTCGATTTTGTAAGGTGGATTATGAGCTGCATTACTTCATCCTCTATCTCCTTATTAATCAACGGAGTAGCTTCAAATTTTTTCAATCCGGAGAGAGGACTGAGACAAGGATGCCCTTTGTCCCCCCTTCTTTTCTTATTGGCTGCAGAGGGGATGAGCCTGATGATTAGTAGGGCAAAAAGACAAGGAGAGCTCCGAGGAATTGAAGTGGCTGTTAATCTGTGGGTAACCCATCTGCTCTTTGTAGATGACATCATTTTATTCAGCAATGGAAGTGTGGAAGACTGTAGAGCTCTAAAGAGAATTCTGGACCTTTTTCTTAAAGCTACAGGTCTTAAAATCAATGAGCAGAAATCAACCCTTACAATATCGGGTATGTCTTTGGAGGAAAGTGGTAGAGTAGGGGCTCTTCTTCCATTTGAAATCAAATCTCTGCAGGAAAGCTTTAAATACTTGGGCTTCCTGTTGAAACCTGATACTTATCGGGTTCAGGATTGGAAATGGCTCCTGATAAAAATAGAAAAGAAACTCAATTTGTGGAGTCATAAATGGTTGTCTCGAGCTGGGAGGTTGGTCCTAATAAATTCAGTTCTGATGGCAATTCCTGTTTACTGGGCCAGTCTCATGTGGGTACCTAAAGGTATACTAGCCTCCATAGACAAATTGTGTAGCAGATTCTTATGGGCTGGATCTAAAGTAGAACATGTGACTCCCTAGGTTGCATGGGATAAGATTTCGAGACCGAAAGAATGGGGAGGATGGGGAATTAAGCATTTGTCCTTTTTTTCAAAATCCTTAGCAGCCAAGCTGGCATGGAGATTTATATCGACCGATTCTCTTTGGTCTACTGTTACAAAAAGAAAGTACATAGCTCCGGCCACTGCTATGGAATGGGTCCGCAATCCTGTAAAGTCCTACAAAAATTCCTCGGTGGTCTGGAAGGCAGTAGTTGCTTCGGCTCACATTATTGAACAAGGACTAGCATGGAAAGTGGGGGATGGTACTCGGGTGAGGGTTGGATGTGATCCCTAGGCTGGGTGCTCGGAAAGATATGCCTTATCTCATGATCTGAAATTATTTTTAACTGAACGGGGATATCTTTTTCTGAATCAGGTGGCCAATCCTAGGACTACTACCATTTGGAGACAAGGGTGGTTGACAGAAGCTGACCTTCATTTGGAGGAGAGATGGAGGGAGGAATGGAGCCTTTTTGTCTTGGACCTCCAAAACTCCTCTGTCAAGATTTCAGAAGCAAGGGATGAGCTAGTTTGGGTCCATGCACAGACAGGAAGCTACTCACCTAAGATGGGCTACAAATGGTTGATGTCCCAACAAGGTTGGGAAGACCCTGCATGGTGGACAAAACTTCTCTGGAAATTGAAATTCCCTGCAAAAACCAGACTTTTCTTCTGGTGCATCCTTCAAAAAAAAGTGCCAACATGGGATTTCTTGCAGAAAAGGGGGAAAATAGGCCCAGGATGGTGCTCTCTTTGCAAAGCAAATGAGGAATCAACAACGCATTTATTTCTCACATGCCCTTTCAATGTCAGCCTTTGGGCTGAATCCTTGAGACTCATGAATTCTCCCCTCAGGTGGGAAGGAGACAGTATCCAGCAAGCATGGCTCCGGTGGTGGCAGGAGGCCTCTGATGACAAAGTCCGCTCCATCCCTCTCCTGATAGCCTGGGGCACTTGGCTAGCAAGGAACCAAGTAATTTTCAAAGATCTTCCTTTCCCTACTGGAAAACTGGCTGTGGAAGGGGTAGCAATATTCGACAGCATCCCAGCCTCATCAGGTCATTCCATCCACCGCTCTATTCAGACTGAATTTATTAGGGAATCTGTTCCGTGGGCCTACTTTGATGGGGCAGCAGACTTAAATGGACGTTGCAGAGCAGGTTTGGTCATTCATGTTAATCCTGAAAAATATTTTCGTGCCTCAATTGGCCTTGGGCAGGGGACTAATAATTTTGCTGAGCTCAAGGCTTTACATCACCTTCTATGCTGGTTATCCTTGAAACAGTTGAGACAGGTTCAGATATTCGGTGACTCAAAGAATGTTGTGAATTGGTTCAACAGAACTCAACATTGCAGAAATTATATTTTGCTTCCTTTGCTTAATGAGATTTTGCATATCAAAATTTTTTTTAATGAAATCACTGTTTGCCACATTTACAGGGAAAGAAACCAGGAGGCAGATAACTTATCTAAAACAAGTGTACAACAAGATTTGGGGACCTGGTCAGTAACAGAGATGGACAAGGGGGTTATCAATCCTATTGATCAGCCGGTCTTTGGATGACTTTGATCTGCTTTGATGTTCTACTTAATATCATGTTGCTGCTGTTATTTTAGTTTTTATTTCGAACTACATATAATCTGTTTATGTCTCTCTTCCAAAACTTCGGACTACCACATTTATATTTACTTTTTCTGAGGGCTGTTTTCCTCTTATGAGGAGGCCTGTTGACACAGTTTTCACAAAAAAACATTTACTGTCTTGTTTTTTGCAAGTAACATTGAGACCGGAATAGTGCTTACTTCCGGTCTCTACAGGAACATACTTTTTTGATATGTCTGTTGTTTCTACAAATTCTGAAGGCAAGCTTTATGTCTTTTCACTTATCTCTGTTTCGTTTTTATGCCGGGAGATTGGAAAGATTGGAAGTGCCCTCTTTTTGAGAAGAAGTTTTTCTACTTTGGCAGCCTTTGGGATGCTTATGGGTACCCAAGGAAGCCGTGACTGCTTTTCTCCCTCACCTGAAGGAGATCTGGAGTTGATTTGTAATGCAATGCATATGCTATGAGACTCTCTAATATATATAGAAAGTCTGCTTTTTTTCCGTGGAAAAAAAAAAGATGTCATCCATTAGCCTCATGAAGGTTGTGAGACCATTCGTCAACTCGAAAAGCACGACCAGTAATTAGAAAAGGCCCTCCTTGGCTTTGAAGGTAGTCTTCCACACATTGGAAGGTTTGATTGGTACTTGGTGATACCTAGACTTCAAGTCGATCTTACTGAAATTTTTCACCCCTTTGAGCTGGTCTAGAAGGTCATCAATCCATGGGATTGGGTACCTATTCCGGACAGTGATTTTGTTCAACGCGCGATAGTCAATACAGAGTCTCCAAGTCCCATCATTCTTTTGCACCAACACGATCAAGCTCCCACAAGGCAATGAATTCGGCTAGATGTGAAATTTCTGTAGCAGCTCCTGAATCTGCCTCTTGATTTCATCATTCTCCATAACAGAGCGTCGATAGATCAGTCCATTGGGCAGTGGCGCACTTGGGGTTAGATCGATGGGGTGCTTGACCTAACAATGCAGAATCACCCATACGGGTGAGGTGAAGATTTCCCCGTACTCCTCCACGACCTTGTCCATTTGTTGTTGTCATGCGAAGGAGCCCTGTCCGGAGGTCATGGCCACAGTCTCTTCTTGCCCTGGCGGTAGATCATCAAGAAATCAAATTTCCCAGATTTTGAAATGAGCTTACTACATTTTTTTGCAGTAACCAAAGAGATAGCGGCAGGTGGTGGTAACTCTGGTATCCTGTACAACTTATTGCCCGAAGTAACAATAACAGCGTGAGGTCGGGACTCATACATAGCATGTCACTTCCACAAGTATGGTTGGCCTAATAATACATCACAAACATCAAGAGGAGAAATGTCACATAATACCTCATCCGTGAAGGACTTGATGTTGTAGGGAAGGCGCCACTATTGGCTGACGCAAAGATCTCGTCTTTGGTGAAACCACTCGATGGTGTACGGTTGTGGGTGTGTTTTCATCATCAAGCTCAACTTCTTCACAACCTCTGCTAAAATGAGGTTCTTTTTGCTCCCACTGTCGACAATGAACTGTAATGGGGAACACTTTTCCCACATATGGGAGTGGAAGAGACACTCCTCATCCTCTGGATCTTCCGGTTCCTCCTTATGGATCTTCGTGGTGACAACGATGGCGTTGGGCTCTACATCAATAATTTGCTTTCCTTTTTCATTCCCCTTCTTGGGTTCTGATACAGAGTTAGAGCATGCATCTGATTCAGAAGCCCTCATCTCAACCACCAGTGACTGCTTGGCCCGACACTCACTTGTGTTGTGAATGGAGCTATTATGTAACTTACACCACTTTCCCATGTCCTTCTTCGGCTTCGTGGTGTTTTTCTTTTCTTGTGGCTTTGGCAGGTTGTCTTGGGCCACCATGCCTTGGCTTTGTCCTTTGTTTTGCGGTTTGGGGGCACCTTTCCCTTGCTTTTGATTCGCAAATCCAAAGTCTTACTTCTTTTGTTTGAATTTCTGCTCAATCTTGGCAGCATACTGGAATTTCGTACCAAGCGAGGAGATATTAATGATCCAAGATAGGAAGGTCTTGATACGAGAAGATTGATTCAATTTTTCTTACAACATGGTTTTCATTGGAGTATGAATGATCCAAATCTATATACCATGTATGATGAATAGAGGTAGATTATTTTGATTTCCTTGTATGTGCGTGACATGATTATAACAGGTAATGCAGTTTCATTAATCAAACAAATCAAATTGCATATGTCACAGGTTTTTGAAATGAAGGACCTCGGAATTTTACATTATTTTCTAGGTCTAGAAGTATGGAGAGACTCTAGGCAGATTTTCCTTAAGGGAAGTATGTTAGAGAGCTTCTCAAAAAGTTCTTAATGGTGCAGTGTAAGACAACATCAACACCTTTGCAGGAGAATCTGAAATTGTGCAGTGACAATGCCTCTAAGGAGGTGAACGCCACTTTGTATAGGCATCTATTTGGTAACTTGATATATCTAACTACAACTAGACCAAACTTAGCATACTTTGTTAGTGTGCTGAGCCAGTACATGTATAAACCTCTTGAAATTCATTGGGCGTTAGCAAAAAATGTGTTGAGGTATCTTCATGGTACTAGTAATTATGGTATTTTATACACCGATAAATCTGACGTTATTTTAGCAGTTTTTTCAACTCTGATTGGGTGGGTAACCTGGATGACCGACGATCTATCATAGGTTATGCATTTAGTGTTGGATCTGGGGTCATAGCATGGAGCAGCAAAGCACTATGTCTTTATCTTCAATTGAAGCTGAGTACCAAGCATTATGCGTAGCCACATGTGAAGCCACCTGGTTGAGAAGGCTTCTCCATGATGTAGGAGAAGAGCATAAAGAGGAGCTATCATCAAATGTGACAACGATAGTTCCATTAAGCTAGAAAAAAATCCAGTGTTTCATAAGAACACGAAACA
This sequence comes from Pinus albicaulis, assembly GCA_034641835.2. Taxonomy (NCBI): domain Eukaryota; kingdom Viridiplantae; phylum Streptophyta; class Pinopsida; order Pinales; family Pinaceae; genus Pinus; species Pinus albicaulis. The sequence goes on from CM076575.1 coordinate 1,623,649,061, forward strand.
CATCGATACTCAGTTTCACTCTGTTAGATAAAAAGTCCAGTCAAAAGAAATATTTATTGGGTATTGTAAAACATTTGATAATGTGGCTGATATTTTTACTAAGCCTCTTTGGAAAGTGAAGTTTGAATTGTTTAGAGGGATGTTAGGACTACGAGATAACCCTTTCTCCATTAAGGGGGAGAGTTGAAAATAATTAATATTATATTTTATTAATGGAGAAATGGTTACATGGTTGTTACGTAACTCCTTAAGTTAGGATTAGTTCCTAGGTAGTAGGAGTTTGTTCCCAACTCCCTATTATTTTGAGATGTATTTATTGATGTATCCTTGATTAATTGAATGTAGAGTGTACGCTTCAGTTTATGCAGTCTCCAGGTGCATTAGTCACCTGTGAGTTGTTTTGTTATTCAATTCATTTCTTTGCTTTCTAGTTTTTATCATTTAGCAAATAAGGGCACACTTGATACCTATCAACCCACCTTGTCTTTCCCAGATAATGGGCAATGGCAAAGAAGCAAGCCAATACAATGAAATTTATTTATATTTTCTATTAATTACTTAAATTTCAATTTATTTATATTTTCTATTAATTACTTAAATTGCAAAGCATTGAATGTGATAATTCACATATATAAGGACAACGAATACCTGTTAAAAAAAATAGAGTCAATATAAGAAATTAGGATTGTTCATTGCATAGCATTGGTACATTGGATTTCTTTGTCAAGCCACGCTTAGCTTCAACATTTCTCTTTTTTTCAGAAGGAAAAAAACACTACTTTATATATATACATATATTCAAAACAGTACATTAAAAACAAGAAATGAAAGTGCATAGTAACATCCATCAAGATAGATCAGATAATGGAACATAGGAAGTTCCTAAGTCCATCTAAACAAAAAATTAACCCCAACAGGGATTGTCAATATAAAATAACCTGTTCTCATCCAAGGAAGAAAGGACTGCCCAAAGCAGATAAAGATAAGGGAGAACATGAGAAGTGAAAATCGACCAGGACAGTGGCACTGAATAACTTGAGTGAAAGCATCAAGTATGAGGCATCGCATAAAAACTAGAGGGCCCGATCCAGAAATATAAGGATATGAAGCAGCAGCCAAAAAGAACGTCCAAACCATCCTCAGACATAAGAGGAAAAAGGACCCCCCTGCAAAGCAGATTCAGGCTCACCTGAAAACCAGGAAGGGTAAACGCTGGCTCGCTTGCACCTGGAGAAGAAACAAAAAAATAGGCTCGCCTGAAAGTGGAAGAAAAAACGACGTACATCAGGAGCGTTCAATCACGCTTGCCATAGGAAAGGAAAAAACTGGTCATGTGATGGAGAAAACAAAAAAAAGTCAAGGAATGGGAATTTTTTCGTCCCACACAATCATACCATCCTTGTATTATGTAATCTATAAAATACCAAAACTCATATCAATACCAACTTTGGACAAACCATCAGCCCTTGTATTGTTTTCCCTATAGATGTGAAGTAAAGGAGGAGAATCCATCAAGGTCCATAAGTGTTTCATCCTCTTGAGCCACCCTTGACATCTCAGAGAGGAGAGGGAAGAAAGGCCCTTGATAGCATCAATAATAATTTTTTAGTCACCATAGATATGGACACGTTCCAAACCTAAGTTTCTCACAGCCAACAATCCAGACCAAAGTGCCATCAGCTCAGCCAAATTGTTTGTGCCCATACCCCCATTCCAACTAATATGGATCCTCTCAAACTTAGCTAACTTGATCCAAGCCCCACAACCCATCACCCCATCCAAGAATGCTCCATCAAAGAAAACTATCGAAAGGGAGATAGGGTGAGGTCTAATCCTTCTAGACCCATCACATACCGAGACTTTTGCAGGCTCCTTATCGTCAATCCATCTCATAATAGCACTATAAATGCGAGCAATGATAAAAGGCTTACCATAAAAAATGGCCCGATTCCTAACCAACCATATTTCCCAAATGAAGAAAAAAGGCAATGATTGAAACTTCCCTTTCACACTATCCCACCTATTTACCGCATCCAGAAAATTTACTGGGATCCATGGAGTCTTAAGATGAAAAGGGCCAAATAGATTCTAGATATTAATGACCATGGGGCAAGTAAAAAATAAATGTTCGATCGATTCATCACTTTGAAAACAAAACACACACCTCCCAGGACCATATACACCCCTTCTATTGAGGCCATCCCATGTAAGAATCTTTCTCCACCAGACCAGCCAACCAAAAAGAAGGATTTTAGTAGGAATATTCCTACACTAGAAATTCTAAAAGCCAGAGGTAGTATGCTCCAAATTGGCAAATATGTTAATGTTGAAGTAAAAATATTTCACCATCGGAGCCTCCCACTTCATTTTTCTGGCCCATACCATTTTTTCCCCATCATTACAAAGACATAAGCCAGCCTCCTGAACCTTTGCCTTGAAAGTCGACCATTCCACTGCATCCCAATCTGAGAGACCCATCAGTGTAGCAGACTTAATAATCGGAGCTCCGTGATCCCAACAATGAATCACTTGAGAAAAGTAAAAAATCTCACGTTGAGTCAGTCGATGAAGCATCTGAATACTGAATTGTTGAACATCCGCCATCCCACAAATTTTTTCACCATTCAAGAGGATCGAATTTCCATTCCCAAATCGCCAAGCCAACCCCTCAACAAATATATGCAAGATCTTCATGAAACCAGCCCAAATGGCAGACATTGAACGGGGGAGGATGAATTGATGACAGTAAATAAGATGCATGGGGTCCCCCAAAATTTATTTGTAGGCAATGATGTCGAGCCATATACCCTTATGATTGATCGCGCGCCATAGAGATTTAGTGAGAAAAGTCGAATTGAAGGACCGGGTGTTTAATATACCCTATCCACCCATCAATTTCGGACATAATAGAGTTTCAAGTTTACAAAGGTGATACTTCTTCTCCAGATTTGGCCCTCCCCATAATAAATGAGCAATGATGGAATTGATCTGTGCGATGATGTTCTCCGGCAGGTAGAAGAGATTCCCCCCAAAAAAAATGAGCTGAGCCAGAACTGCCTGTATCATAATAAAATAACGCCCCAGAGACAACCACTTATGAGTCCACTTTTATATTTTGTATTTGAATTTCTCAACAAGCCAGTACCAATATTTCACCTTATACCCATAAGGCTTAATCCTGTATCCGAGGTATAGAAAACCCTCTGCTGTCGATCTTATTTGCACACCCAGAAAATCAACAATAAAAGAAATTTCCACCTCATCCCCATATTCAAATATTATAAAATATTTAGCCTTTTTTATATGTAAACCAGAGGAAGTAGAAAAACGGATGAGTAAATAGTGGATATAGAACCAATGATTCCTAATGAGCCTTCCAAATATAAGCAGATCATCAACAAACAAAGAGTGGGATAAACTTACAGTACTCGAAAAAGAGAAACCAGAAATGTAGCCTGCATGAGAATCCATCTTCATAAGGCAACTGAAGCCATCCATGATCAGAATAAAGATCAAGGGCGACAACGCACAACCATGTCTTAGACCACGTCCAGTGTCGAAGAAAGAGGTAGAAATTCCATTTACAATAACAGCGTATCTAACCGACGAGATGCAGCCCATAATCCATCGGATATGTCCAATAGGAACACCAATCTTCAACAACATTAGGCGAATATACGACCAGTCAGCACAGTTGTATGCTTTAAGGAGATCAAAACTCAAGATGAGGCCCTCCTTTTTTCCAGAATGCATTACTTCTTGAGAAATCGCAATAGCATCATGTATGGAGCGACCTTTTAGAAATCCGTATTGTTCTTTAGAAATTTAATTAGAAAGTGTCGGTTTGATTCGGTTGGAAATGATTTTTGAAGATATTTTATAGATAAAATTGCACAGGGAAATCAGTCTAAAGTATTTGAAAGTCAGAGGATCAGAGGATTTAGGGATCAAAGCCAAAAAGGTGGAGTTCATATTTGTTGGAATGTGTCCAAAGATCTGACCCTGTTCCACAATCGTTGTGATTTCGTCAGCCATAATATCAATAAAGTGAATATAAAACTCTGTTGGCCATCCATCAGGCCCTGGGCACTTATCATTGGCAAAGGATTTTAAAGTCAAAATCACTTCTTCTTTTGAGACAGTGGCCCATAAAGCACTATTGGCTTCATCATCAAACATTTTTTGAGTATGTTGGAGAACCCATTGTTGACTATCTAGAACAATCTCCCTGTCAGCCTTGTAGAAAGATGAGAAATGGTTAAAAGCCTCCACCAAGATTTCCTGTGTAGAAGTTGCAAAGCTCCCATCCTCTCTCTGGATATGCCATATAGTATTTTTATTCCTTCTATCATTTGCACATTTGTGGAAAAATTTAGTATTCAAATCACCCTCCTTCGGCCAATTGATCCTACTTTTCAATTTCTAGGTTAATTCTTCAATCCTCAATATCTCCAGCTTTCTACTCTGAAGAATTCCAATTTTCTTGTAGGTCTCCTGATCTGGTGCACTAGAATCAAAACCCTCATGAACACATAAAAGTTTCTCATTAATGATCTTTAGTTCTGAGCGTAAACCCTCTTTCTTCCTGATCTCCCATTCTTTTTTCAACCTCTTTATTTTCTGTAGCTTTTTTTGAAAATTTTCCCATCCAAAAGATCCCACAAAAAAAGAATTTTCATTCTAGCACTTCCGAACAAGTAGATTATATTCAGGGTCCGTCAACCAAGCACGATTAAATTTAAAAGGGATCACCCTTCTCACCAATTCCTTCTTCCAAGAAAGGGATATAGGCATATGATCTGAGATCCCTGAGACCAGAACCCCAGATCTAACCTGTCCCAAGCAAGAGAAAATGGATTCACTCACCATCTCTTTATCAAGTCTTTTGCCAATGTACTCCCCCTCCACCCGAAGATTTTTCCACGTTGGCACAATAGGAGAGGGTCTGATTTCCCTGAGCCTTGCCAATTCCAATGTGTCTTGCCATTGGAGCCCTCCTAGCTCTTGCCCCCCATGATTCATCCCACCGAAGGGTGGTATTATAGTCACCGATGACCATGAGGTTGTCCAATTTAAGAATGCCTGATCTGTTTATATGATCCCAGAAAAATGCTATGCCATGGCACGGAGCATAAATATTTATAATGTTAAAATTTCCCTATTGACCCCTTATGCCGCCAGACAAGAGGATACCCCCAATGAAACTATACGCACGAAATTTGGCAAAAGAAGGGTTCCAAATGGCCAGCAGACCACCCGCGTGACCTTCCGCATGTATAGCAGCTGCATTCCATCCTGGGAAAATAGAGAAAATAGTCCTGATAGCCTTATACTTATTACATAAAGTATCTTGCAATAGTACAATCCCCAGATTATTTTCCCACAACATTTCTCTTAGGCGTAGGTGTTTAGAGGGATCGCCCATACCCCTTATATTCAAGGATATGATGTGAGTTATTTTGAACCTCCCTGAGGGTTGCTTGCCCTAAGTGCCCTAAGTTCCTCTATAGTAGATATTGGCACATCCATAAGGTCCAGGAGTTCATCCTGAAAGAGTGATTTTGTCTTTAGCCTACCACGGAAGTTTCTAGACCCGGACTTGGATTTTTTCCACACTGTAATGTTTTTCCCCGATACTGGGGAGATGAAAACGTCCATCTCCTTAGGGATATTGTCAAAAACAGTTAGAGCAGCCAAATCAAGGATGGGATTGCCAATAAGAGAGTCAATGTCACTGCCCACAGTGTTTTTTGGGGATTCATGGTTATTCAAAATCTCATTATGTTGCGAGGGGGGAGGCGAGGGTGGAGGGGATGCCCACTCAAGGGGAGGCATGGATGGGGAAGTATACAAAGGCTCGACAGGGGAGCGAGATAGTGGAGGTTCAAAGGTAGACATAGACATAACTAAGCGGGGCAAGGGAGGATCGATAGGAGACAAAGACACAAAGGAGAATTTCTGGACAGACCCATCCCTATGAACGATTAGATCATCATTATACAAGGGCTCACTGTTGACCGCCAATGTTCCCGTCCCTGAATGTGGCACATGATTATGGGCAGACCCCACCAAATGATCATCCGATCCAGAGGTGGACAGAGGTACTTTGCCAACCAACGGAGGGTCCTTCTTCGACTTAGGTAAAGACTCATTACCCGTGGGAATAGATTTTCCACTATGTGTGCTAGCAGAAACATATATATCAACATCAGAGGACGATGGATTAGAATTACCTGATAGGGGGTCCCCCAGTCGACTGTTTGTTAAATCATTAAATCCAACTCCATCAGAATTCTGATTCTCCAGACGACCCCTTCTAAGCCGCATCCGAAAAATTGCTTTTAAGTGACCAGTGCGATGGCATATCAGACATCGGAAGGGAATGCCCCAGTAATCGACCCTTTTTCGATGTCTACGAATAACCCACACCAGATCGACATCATCAGGCAGCCCACCAGAAAAAACTACTTCTACTAAAATCCATGCAATGCACTTGTCGCTTGCTTCTAGAATACTAGGATCGATATACTTCGTGCAACCAATGGAATTTCCAATGGCTCTTAATGCCTTCAGCGTCCAAAATTCCAGAGGGAGACCCAGGAGCTTAACCCACACAGTTTTATTCTTGGGAGCCTCCATGATTGGGTTAAAACCAAGATACCAGGGAAGAAGTTGCAAGAAAATTATACCCCGAACCCAAGGCTTGTTCACAATCAGAGCAACATCATTTTCATGCATAAAATGTATGTTAAACTAGTGGTTTAGAAGTAAACTCACCTTCAGAGTGTAACCCACAATAGGGCTCCAGAAGTTTTTAGCCCACACCATCATATTGACCTCACGTCCGTCTGCAAATAACCATCGGAGGCTAGTGACTCTACCCCAAAGGTCGCCATATTCCAAAACCACCTCTTTAACGTCCATAGCAGGCTTGTAGCATGAGAAATGTGTTTGCTTTTGTTTGTGACCCCGCAGACAAGCAACACCTTTGACACCACATTTCTGTATACTACCAGCAGGAAAACTTCTATTCTCATTGTAATCCGGGGGAGCGAGAGTGGACTGCGTGATCAGACTGGCATCTTTTTCAAAGTCTATCTGCCAGTTTTGTTTCGCAGCCATGACTGCAGCAATCATTGCTTCTTGTGCCGACGTGTTAGAGGATAGAACAACCCGACCATCAGACATGATGATGGATCACACAACAACCTAGCTTCAACATTTCTCTCTCTTGCACTCTGTTTATTGCCTACATTTGCAGTGAATTTGGCGCTTGGGTTCAACCTCCAAAGGATGATATGAAATATTTTTATTCAAATTTGTTCATAAAATATAATGCATTCAATTCGAAGTCACAAAATCACCTATATAGAAAAGAAATCTAATCTATGAATGAATCATATGGGTTGAAACCATTTCTCGCTGCCATTTTCTTATTTGCGAGTATTGGAGGAATCAGATGCTTCTTGCCTCAGGCGTACAACAGCTTGTGGGGAAGGTTGATAATCCATCGTTAACTTTAACACCAAGACTATTGATAAAATCAACAATGTTAAAAAACAAACACGCAAACATCAAATAAATTAACACTGCATGAAGAATGTTTATTATTATTTATTAAAAATAACAAATTTAAATTGTGCTATTTTTATGATTTAGAATTTATTTTACCATTTTTTTTAAATATATTATATTAAAATTATATACAATATAAAGTATAAAAAACTCTCTTTAGATTTCTTATAATATAAAAGATATTCTCACAATACTACCAATTAAATTTATTTTTTCATTAAATACAACAAATAATTTTTTTTTTTTGACAAAATAAACGGTTAGAGTGATATATTAAATTCTCGTCTAAATGCCTCAAAACTCGGTTACAAAATGCTAGGCAATGCCCAGCTTTTCTCCTTGTCTAGAACCAAAGGAGTTTTCCTTATTCTACATCCGAGGTAATTACGAAATGTTCTGATCCAACATATCTATCTTCCCCAATTTAAAGGTGCGTACAAACTGATCCAAAATTAAATCCAGAGAACATAATAATAAATAAGCTAAGGGATGGGATCCCATCCATCTTCTCTCGCTTCCTTAGAAGAGTCTCAGAGGGACAGAGAGCTTCGCTATTGGCTTCGATGTCTACTTTTCTTTATTGTCTTTCCTTTTTGACGTGATAGAACCAAGTTCGAAAGATTTGAGAGGATTTGAATTCCCGTCTAATGTACCGGCTAGCCTCTGCAACTGAGGGGAATTATTGTCAATTATGGAGTTTATGATAGACTGCGAATCTCCGAGAACAATAGCGTTGATACCGAAGGCCTTGAGAAGCTTGAGACCTTGGAAAAGGGCTAGGCTTCCGCTTGGAAGCCGGTGTTAAATCCCACTCCCCAGGCGTATCTATGATTAATATAGCCGCCATTGCTTTTAAATCCACACCTCTCCTACAATCTGACATCCGCCCGGATTTCCTTTTGCCGCATTCATTGCTAGGCATGAACAACAAGCCCCCGCTTAGCGTGCCAAGAAATCTGATGCAGGCATATTTAAGCAATCTTTGAGAGCCACGAAAGGTCTGGATATATCGAGAATCGAGATCAAGAGGCGTCCATGCAAAGATTCGACTTTAAGCCCGACCATCAAGCCGATTACCAACACAATCCCTTAAGAGGCTTTTACTTTGACCCAAAACAATCTTATAGTCGCTCTTCTTGTCCCCGAAGATCCTTTGGTTTCGTTCTAACCATGTTTTCCAACAAACATTAGTTTAGGGAGAGTGCACCATGGCTTTTATGTGGGCATTTCGAGTAATGCCACCAGATAGCTACGCATCCACTCCGAGAACAAATCAAGAATGCGACTAGGAAGGGTAGTCCGAGTTCCAATGATCCGTAGCTCTATCCAAATACCCGCAACGAAATTACAATTAAGCATAATATGGGCAGTATATTCTGAGTTTTCTCTTACGCCGTGCACGGAGGGGGCCATGAAAGCCTCTTCGCAATCTATCTTCGCCGAATTCGCCGATGACAGGAGCCAACAAGGCGTCGATTTTGGGGATTGAGGTCCGGAACCACACCTTCCAAGGATTCGATCTGTGCGGGGACATGAGGGTGGTGGAGAGAGCCGCTGGCCGGGATATCCGAGACATAATAACGCCCGGAGAAGTCCCCCGTTCCACGGAACTGGGCTTCGATGTCCAAGGGTCTTGCTCCTAGCATGCCTTCCAAGGAAGTCCGGTGATACTCCTTGGCCACAAATTTTGAGGAACTCAATCGATTTCCAGCTATGCGTACACCATCCTTCCAATTATAAATATCCCATAGCGTATTGAATCTAGCTCGGACATCCATTCTTTCAAACATAATCAAAGACCGATCTTCGCCCAAGGAATCGCGCCCATAATGCGGTCCTCCTAAATCCCGATGTGGCTTGCTGGTCAGATCCGTGAGCGTGCCGAATGATTAAGGAGATGGAATTTGCAATGGTAGCCTATGAATCGTTGGAGCGGGTAGATTTAGGATAGTCGAGGCGTTTCCTCTCGCCCGAAGTATTTTTTCCATAAAGCAAGTTGGGCCTGTACTCGGTTTTGGGGCTGTAGGCATTATCCTCCATAGCATCTTTTTGCGCCCAACGTTAATGTTTTGCTTATTAAAATTCTGAAACTCAAGCCAACTTCTAGTATGGGCAAGGATATTGTGTCCTTAACCGATTAATGGGAATTTCTTTTCATTAGCTTTCCCTCCTTTCCAAAAGAAATTTTTTATATGAGCCTCCATTTTCCAGAATGACAAGAGTACATAATAAAGAAATGATAAATGGGGAGGTCGCTTAAGATCGCTATAAGCACAAATTTTATGCCTTTTGCATTAGCTATCCGAATCCTGAATTTATCTTGGATTTTAACTTTTCTAGCATGGGAAACCAATTCAAAGATGATCGCACCTGGAAGATAGGGAGACCCAAATAGTTGAAAGAAGACCAAGTCAAGAGGCAAGAAAATCTAATAACCTGATATACCCGTAGGCTATGGCTGTAGGGAATATTCCAACAATAAATTTTGCATTGTCTTTTATTGAGGCCGTTTCCAGAGACTTCACAATAATCATCAATCACAAACCTTTGAATTTTAGCAAGTATGATACCGTAGCAACACCCAACAAAAGGGAGTCATCCGCGAACAACGCATGGTTAATATTTTTGACTCCCTCGCAATGTTCAGCCCCATAATCTCTTGATCCCGTTGTTTTTTATTCAAGAGGAAACTAAGGACTCAGGCCGAGAACAAAGAGCAAAAGGGAAAGAGGGCACCCTTTGTCTCACCACGAGAAGCTTTGAAGAAATCCGTGGCTCTCCCATTCACCAATGGGGCTATCCAAGGCTCGCTAATACAAGCCTTAATCCAAACTTCTTGATGAATTTAGGTGCCAACCCACTTACGCAGGACATTTATCAAAGAAACTATGCTCTCACTACACAAGGCGTCTGCATCTAACTTGACAACCATGCCTTTCTCTTTGCGTCCCATGCTTGAGTGAACGGCTTCGACCAATGAAGTTATCCACACCGCCTTCCTTGGATAAAACCTCCCCGATTCTCCGGGATTATGCCCGGAAGAGCGTTTTTAATCCGTTGGCAATCACTTTAGTGATTAGCTTGTAGCCAATATTACAAAGGGAGATAGGATGAAATCCGCCGAAGGTGTTGGCGCCTTTCTCCTTGGGAATGAGGGTGAGGAAGGTCGAATTGGTGCTTCCCCTACTGCACTCTTGAGACTTCCGCACCATTCTACAAATATCTTTCTCCAAAATCTGCCAACAAGCCTCAGAATCCCAAAAGGAAGCCACGTGGGTCCCTGGAGTCCATCCTGTTCCACAGCGAAGAGGGCGTTTTTTATTTCTTTATTAGAACCTCGCTTTCCAAGAAATGATTCTTTCTGCCCGTTAGTAGGCAGTGGTACCTCATCCACCAAACTAGAGGCGTGTCCCATGTCCTCCTTTCGCTATAGAGATTTTTGAAATGGATGAAGGCAACATTTTTTACATTTCTGATGTCTATGCGTGATAGAATCAACCTTAATTTCGAGATGGAACTTAGGAACTGCCATTGTTTGTGGGAAAAGATGTGTCTCTATCACCCGCCTTAGCCGAGATCGCGAGACTTCATCTCCCGTAACTCTTCCTCTCGTTGAACTAGCCTTTAGAGTTTATGTTGGTCGTCTTCCTTTCTAGAATTTCTTTGGTGATCTCTACATGTTCGTGTCCAGATGGTGCTTCTCGAGACATTCGAATCTTTTTTCTTTTCTATTGCAACAGGTAAGGTTTTGACCCAAGCTTTTAACGCCGTTTGACTCTTATAAGTTTCTCCTCCTAAAACAAAAAAACTAAAGCCTTTGGACAGATGCTTCAAAGAATCTTTTATTGAAGACAAGAAGGATCTTTCCCGAACCCACCGAGGGCTCATCCCAATGAATGGGGCCTTGATCCCGTATGTGCCACAGATCAAGCCGGGGTTGTTGATCGGAGACACAAGCAGGGGAGAATAATCATTCTATATTCTAAACCAAGAAGAAGAAAAGAACTTTGAATAAAAACTTGTCTAACCTTGCAAAGAATATGGCCCGACCGAGTCTTTTGTTGGACCAGTATACTTCTTCTGCTTAATAATGTGCTCTGATGTCTATCATGTCCCACCGTGCAGCAAGTCCTCGACCCATTCCCACGCCCGATCCCTCACAATACTTCCTCCTCGCTTTTCAGCCATTGATAAAGTTATATTCGTATCCCCAAGAACGATGTTATTTGGCTAACTCTTTAGTATCCGTCGTACCCCTAATAGAGTCCCAAGAAGCGTATTTTTTCTCCCGCGCATACCGGAACATATACGTTAAAAAGGGAGAGAGTCAAGTCGAATCCACGTGCCGGGCAGCTTTTAAGAACAACCAATGGGCGTTGGAAATTTCTTGACCCTTGAGAATTTTTCTACATTCCAAATGGTGCCCGCCCACTCGATGTGCCTCGAGATGAGACAAATTTCGACTCCATCGATTTTCTTCCACAGCTTCTTACCGATATGGAGGAAGATATTGTCCTCCATTTTAGTCTCCCGGATGAGGAGTATGTCGTGAGATTCTCGTTCTTAACAAATTTCTTATATCTTCTTCCCTTTGTTCTCGCTCCCCATACCCCTACAGCTCAGTGAGATGATCTTCATCACTTGCTTTTTGGATTGATGAGCTCCTTAGAGCTCGACTGATTTCCAGTCGACTTCGGTGTTTTTCCGGTGAGTTTCTCGAGTTGGTTGGCTTCGGAGTTTGTCTTTATAGGTCTCCCCGCTTCTCTTTTTTTCTCGAGTAGATTTCGGCCTCTCACGCATCTTCTAGCCAGCATGAGTCTCCTATTTTCGCCTTCTTCTTCTCGAGTCCTCCGAACCTTGCACTTCCTTGGTCTCTTCTATCAATATCTCTTTTCGCTCTATCGAATTACCTTCATCTTGTTGTGATCCCGAGAGGGGCTCTTCGATGTGACCCTTCCTTCTCGCATCACTAGTTCTTGAGTGTCTTCTAATGTCAGCTTAACCGAGCAAATTTATTTCCTTGTTCTATGCAGTGGGTTGGATTTGGGCCCCGATGCTGTCTGAAGCTGGTCATCTGGACGTGTCTGTCGGAGAGTTTTATGGGCGGTTTCGTCCTTTTGACCTGAGTCCAACCATCCTCCTTGCCTTTCTCCACTTCATTATTTTTTCGGGCAGCTTCTCGCAAAATTCCCATAGACATGGCACTTCCCGCACTTGAATGGGAGCTGTTCATATCCAAAGATTTGAAGATGTGTCCAACTTCCAACTCGATCTTTATTGGCCTGGGTAAACCTACCTCCAAGTCGACTTCCAATACGTATACGAGCACAATCATATTGCTCTTTGTCAAGAAGGCTCGGTCAATGAATTTAAATTAAAGACGTGCTCTATATGTTTGAGAGACCTCACCCCAGCAATGAACAAAATTTGGAAGCCGGACCCACACTGACGGGGCAAAGGGGGACGCAAACCGCTCGGATCAAAATCGCAACTGCATCCACTTGTTGAGATACGCCCCCGAGGGCCCATGAAATAGGGGCCGTTACGAAGATCGCATCTTTGTCCTCCTTGTCGAGAATTCGAATAGGAAAAATCCCTTCCCGAGAAAATACGTAGGTGACATTGTTTAATCGTGGTGCCCACCCGCGACCCAACTCTCCGTGGTTTCGGAGAGGGCCGTAGCCTTACAAAGAACCGATCCATCGCAGCTCGTTCGCCAGCAGTGAAACCTTTGACTCCAAGCCCTCCGAGGAAGCGAGATTTCGGGGATGTCATCCTTTCGTTTCACAAACTTCTCGCCGTCTCGGAAGGTTTCTTCAGCAGCAGAGTTCAGAGGGGATCGAAAGCCTTCTTCATCGCAGGGGGGAGGCGAGGAGGCAACTCCATTGAAACTTCGATCCTCACTCAAAAGGCATCAACGTCTGGAAAGCATCCATACCATCCTCCTTACGTACCGCCGGTTGTCCCAGGGGAGAAGACCCCAGCAATCCAAGAAGATAGGGTCAGAGAAACAAAGGCCGACGCAGAAAGATCACCGCACTGCTACGGGGTGCTGCGTCGCGCCCAAGAAGGAGGGTCGGTTCACCCGGCCGCGTCGACCGAAGGCGCCGGACACGAGTGCACCGCCGCGCGTAAAGGAACCCGGAAGCCTACCGCCTTAACAGATCCGTAAAATGGGGACAAAGCCCACCAGGCGCCTGTGGGGAGGGCCGAGCCGCCTCCACAAATTCGCAGAACCGTAAGGCACCGACTAGGTCAAAACCCCCCCTCAGAACCTAATATTGTTCATTAAATACAACAAATAATTTAAATGGAGGTCATAAAAGGATTTTCCCTTTATTCACTGAATTTTCGACTAGATTTAGAGAATACATCATGTTCTTTAATTTTGAGAGCTTTGGCAATTTTTTTGGATTATTCAAAAACTAATTTAATTTATTATAAATTAATATAACTTTTTTTATAATGGTATTAAGTTATATTAGAAATTTTAATTATTAGATTTCTTTTAATAAATATAGATTATTTTTTAATTTTTTAATTATAAATTTAATTAATTTATTAAAATACATAAATTAGGTTTGTTTTTAAATTTGGTGTATAGATTAAATATCAGATTTATTGAGATACTATATGATTTTTTTAAATAGTTTTTTTTTAATGTATTAACACATTAGTGAGTAATTAGTGAATGTTTCTTTTTTGTAAGTTGATCAAGGCTTTCATCATTCATTTAAATTTAAAAGAAAATTACAATCATATAGAAGGTGTTCAGTGACCACAACCTGCCTTGAGGGAAACCAGGTTTGTTGGCCATCAATATGCATTAAAATCCAACCAAAATCAAAATGTTTTATGTATGTATTTCAAGGCTATGTAAGATTGCAAATCTACCCAACCATTTCTTCCTACATATCTACCATATTCTATAGTACTCGACATATGAAACTTAACAAAAATTAACAAAATTCCAAAAAGAGTAAACATAAAAACACCATCTAATCATAAGACTCCATTGGAGCCGGGTCATGAGCACTCTACCCCGGTAGTTCAGACAGAGGGAGGTATTGGGCGTGCCCCTCAATGCGACCAAGGCATTTGTTTTGATGCTGAATTTGAACCTGGATCGACTGCAACTCTATTTGAATTTCCTGCAGTCCTGAGTCTAGTTCCCGGGCCTACTCGAGAGGATACCTTATAGCTCAGGCCACCAATCTCTTCATCATCCAGTACAGGTGCACCATGTGCTTGTACTGATTCAAACGTCCCCGAGTGTTGCCTGAATCTTAGACAAGGTTCTGCTACTCCTCCACCTTGACCTCCTCAGTTGCACGACAATGCAGGTTTGTCTCCCAAGTTTTAATTAATTGCTTCACCTCCACCGGTGTGCCAGAATCATATGTCTGCATTGTCTCTTGAAGTCATTGTGCGTGAGAACATCGACCACTCTTTTTCGGTTTGTTGCCAAAGGCCTTGGTGTTCGCATTCATTTTCCTGTATCTGTTGTCGCTATATTTACCATTATCCTTGTCACATGCCCCCATTGTTTCCCCTAACCATGTCACAGGAGATTCACTCAATGAACCTTTGACATATCATGTGCATTCATGACATACTAAACAATACCCCTAATTTGACTACATATTGGAAAATACCTCTAAAGATCACATTATTTAACCCCTTACCAATATGAACCCAATACACTTTCCCAATTTAAAAAACCCCTACTTTCACTAGATATTGTAGGTATCCATTTTTACATTAACATTTCTTATACGTCTTTATATTTTTTCATTAACTTTGAGATCCATTTTTTTTATATGCCAATATAAAAACCATTTACCCCCTAATATATGCTCAATATATTATGTCATTGTTTCCTCAATATATATCCCCCAATATGAACCCACTTGGTATGGTATTGCTCCCCTAGTGAAACCCCAATGAACCATGTCGAGTCAAAAACTTTCCTCTGTCGTAGAGTTGAGCTTGTCCTAAACCCAAATCACTAGCCTAAGCCAAGAAATAGTCCCACTAACCCTCGAAATGTCGTTTCCACCCCCACCTGTTGTAATGCCAGGGCTCTTCTTATGGCACCTAACTGAACAACCTGTAGTGGGGAAAACAGAATAGTCAGAGGTCGACTCACGCCACCAAAACACAGTCCGATGTATAACAGTAGAGCCACTCCACTGTTTCAAATATATAAGAGTTACCCTATCAAACAGACGACTGAAGAGGCCTGCACTACTCCCACAACTTCGAATTTGAACTTTTACCTCTTTGAGATGGTCCCCAACAAATTGAGGATTCACCCAAGACATATACACCAACATTAATACCCTTATCAAACCCTTTCCCCCAAAATTATGACAACAAACCCACCATTCATAATAACTTGGAAAGTGGTTAGTCTTCCAAATTTTTGACTCTCCCCGACCCAAACATACAGAGAAAACCCTTTGCATACTCTGACCCCCACAATCACAAATAAAAATTCCCATTCGAGAGAGAATTATGCCGAATTTCATAGAAACATCCAAACTTAAGTTCACATGACTACACTCCTTGAACCTTCACACATACACCTTTCGTTCCTAGTCTGAAAAGGTCATCCCATTACCCAGTCACTTTCATTATTGTAGAAAATAATCACTAGACTAAGAGAGGAGTTAGGAGGGAGAACATATCCCGCCTCTTGCTCCGTGAAGTTTGGTTGTCGACTTGGACGCACCCAGCAAGACCTTTGCCACATACGTCCTGTCGTTAAGCTCCAACACCACTGTATCGCTTGGATTAACACCACCGCAGGATTTCCAAACAAGAAAATGTCTTTTACCTCCATCTCCTACCACCATATCAAACTCCTCCCACATGTGGTCGCACTAGGAGGACCCCACGTGTCCTTCTCATTTAATTCCCCATACTCTCGATTACTTGGTGCAATAGTTGGTTGCCTCTGAGATTTAACTCCAGACAACCTTTTCGTTCCTCAAATCCCCAAGTAGATTATTATGCCCTCTCACACTCTGATCAGGGAGTAATTATTATATGTTAGTTACTAGTGAATATTGATTTTAGATTTGTGGTAAGATTAAAAATTAATTTTATTGAGTAAAATTTTTTTTGTACAGAAATGAAGTTAATCATAGAACATTGAAAGATATTTGACATGAAAGAATTTATATATTTAACTATTAATAAATCATTTTATAAAGAATAAATTTCAAAAAAAATTAAAAACATTACATTTGAATACATATATATATATATATATATATATATATATTACTAAATTTAAAATAAATAATAAAATAAAACAACTAAATTTTAAAATCAAAACCTATAAAAAATACTAATATAATGTGCTAAAGTATATATATATATATAGAAAATGAAAACACTCTCAAACAAAATAAATAATTCCTTAAACACAACCACTTTTACATAACAAAGTTAACCTAAAAATATTCACAAAATACAAACACTCTGAAATAACGAAGGTGAAAATTATATAGATAATAAAAAAAAATAGTTAATAGGTATGTTAAATTGGTGCAACATTCATTTAAAAAACATAATTTGTTAAATAAGTGTGTATCATAATCCATGTAGACCTAGGATTTTTGTGAAATTTAATCTATCTTTGTAGTGAAACCACATAGGCTTACAATGAGACAAGGGATAACCTCAGAAAATGCAATACCATAGGAATACCATTAGGCCTACAATGAGACAAGGGAGCACCTCTGCAAGTGCAATACCATTCCAGAGCTAGCACATATCATCTCTAAACATTATTCATAATACACAATAAAAGAAAATATAGTAATGTCATAGTCCCCTAAGCATATTATATATCATCACAAATAAACTATGTTATCCCCTGCTATGATTTTGTTTGAATTTATATTAGATTGGCTACCTGGGTTTTAATATTAGCATTCCATGATATTAGTTCTATGTAGTACCAGTGATGCTATTTTTAAGGTAGTGAAAAATAAGGGTACATAAGAATAATGCATTTTTTGTTTAGAATATAAGTATAGTTTTGGCTAGTTCTATTATAAAATATGCTCAATTGTATCCAAGAAAATTGGATCGGGTTATTGTTTACAATGAAAATAATTTAAATAGTATTGCAATGGTCTCTTACACTATATAGTTGTGATATTATATTTCTTTGATGGTCACATAATTTTTTTACACAAAATTTATGTACAACAATATTGAAGATTAAGTTTCCTAGCAATAGAAACAGCTTAGCTAAATAAATTATAAAATTTTTACTGGTATCATTTTAACAACTTTTATTTAACATATATATAAAATAAATTCATGATCATTAAATCCAAAAATATCACCCATGGTAGTTTCATGTATAATAACCAGTGCCTAGAGCAGGTTTCTTCTTATAAGTATTTGGGCATTGACTTCCCTCATCATCTCAACTGGAATTATAACATCGGGAAAACGATTATTGGGGGATGGAAAGATTATTATGAGCTTGAAAAAAAAATTCAATCAGTCGATCTTTACATTTGGAGTAAAAAGAGGTTCCTCTTTGAGACCCTTGTCACCCCTGTTGTCGTATATGAATGTGAAGTTTGGGGTTGCAGCATATCCAGAGAGTCATGGAGGAAGATTAAGATGATTCAAAAGAAATTAATAACCTACAACCTTAATATCAAGGGAAATACTCCCTATCCTATCCTCTTAATCGAATCTGGTTTTTCCCTGATCTGAATTTGACTGTTAGTTTTGTTGTGCTAATTTCATCTTCAAATTTATATTAAAAAATGATGATCTTTGCTTCATGTACATGGGCTTATTTAAGTGGTTGTGATTGTTAAACAAGTAAATGTATGGAGATTATGTTAAGTTCTTGAACATTAAAACATTAAAACATAATTTTGAATAATAGCAACAAATTATACAACAAACCATCACAATTGATCCATTAACACAATGTTTTGATGAAGGAGTTCACCCCTCCTGGGCTACATCTCCTTGGTCTATATTCCATGGCTTGGGCCTTTGTCTTAGCTCAAATGGGAAAAAATGTTGTTTACATTCACCTACTGCTCCTGAAACTTGCTTCATTGTGTCCCGAATGTCTAAATCATTCAGAAATGACTCTTCTTTCTCTCAATTTGGTCGAATTTCGCAAAAGATGTGGCCAAAACAGTTTGGCCTAGTAAACTCCCTCCAAAACTATAGAAAACTCCAGTTAAGGCCGTCAAATTTGGGGGTAGATACGAAATTGGGGGGATTTCCGAATATGCCACTAACTTAACTGCAATTTAATTAACATAAGTGGAGATTATCTTATGGGTAAGTGTTGATTAGTGCATTAAGTGCATTTAACACTAATCCCGCATTATCATATGCAATTAGTATCATAATCACATATTATGGGTGTTAAACCTGCATTACAGACCTTAATCCATGTGCATTATATATTGGCTCCAACGTAAGTTATGGTGGATGGTCCTGTGGGGAGGGGGCTAACCCCCTCAAAACCCTTGCTATTGGAAACTTGCAAATTCAAATACATATCGATTGCATCGTCTATTAAGAAACATGTCTTTGGTCTATTGGTATGGAGTGCGTGTTACATGGGGGAGGTCATGGGATCGAGCCCCGACCTCCTCCCAAACTATGGTAATAAAATTTTGTGCCACCCTAAATTGAATCCATCCACCCTTTGATGTTATTAAAACATTCATACTATGGTATATAAAATGCAGACTTTGGAGTATGTGATAAAAATTTTGAACTTTGGCATATAAATATATTTTGACCATATAACATTAATCCGCCTGGATATAAAACACAGTTCAACCATAGCATATTAAATTTGGCCTTCCACCTTGGTCCACCGAATGGGGCACATGGTAGCCCCTGGCTGCACCACGTGTCAGCCTCTGGTTGGACTATCCAACCACAATAATAATAAAAATCAAATTCAACCTTAGGAGCACATTCATAAATAAAAATAAAAATAAAAATAAATACCTTCAAACCTTTCCGACAAATCCTGTAGTGGCAGTTGTCACGGTGTCATTAGGTGACAATGAATAATATTCCCATAATATTCTTGTTCTGCTGATTGGGCTGCCATGTCATCATTTTGTCATGTTATGCAATTTTTTTAGCTGTTTAGGAAAATGAACATCGAGCTTTATCTTCTTCATCCGGACTCTGTTTTCGACGAAAAAAATTATGTCAGATTCCTCGTGATGAGCTCTTCTCTGTTGTTTAGTTTCCATTTGATTTCAAATACTTCAATTTTTGAGTTTTTACACTGAGCACCTGATCATTCCTCCCCACTAGAAGCCTTTTGGACCCCAAAAGCTCTTTGATTATTGATTATGTGGATGAGGGTACAGTCCCCTCACCTGTGACAGCTGGTTTAAGTGCCAACTGATGATTTCGTTATTTTATGTTAAGGAAATTAAGACATTTACTATTTCATGAGAATTATTACTAGATGAACATAAAGTAATTTTTGTTAATTAAATAAAATTAAGTATTAGAAAGTGGTTATGTTAAAAGGTAAAAGACTGACGTGAAAGTATTCCAAGAAACTGAGAAGTAGTTGAACAGAAAACAGTTCAGACAATTACCTTGCCCTTTGAGGATAAAGGTGCATCCCAGTGAGGGAGAGGGGTTCTATCTGGTAACTGAGGAGAGGAAATTGAGTGGGAATTCCTGAGTTGGTAGAGACCAGTGGAATCACTTCGAATTTTTGATTGTTTCTGGCATAGAAGACTGGACTAGTAGTCCCAAGGTATTTTTCCAGAATTGTTGTCAACTCACCTGACTCAGAGTGGAGCAAGGGGGAGATACGAGGACGTAATTACCTCGCTCAAGGAAGGGAAGAACATCAGCAGTATCTGAGAATCAGATAAGTGAATGGATTTTATTGAATATACAAGTATCTAGTTATCTTTACTTGGTTGTGGTCTTTACAGTAATGTATTTAGGAAATGAGAAAAAAACTACTATTACTCTTTTTCATTAAATAATTGTTAGACTGTGACTACCTTGGTAAATGAGAAAAATATTTGTAAAATAGGTTATGAAGCAAATGAAAATATAAGCTACTACCCGGTAATTAATAACAAAGGACTGTTAACTGAGAGCGAACCTGGAGAAAGCTCTGAGTAAGTTGTCCTCTACAACTATGATAAACATGGACAGAATGGTCCAAAAATTCTTCTGGAGAGAACAAGTTATTTGTAAATACATGTGAAAAACATTAATTGTACAGAATAATTTATCAGTAAAAGCTAGGAAAATATAACCATAAATTGTGACATACAGGGTAACAGAAGAAAATAAAAGAAAACCATGTAGTTAGCAGTATTTATTATAATGCACACAAATTATGATAGTTATAGCAACAAATAAATATGAATAAAGAGAGAAAATGAATTGAATATGGGTATAGATTTATGTTGAAATGTATTTGCAACTGACACCAAAACCTTCTTATTTCTGCTAAGATAAACAAAACTACTAAACAACAAAACCCTGCAAACTGAGAAGATAATATAAATTTTCTTTTAACGCAAATGTGAGAATAAAAAACCGAGAATAATTGAAATATTACATTTCCTTTCTTAGATAAATAAACCCAGTAAGGGCAAGAGTCAATCAAGTATAATTATGTGCTTCAATCGCTAAAAATATAGCATGAATTAAATGAGACCAATGTCAATTGCTGAGAACACCGGAATTAAGGGCCTTGGAGGCCGAATCACAAACCCATAATATTGAAAGTAAATATATACATATACAGTGCTTCGGAAAAACTCTCGACAAAAACAAATAATACACTGAGTCAAGGCTGTAAAACCTATCTAGAAATAACTAAGGCAAGGAACCCTCGTTTCCAAAATCGGTATCAAACCCTTATAACACTGTAACCATTAATTAACTATAGAAAAGCAGTTCGGTGTTTATATGCCCAACAATGGAGTGAGTACTTGGTAATTTGGTAAGTCGAGTTCGTATGGACTCAGTATAGAAACCAGAGAAATTTACAAACACAATTTCCGGGTGAACGCGCATACCTATGCAAGAAAATTGTAAGTGTTAGAAGCAATAAAAATGAGTTAATGACCAGGCTTAATGAGGTAAATCACAGTGGGTTGGGATTCTAGTTCACCTATAGGTAAACACTTCTGTGCAAGGGCGGTGAAGAAACCCTGCGAGACAACCAAAAGAAAAAGAGTTAAATTAAACTCGGACTAACAAACTAAATAATGGGGTTATGGTTCAAAAAACTTGATACAACCTTACCTGTATGACGCCGAGGAAAACAAAATAAAAGCCAAAGACACATCCTTCAAGGTACAGTACTAGTCTCTTCTTTCGGCCAAGAAAAACAGACAAAGAAAATGAGAATTAGACTTTTCGACGGACAGCTATAATAGCAAAAAAAGGAAAATAACCAGAAGTAAGTGGCATCATAGGACCAACAAGTAAAATACAAGCGCAACAAAGATTAGACAGTTGCCTGCAAACCCTCAGAGATGAAGTGAACAAAAGATAAGAATCGGAATCATACAGTGTTGAGTAACTGTGTAGTTTCATAACGTTGATGGTGAGACTGGAATAGGTCTGAAGCAGTGAGGAAAACTTCGGAAGCTGTAGCCATGAAGGTGGAGTTGCAAAGCATTGTGGCGACGAACGAGTAATGAACGGAACGGTTAGGATAGGGTATTCATTACCCAAAACTAAAAAAAACCTTGTTGAGATTCAACAAGATGATGAGCTTAGTGAAAAGAGTCGCCTTCACTAAGTGCACCTGTAGGCTATTTTTGGCGCAAAGTCTATTTTTAGACTATGTCTATTTTTAGACATGTCAATCATATTCTATGAGTTGCAAGATGCTATTTGTGGATGGTTGGTCAAGTTGGAAAAATAGATGGACTTCTATTTTTAGACATATTGGGCAGAATCTATTTTTAGATTGCCAGTCTAAAAATAGATAGGTCGAATATTATTAGCTCTTAATAATATTTGGACTCTAAACATTATCTTATTCTCTTGGAGCACTTCAGTTAAGTGCACAGATGTGGCACAATAGCTGACAGGAGGAATTACACTATTCCTGAGGGTTTACTGGAGCTAATGCATGAGTACTTCAGTTAGACCTCATGTGACAGATTTTGGTGGAGTTATAGAGGTAGTTGGTGGAGTTGTATTCAGTTTAAGTCAGTTAGACTCAGTTGAGCTAGTTGTATCTAGTCTAACTGATTGATGCACTAGTGAGATTGGTGTGAATTAATTAGTTAATTAATTCACTAAATAATAACTTATTAATCAACTGAAGAATACATCAATTAACTATAGTGCATGGACAGTTTCAGTGGAGACCAGTGGAGAGGTAGGTGAAAGAGCAAGTGTGACTATCAGTTGTGACTATAGTGATGCATTGATTTCATCCAACACTCAGTGGAGATGCCAATGCAGATTGCGCATTACAATAATGGTGGATTTGAGTTCATTCAAAACCATTCTTCAGTAGGGATTGCGCAGTAGAGGTAGGCTAGCAGGTGGCAGAGATCGGTGCATGGATTTTCTAGGTCGGACCTAATTAGTGTGTAGCGATTGTATTGTATTGAGAGCTTGACATGTTCAGCTTTGTATGAGGATTTTTACATGATCTCTATGAAATATATTATATACAGATAGTTGGGGTTTTAGCTTGAGGATTTCCCATTAAATCACAGTGTTAATGTGTGTGAATTTTTATGGTTTCATGCGTGCATTGCAATTGATTTAATTTCCACATGTGATGATCAATGGTG
Organism: Pinus albicaulis; assembly: GCA_034641835.2. Taxonomy (NCBI): domain Eukaryota; kingdom Viridiplantae; phylum Streptophyta; class Pinopsida; order Pinales; family Pinaceae; genus Pinus; species Pinus albicaulis. The sequence continues at coordinate 1,623,672,460 of CM076575.1, forward strand.
GAATAGATTATGTATTGTGCATGAATTCAAATAGTGTGTTATTAGGAGAATCTTGGATATATAACACATAAGTTATATAATCTCTACATAGTATCAGAGCAGTTGATCATTGGAGCAGATTGCAATTATTGAAGCGGTTGAGTTTTGTGCTGGTGGAATTCGAATTTGCTGCAGTGTTTTCTTGGTGTCGAAGTTGAGCATTCATTGAAATGTCTTTCAATAGATTGTGATTGGAGTATGCCCTTGAGGGCAGCTCGAATTATATTGCATGGAAGGACAGGATGGAGGCAGTGCTGGATGATAATGGGTTGAAGGAGTTCATAGATGCAGAAATTCCAAAACCTACTTCTAGCGATGCTACCGCACTTGACGCATGGCAAAAGAAGACAGCAAAATGTCGAAGGATTCTGTTCGAAGGTGTGAAGGATCGCATAGTGTCCAGCCTTCATGGTAAATCTTCTCCATTATTGATGTGGAAATCTTTGACAGACTTGTTCCAAAGCAGAATTGACCAACGAAAGTTGGCACTTAAAGACAAGCTCAAAAAAATAAAAATGGAGAAGGGCAAAAGTATACCCAAGTACCTCACGAAGTGTCTAGTGCAGGGATGAGCTGGGAAGTGTGGGGGTTACTGTAGATGAAGAGTACTTGGTGAGATTGGCTCTCCTTGGGCTTCCGAAGAGTTGGCATTCCTACGAGGACTCTGTCAATGGTCGGGAGAAACTGTCGGGATGGGAGCGACATTGGTCGGATCTTGTGCAGGAGGATATAAGGCGGGGTACCAGGGATGGATCTTCATCGAAGAATTAAGATGAAGAAGATTGCGCTTTGCCTTCCAAAGCAAGGAAAGGGAAGGGAAAAAAAAATCCTTCTCAATCCGGTGCAAAAGGCAAGAATCAAGACTTGTCCAAGGTGAAGTTCTTTCACTGTCACCAACACGAACATTACGCCACTAAATGTCCACAGAAGAAGAAAAATAAGCAGGCTGCTGGATCTACAGCTAGAGAGGCCTTAGCCTCACAGTTTGAGATGGATTTTTCATTGATCACATGCTTGGTTTCAAGTTTGATGGGATCAGTGTGGTTTCTTGACAATGGTGCATCTTTCCATATGACCGGAGACAAAGATTTGTTTACTGATCTGGATGAGAAGGATCTTGGAGTGAAAATCGAGATGAGAGATGATGGTAGATACAGTGCGACTGGTATTGAGACCATTTCCTTTGATATGGAGTCTTGTAAACCTTTCATATTGAAGGATGTCATGCATGTTCTAGGATTGAAGAAGAATCTGATCTCTGTGGCGATGTTGGAAGACAAGGGATATGATGTTGTCTTTAGCGAGGGAAAGGCTTTCCTACACAGTAAGGCAACTGGTGAAACCTGGAGGATAGGGGTTTGAGTTAAGAACCTTTATCAATTGCTGGTATATGGTTGCACAGCAATGGCAGGCAAAGCAGAAGGAGTGGTGAGCCGAGATGAGGGCGAATTGTGGCACAGGAGATTGGGCCACCTTCACCATGGTGCTTTGAAAATTTTGCAGCAGATTTCTACTGGGCTTCCCAAGGGTACACTTGCACAGTCAGATCAGTGCAAGGGATGTACTTTGGGAAAATTTGTGAAAGTCACCTTTCATGAGAAGGATAGTCACACCACGATGATCCTTGAGAGAATTCACACAGACGTGTGTGGACCTTTCTCAGTAGCTTTGACAGAAAAGCACAGGTATTATGTGATATTTGTTGATGACTTTTATCGTAAGTGCTGGATCTTCTTCATGTAGAAGAAGAGCGAGACATACTCAAAGTTCTATGAGTTCAAGGCGTTGGTTGAGAAAGATTCGGGGAAGCAGGTGAAGGCTCTTAGGAGTGATAATGGTGGTGAATTCATCTCTGGCGAATTCAAAGATTTTTTCAGCGCAAAAGGAATTCGAAGAGAGCTCATAGCGCCTCATAACCCACAACATAATGGGGTCGTCGAGAGAAAGAATAGAACGATCGTGGGTGCTGACGGGCGATGTTGCATGATCAGGGCCTTCCCATACATTTGTGGGTTGAAGCATGTAACACTACGGTTTATGTGCAAAACCGTTGTCCTCATAGAGTACTTGGCATGAGTACACCCAAAGAGGCGTTTTTTGGTAAAAAGCCTGATATTTCTCATTTGAAGAATTTTGGCTCACTTGTTTACATTCATGTGACGAAGGATGCCAGGAAGAAGCTGGAGCCGACCGCAGAGGTTGGGATATTTTTGGAGTACAAAGAAACACCCCACAACTATCATGTGTATTTGCCAGATAGTCGGAAGACTGTTGTGCGATGGGATATCAAATTTCATGAGAAGAAAGCCATGAAGTTGTCTCTTGAGAGGGAGCCACACTTGCATGTAGATGAGGAGTGATTAGTTCCTAAGGATGAGCCTCAAGACGTGGATCAACCACAAAATGAGGTTCATGGAGTGGAAGAAACCACTCATGTAGCGCCAAACATCAGAGGGCGAAAGCACACTAGAGAAGCTGAGAGACTGAATCTTGATGCAGCGCAAAATGTAGGAGCACCTACATCATAGCGCAGACAAAGACAGTCACCTGACTGATTTACTAGATACATGGCTCTAATGAGCAAGTGTATCGTGACAGAGCCATCCTCTTTTGAGGAAGCTATGGAGGACCCTTCATGGGTAGATGCCATGGTGGAAGAGTATGATTTGATTGTCAGAAACAGTGCATGGGAGATTGTCCCAAGGCCGGAAGGGAAATCAATGGTAGGTTCGAGATGGATCTACAAATTGAAGAAAGTTGTTGACGGGAGTGACGAGAAGTACAAGGCAAGATTTTTTGCCCAGGGGCTTCTCACAGATCGAGGGGATCGACTATGAAGAAACCTTTGAACCTGTCGCAAGGTATTCTTCCATACGGAGCATCCTTTCTCTCTCAGCGCATATGGGTTGGCACATTCATTAGATGGATGTGAATACTGCATTCCTCAATGGAGTCATTGAGGAGGAGGTGTACATAGAACAGCCTGAAGGATTCGAAATCTTCAGCAGCGAGTCGCATGTGTGCAAGCTCAAAAGAGCATTGTATGGGCTCAAACAAGCACCTCGTGCTTGGTACACATAGATAGATAGTTATTTCACCGGACTTGCTTTTACCAAGAGTGAGGCGGATCCTAACCTGTACCAGATTGTGGTTGAGGGTAAGTTTCTGATCATTGTAGTTTATGTAGATGATTTGTTACTAATAGGTGATGAACTATTGATACACTCATGCAAGGTTGATCTTGCAAAGGATTTTGAGATGAAGGACTTGGGCCTCCTTCATTATTTCCTGGGATTGGAAATTTGGCAGCGGAAGGGTCGACTATTTTTGTCTCAAGGCAAGTATGCCCAGGAGATACTGGAGAAGTTCAACATGCAAGGTTGCAAGCCTATCGACACTCCTCTTCCTAGTGGTTGGAGGAAATAGGATGCTACATCGGCAAAGGTAGTGGATGCCACTGTTTATCGACAGTTGGTTGGTTCGCTCATGTATTTGGTCAATACACGACCGGACATACGCTACGCTGTTAACCAGCTTTCACAAGCCATGGTTAAGCCTACCAAGCTCTTTTGGAAGGCAGGCAAGCATGTCCTGAGGTATCTTAGGGGCACATTGGGATATGGACTGTGGTATAGAAAGTCGGATGAGTTGAAGATGCATGGCTTCACGGATGCAGATTGGGCAGGGAGCCCAACAGACAAAAATAGCACATATGGAGGGATTTTCAATATCGGGTCTACAACAGTTTCTTGGTACAACAAGAAACAGAGATCCATGGCACTCAGTTCAGCGGAGGCCGAGTACATGGCAACAAGTTTGGCTACATGCGAGGCTATATGAATGAGGAATATCCTGGTTGGATTGCTCGATTCACACTTAGATCCTACTATCATATATTGTGATAATCAGAGTTGCATTAAACTCTCAGTTAATCCAATATTTCATGATAGATCTAAACATATTGACATCCAGTACCATCATATCAGAGATTGTGTGCAGCGGAAGATCATGTTACTATCTTACATTCCTACGGAGGATTAGGATGTTGATATTCTGAAGAAGGTGCTCACCAGGAGAAAATTCGAATACCATAGAGACAGGATCGGGGTGGCAGATAATCCCTATCTTTTTGAGAGGGAGTGTTGATATTCAACAAGATGATGAGCCTAGTGAAAAGAGTCGCCTTCACTAAGTGGGCCCGCAGGCTATTTTTGGCGCAAAGTCTATTTTTAGACATGTTGATCATATTCTATGAGTTGCAGGATGCTATTTGTGGATGGTTGGTCAAGTTGGAAAAATAGATGGACTTCTATTTTTAGACATATTGAGCGGAATCTATTTTTAGATTGCCAGTCTAAAAATAGATATGTCGAATATTATTAGCTCTTAATAATATTTGGACTCTAAACATTATCTTATTCTCTTGGAGCACTTCAGTTAAGTGCACAGATGTGGCACAGTAGCTGACAGAAGGAATTACGCTATTCCTGAGGGTTTACTGGAGCTAATGCATGAGGACTTCAATTAGAACTCATGTGACAGAGTTTGGTGGAGTTAGAGAAGTAGTTGGTGGAGTTGTATTCAGTTTAACTCAGTTAGACTCAGTTGAGCTAGTTGTATCTAGTCTAACTGATTGATACACTAGTGAGAGTGGTGTGAATTAATTAGTTAATTAATTCACTAAATAATAACTCATTAATAAACTGAAGAATACATCAGTTAAATATAGTTCATGGACAGTTTCAGTGGAGACCAGTGGAGAGGTAGGTGAAAGAGCAAGTGTGACTATCAGTTGTGACTATAGTGATGCATTGATTGCATCCAACACTTAGTGGAGATGCCAATGAGGATTGCGCAGTGAAATCTAGGTGGATTTGAGTTCATTCAGAGCCATTATTCAGCAGGGATTGCGCAGTAGAGGCAGGATAACAGGTGGTAGAGATCGGTGCATGGATTTTCTAGATCAGAACTGATTAGTGTGTAGCGATTGTATTGTACTGAGGGCTTGACATGTTCAGATTTGTATGAGGATTTTTACATGATCTCTATGACATATATTATATACATATAGTTGGGGTTTTTAGCTTCAGGCTTTCCCGTTAAATCATTGTGTTAATGTGTGTGAATTTTTATGGTTTCATGTGTGCATTGCAATTGATTTAATTTCCGCATGTGATGATCAATGGTGGAATAGATTCTGTATTGTGCATGAAGTCAAATAGTGTGTGATCAGGAGAATCTTGGATATATAACACATAAGTTATATAATTTCTACAAACCCTAAGATGAACCTGAGCCCTAGATCTCATGCCAAGAAGATTGACGGTGGTGGAGAATTACAATTGTCAATCTGCCGGCGGCGTAGATCAAATAAAAATTAATCCACCAAGTGATAAGATCACCGTATTAAATATCAACCTCCCTAGAAAATAATTATGTCAAGACTCCTATGTAAAACCTTAATGCAACAAAATAAATTGACAAGTATAATGATCAAGAGTTTGTAATAGTTAAGGCACCTGATTCATATTAATACAGTATAGTACAAAAAATTTAACAAAACACAGATACGCTGACAGGTAATATTCCTCAAAATGGGAGATGGGTAATAACCTCGAGAAGACTTTATACTACCAAAACTATTAAATAATCATAAGGTTTATGATGTGAGATTATAATATGTTTGTGTGTAAAGTTAAAAAAATTGAGTTCAAGAGCATGATGATGAATTTGACAACTAAATCTTATGTTATATTTTACAGGTAAAGGTTTGTGTTAAATGTAATTTTTTTTAATTGCTATGTGTGGAGATATGTTACATCACCCTTTTAGTCTCAATCCACTGAAATTTTCCCATTTTCATCAACTGGAGATTTTCACAAAAAGTAAGATTTTTCCTTGACTCTTGCGACCTTCTCTTGTTGTCGTTGACACTGGCATGCTACAATTTCCCTGAATTTGCAGAGCAACAAGCTAATCTTGTAGAAACCAACTTGTTCCTACCTTGGTCATTAATCAAAGGAAACTTAAAAACTGTCTCACCTTGCACACTGTCATCATGGTGATTCTTAACTGATATTTATTTGTACCTGCGTCGACTCTTGACCAAGTATTTTCGCCATTGTCATGTACCCTTTGGAAACCAAAAAAATAACTTGTGTAACCCATTCCTTATTTTTCAAACTTCTTTGTCACTTTCCCTTTGACCTTTGCACTCTCTTGCATCGACATCTTTTTTCCAACACTGATGTTGATTGCTGCAAATGTTTTACATCTTTTTCACCTCCTTTCAAAGGCAATCTGTTAGAGTCCTGAAACATCTCATTACAAGCATAAGTAAATTTAATGAAATCAACTTTTTCATTCGATGCATCTTTTTTAAAGGTTTGATTCAATACATCTCTATGTTTAATCATCAACAATGTCAAATTCTAACTTTTATTCACTATCCTCTTCATTTCTCCTGCGTGTATAAGAGACAAATTTGCCTTCTTCTTATGCGCTCTAACTATGTACTCAATTCCATCTTTAAACAAGTGATACTTATTCTCATGGTGATGAAATACTACTTTCATATCATAAAGATAAGTACTTCCCAAAACAATTCCTGATATCTCAAGCAGCACCACATCAATTTCATTTTCATCAAGAAAGTTTGAATTGATGGCGAATCTTAGTATGCACAAGTCCTTGTAACCTGAAAGTTTGAATTCTTGCATATCCACCCTAAAGGATGAGGTCTTGGATGTCTAACAGTTTCAAGGTTTCACTGCTTCACTAAGTCTTTGGAAATCAAGTTAGCTTGTGACCCACTATCAAAAAGTGTGTCTATCTTGGTATGTTTAGAGACGACTCTAATATGGAAAAGTTCAATTCTTATATCTTCATCTTGAGTGATATTGGAACAATTTGAAGAACTAGTGCTTGGTATATTCTTACCTTTCAAATTCATGTTTGTAATCTTCGTTTCATCTCTTGAATATGAACCTAAGTCATGTTCATTGATAGCAACAATTTTCTCCTTTTCTTTGGCTTTCAGATTGTTTGGCTTCAACTCTGGATGAAGCTACCAACAGTGGTATTCATCATGGCCATTCTTCAAACAATGTTTACATGTGAGTTTCTCCTTCTCTCTTTTGACAGAGCTATTTCTCTTTCCTCTTCCATAAAACTTTCCCTTTCCTTTACCCTCACTATCACTTTTCTCATCTATGTTTTGTTTCCCTCTTGCTTCTAAATGTGTGGCTTGAACACAAAACTTATCTATTTTTGTGGGATTGAACATGAGAATAGTGTGCCTAAGGATACTGTGCAAACCTCCAATATACTTTAAAAAAAATTCTTGAGAATATAAATTAATACCCAAAATAAGAGCTCTTATCCTAAATTCATGAGTATAATCTTGCACACTTTTCCCTTTCAATTGTATACAATTTTTCCGGTCCATAATGGCCTTTTGCATGTAAGCTAGAGGATAAAACTGCATTTTAATGGCAGCAATAAAACTTGAACAAGACATAGCTCGATCTTACCATAGCTTTTAATCTCTTCTTGAGTCCTTTCTTCCCACCATAAAAGTGCAGACCCTTCCATCCTCAAGGAAGCCAATTGAATCTTTATGTAATTTTCATGAAGATTTTGAATTTTGAAATACACCTCCAATTAACCTATCCAATTATCTAGCCTCTATGAATTTACCTCTCCATTATACATTGGAAGCTAAAATTTGACATCAAGTTTGAGTAAGGGAGTTTTTCCTTTTGTGGTCTTTGAGTGAGTATTGGTAGTTTTGTCTATGGAAGTGGAAGATGATGTTGATGGAGAAGATGAGGATGATGATGATTTTCTCCACTACCCTTTGAATCCTTCTCTTCATCCTTCTTGCCTTCTGAGGTTCCCTCTCCACGTGGAGACTTAGAATTCTATCCAACCATCCTGGTGTCCCTCTCTTCAAAGAGGATCCTAACCCTTTCAGTCAGTTCATAGAAATCCTTCTTGTATGCTTCCTCTTCTAAAATACCTTCAGTTTGTCCAAAACAAGCTTAGTTTTTGGTGCAACTTGTACCTCTTCAATCTCAGCTTCTAGTGCAACTTGTACCTCATCAATCTCAACTTATTGAGATAAAACTTGAGGTGCTTCAATGCAGCTGTGAGTGAAAATTTTGGTGGAGATGGTGCCCTTGTGGCTCTCCTTCTTCTGGTCCTAATCTCAGGACTTACAACCAACAATTCCCCTTCGCCTCTCTGCAACATTAACCTTGTAAGCATCACAAATTTGCAACCATTAAAACCCTAGTTGCATAAACTCAAGAAACTATCAAGAAAATAACCTTAGCAAACTTTTTCTCTGATACCAACTTGGTCTGAATTTGAATTTTAGTTTTGTTGTGCTAATTTAATCTTGAGATTTATATTAAAAATGCTGATATTTTCTTCGTGTACATGGGCTTATTGAAGTTGTTGTGATTATTAAACAGTTAAATGTATAGATATTATATTGAATTCTTGAACATAAAAACATTAAAACATAATGTTGAATAGCAGCAACAAAATATATAGCAAACCATCACAATTTATCCATTAACACAGTGTTTTGATGAAGGAGTTCACCCCTCCTGGCTACATCTCCTTGGTCCAGCTTCCATGGCTTGGGCCTCTGTATTAGCTCAAATGTCCAAAAAAAATGTTTTTTACATTCACCTACTGCTCCTGAAACCTACTTCAATGTGTCCATAATGTCCAAATCATTCATAAATGACTCTTCTTTCTCTCAATTTGGTCAAATTTTTCAAAATATATGGCCAAAACAGTTTTTCCTAGTAAACTGCCTCCAAAACTGGAGAAAACTCTAGCTAAGGCTGCCAAATTTGGGGGCATCTCCAAAATTTGGGAGACCATCGAATATTACGCTAACTTAACTACATTTTAATTAACATAAACGGAGATTATCTTATGGATAAGTGTTGAATAGTGCATTAAGCACATTTAACACTAATCTTGCATTACCATATGCAATTAGTATCATGATCACAGATTAGGGGTGTTAAACCCACATTACAAACCTCAATCCCTGCGCATTATGTATTGGCTTTGTTTTAGGTTATGGTGGATGGTTCTGTGGGGAGGGGGTTGGCCCCCTCCAAACCCCCGTCGTTGAAACCTTGCAAACTCAAATATATATTGGCCACATAGTCTATTAAGAAACACGTACGTGGTCTATTTTTATGGAGTGCACGTTATGTGGGGGAGTTCGTGGGGTCGAGCCCCAACCTCTGCCCAACATGTGGTAATAATGATAAAAATTTCTAACTTTGGCATATAAATATATTTCGACCATATAACATTAATCTGCCCATATAAAGCATAGTTCGACCATAACATATGAAATTCGGCCTTCCACCTTGATCCACCAGAGGGAGAATGTGGCAGCCTCTAGTTGGACTTTCCAACCATAATAAAAAAAATCGAATTCGACCTTAGGATCACATTCATTAAAAAAAAAATTCACCTTCAAAACTTTCTAGCAAATCCTACAGTGACACTTGTCACAGTGTCATTGGGTGAAACTGAAGAATATTCTTGTTCTATTGACTAGGCTGCCATGTCATCATTCTGTCTTGTTCTACATTTTTTTTATATGTTTAGGGAAATGAACAACAAGCTCTATATTTTTCATCTAGAATCTGCTTTCGAAGAAATGAATTGCGTCGAATTCCTGGTGATGAGCTCTTCCCTGTCATTTAGTTTCCATTCGATTTCGAGAACTTACAATTTTGAGCTTTTACACTGAGCACCTGATCAATCCCCCATTGAAATTATGGTTATGTTTATATATCTGATGTATAAGAAGAATATTGATAAAATGGAATAAAAAAGGCTCCCTAAAATTTCTTCTAATTGTAGCCAAAACCCTCACCTTCACCTTAGGCATGGGTGGCATAAGGATGCCTAGTCTTGGCTCAGCCATTGGGGAATTAAGGAGGAGCTCAGTATGGGAAGAAAATATAATATCAAAAATATTATTACCTCCAAGTCTAAGGACAATTTGTGGGAAGATTAATATTTGGAAGGTAAAAGGAAGATAAGATACTCTAAGGAAGTGATCAACCCCACCCTTGATAATCAGAATTATATCTCTGCCTTGTTCAGCAATAAGAAAAAAATGAACATTGCTAAGATAAGAAATAATTCCCATGAGCTTAAGAGTGAGACCGAGTGGTTTTCATTCCCAAGACCCCTTGTAATGATAGAATATGTCAGATTTTCAGTTCTAAGTAGGTGGAAGATGAAAAGAACTTCCTTTTAGATTGCCCGACCCTTACTCACATTCACTCTCAATTCCCTACCATATGCCACACTTCCAATATTCTTGACCTATTAATTCAACCCACCTATAGTGATCTTGGAGTGCTTATTTCCCTTCTCTTCACTACAAGAAAAAATCACATTGGTGAGGGGCGAAAATGGTCACCATAAGCTCATTAGTGAGGGTCAAAAGAGCCTTCGTCACCAAAAACTGAATGTCACCAAAGGTGGCGTCGCCGAAAGTATAGGTGTTGTGGTGACATTCAAGGTCCGTCACCAATAATGATTTATAATGACGAATAGTGACCGTCACCATTTCATATGACCAATGGTGACGGACAATAGCTTCCGTCACCAAAAAACTGAACGTCACCAAAAGTGGCGTCGCCGAAAGTATAGGTGTGGTGGTGACATTCAAGGTCCGTCACCAATAATGATTTATAGTGACGGATAGTGACCGTCACCATTTCATATGAGCAATGGTGACGGACAATAGCCTCTGTCACCAAAAAACTGAACATCACCAAAGGTGGCGTCGCCGAAAGCATGTGTTATGGTGACCATCACCATTTCATATGAACAACAACGATTTTTTGTGATGGACCTTTCATGGCCGTCACTATTGGTGCATATATATGGCGACGTTCATTGATCGTCACCATAAACACATTGGTGACATCAAGGTCCATCATGAATAATGACTATAATGACAAAAAGTGACCCTCACCATTTCATATAAACAACAACGATTTATGGTGACGGACATTTAATGGTCGTCAGTATTGATGCGTATATATGGTGGTGTTAGTTGACCGTCACCATTTCATATTTTGGTGCGGGTCGAAAAATGTCACCATAAGCTCATTGGTGATGGTCAAAATAGCATTCGTCACCAAAAACTGATCTTCGTCATTCCCTATATATGAATATCAGGGCACGATGGAATCGAACCACCAACCTCCTGACTGTAAAGAAAGTGCTCTTCCATTGAGCTAGCACCCTTTAAAAAATTAGACTTTAAACTAGCAATTGCTCCTAAAGGTGCAAAGATACACCAAAGGAATAAGAACCAGGAAAAATCAGTGTCCTTGCTCCTATTTTTATTCTACGACACTCTACAAAGTATGATCTTGATCTGTGACGTATTTGTGCCGAGTGGTTCTAATTTAATAGTAAATGTTATATTAGATAAAATAAATGAATAACTGAGAGGCCTTACGGGCTAATTTTTAATCCTTATACCAAAATCTCTTAATATTCAAGTCTATGGAACAACTCATTCAAAGTTCAAACTAAAGTAGATTTTAAATGGAAAGCCTACAACCAGCTAAGTAGTTTACAAGTTAACATTTTGGATATAAATTATGTTCAATTTATATGACAAGTTATGCCATAACCTTGAAACTAGTTTCTTAGCTAAAATACTTTCTTAAGTCAACAATGACAAAGAAAGATAGTCATGGCAAGCAAAATTCTCTTGTTTCTTCTAATGAGGGTGCATGTAACTTGATAAAGGTTGTATGAGAGTATCAAACCGTAAACAGTTTCACTAAAACATGGAAATGACAAAGTCTTCTTAAGGAACAAAGATTTAGTTGAATATATGAAAAGCATCGAGCTAAATGATATAATTAAACTAAAAGTAAATATAAAAGAATGAAATTGCCATCATATACCATCTGGTTTGGTTAGTTCTTCAGAAAGAGAAAGTGCAATTGCATGATCCAAATCCTCATCTTGATTATGTAATGGACCATCCTGAACAAAAATGTCCACATACAACAATCAATGTTATTGTATTGGTAAGACTTTTGATATAATCTATCAAAGCATGTACTATGTAGGAGAATAACTGGTAGTTGAATTACTTCTCTACTCGCATGTACTACCTTTGGTAGTTGAATTACTTGGAAATAAAAATCCTTATTAGAAGATAATGCAAAGAAAAGAAAAATCATTTGAATATGGATGGCCATCTTGATTTTATAGAGTTATAATTGAATACTAAAGGACTAGGAATGCTGCAACGAAATAGATGGATGGAGTGTAATAAAAAGAATTTGGATAATTTAGGTTGCACATATCTTTAAATGGAACCACTTTTTCCTTTTGGATTCCCAGTGTTTAATATGCAAATAAAATTTTTGATTCAACCAAAGAGAAAAATATTTTGAAGTCTTATTTGCCTGAAATAGGGTAAGGACAACATTTGGAAATGGGGATGACTTTTGAAATGACCACTTTCAAAACCTTTGGAAACAAAGCAACGAGAACTTCCACACACAGGTCCAAAAGTCATGACTTAGGAGCATGAGCACACCTAATTCAGGGATGATTAAATATGAAACGAATTGGGCTGCAATTATACTCAATTAAATGTAAAGCAATGATTAAAATCTATATAAATGACGTAGAAATCAAACATGACAACTTTGGAATACGGTAGAATGTTGGCATAAAAACTTTGTTCATTATACATTCTCTTTCGTTCAGTTTTTATGCTTTACTTCCAAATTAGGTGTTTTCTTTGTTGGAGATAGAGATCCGTACATCTAGGTCGAACGATTAATGATGCCCACAATGAAGGGGCATGTAGCTCAGTAGTACAGCAGCACACTAGCCAAGGGAAAATCTGGGGTAAATCTTAGTATGCATAATTTTCAAGACGGGGATAGAGCTAGTTTTGCTTGAGGTTAGGCAGGGGACCTTAGCCAAAGTTTGGCTTGACGAAGGTGTTGGAAATAGGAATACACACATCTATGCTGAACCCTTAAGGGCGTCCCTCATGAAGGGGCAAGTGGCTCATTGTTAGAGAAATCCAACTAGCCAAGGACTTTAAAGTTTCAAAAATGTTTCAAGTAACAGACATTGTTAATTAGCCTATTGTGCTAGACCAAACGGTGGACGACCTGCATTGGAAAGTGTTTGCATGGGGCAAGTGGCTCAGTGTTTGAGTAATCCAACCAACCAAGGACTTAAAATTTTCGGAAATGTTTCAAGTAACAAACAAATATTAATTAGCCTATTGTGCTAGGCCAAACGGTGGATGACCTGCATTGGAAAGTGTTTGCTGACCAATATTGACGCCCCACCCAGGTTCGAAACTCAGTTAACCCACCTCATCAAAGGGAAAGCGACTCAGTGTTAGAGCAATCCAATCAGCTAGGGACTTTAAAGTTTTAGAAATGTTTCAAGTAATAGAGAATAGTTAATTATACAGTGATATGTGGTTTAACGGTAATTTTCACTGGGTGAAACTAATGAGACCGCGGTTCAAATCCCATTGAGTATATGGCCTCATTGGGTGAAACTAACGAGACTGCAGTTCAAATACATTTGATTATATGGCCTGCTATGATCTCGCCTCAAGGAGTAGAGTCCCCATTTCCTAGAGTCTCCACTCTTGCTAAATCATAAGATCCGGTATATCTAGTTTACAAGTTGCTAGATATACTCTTGGTGTTATAAGGCTCTTACTAAATCATAATATCTGGTATATCTAGCTTATATCTGGCTTACAGGTTGCTAGATATACTCTTGGTGTTATAAGGCAGCCATAAAGGTTGATCCTGGACCTCCCCAGATTAATCCAAGGAATAAAGTTTTTGCTGAGCAATATTGAGGCCCCACCTAGGTTTGAAACTCAGTTAACACACCTAGCGTGTCTGTGGGCAGTTGCATAATGCATTAGGTTCAGGATTATAGGGTCAGTCCCTCAGACATGACCCTGGGCCTCCTCAGAGATAGGCAATAAGCTTAAGAATTCTCCTAATACCCAAAAAATAAAAAATAAAGGAAAAAGAAAGAAATTCTCCTAATACTGAAAAAAAAAGGGAAAAAGAAATAAATTCTCCTAATACTGAAAAAAAAAAAAAGGAAAAAGAAAGAAATTCTCCTAATACTGAAGAAAAAAAGGAAAAAGAAAGAAATAGAAAGAAAAATGACAATAGTTAATTATCGATTCTCATGATAAAAAAAATAAACGAAAAGAAAACAGACAATAGTTAATTAGTAGTTTCCAACTTTTCACTAGCATGTCCTAACATTTTGATGTATATGCAGAAAGAATTTGACTTCAGGATGACTTAGGGGTTGCTTTCTGAAAGTTTACTTGCATGCCAAAAACTGTTCTGATGTCAACCAACATGGATAAAACATGATCATAAAGATATAAAATCTGATAAAACTTCAACAAAAAGCATGGATGAAGTTCAAACTCGACAACAAGACTGACATGGGAAGAAACATCTAAAGAAAAAATTTTAAGGTTCCATCTTTCCACTCCTTAATGATAGGTTTAATAAAATAATCAGTTCTTAATGAAGGTGCTACCTCCTCATTAACTTATAATCTTCTGTTCCCACATTTTAAGAGTAAAAGATAGCATCTCAAGGCACTGGGGCTATTATAAGTGAAATTGTAAGTAGATAGATTGTGATGTTCAGAATTTGTAAGTGACTGGTGTGGACTTCTTAAGCCATGGGTGGTTATTAAGCATGGAGTTAAGCTTGAACCCTGGGGTTTGCCAGTTCATAGTTAAGATAAAATATATTCAATGGTCAGAAATTGAAAATTCACAAGTTGTGTGAAGAAAAACACAGAAGAAGCACCTGGCAAATAGTCTTGGAAAAGAAAGTGTACCCGCAACAGAATGAGCATCGACTCATGCTCAATTTCCAAAGGCCAAAATTATAACCAGTATGTATGGTAGAAGCTGGGAGAACCTGATAAGACTAACCATCCTGGGCAGAAGATGGTTTAGGAGACACCTTGGAGAAGCCAATTGAAGAATTAGTAGGAGAATAGGACGTCTTTATCTTATACAGGTTTGGAATAGGATATGTATTCCCTGATCTTTTCTCTGAATCATGGCTCTTCACCTGAGAACAACTTGTGGGTATTGACCTAGAGGTAGAATGAAATCAATTTTTCAAGCTTCTAGGAAAAAATATATTGAGAAGAAACGGTTTAGTATTTTCTCCCTTACTCTTACTTGACCCATTTATATAGCTTCCACTTGTCTTCCTCTTGTCCTACTTTCCTAAACTCCTCTCCTCTGCTTTATGTTTTTCTGTTTTCACTTCCTCATTTGATCTCTTCTGCATGGCAACCTTCTGCTCCACTAGATCACTCAGGGACAATTCATAAGCTGATTCAGGCATTCCTTCAAACATTTTCATGAGCTCCTGTCTGCCTTTGGAAATATCCTCTGCCCTGGCTGACATGGGGTATGGATATGAACATGCCGTGTCTGTAGATATGGGATAAGAACTTGATCCAGGATGCCATAGTAGAGGAGAGGTACACGAGTGTTCATATTCTTTAAGTTGAATAGCCCATGAGAACAAACTTGAAGAACCCAATTTAGAATCCATCATGGATCAACCTAATTCATCTCTGCTCAAGAAATTTTTTTCTTATAGCTTGCCCTCAAACATTTTTTCTAAATAGCTTGTATTGGGTTTGATCTACCAAATCATCCCCTCCAAATTAGTGCCAGCATATATCATGGGTTGATGGGAAATCAATCAACCACACAAAGTTAATGCCAATCCTCCCTGTCTTGCTTAGAAAGCAAAGTGGGTCCATACTACATAGCACAATTGCGATCTGACTGATTGTCTCTTGCTCCATTATTTTTGCACCTTAATGTCCTTGTCAATATTGTTGGCACTGTACCTCTGTGAATTTACTCCAAATTTGACATGCTAAGCCCCCAATCATCTCTAGTCGCCCTTAGTGATTCGATCACCTGCATTGACATAAACCATAAAGAATGCATAGAACATCAAGAAAAACCTATTCCACTGCAGAAATGAGACATCTTACAAGAAAATCAAAACTGATGACTATGACATCTAGTCGACCTTGTAACGAAACGTCTTTGTGCCTAGTGAAAATAAGGATGGCTTTACATATGTTTAAGGTTAACCTGCCCGCTGCTCCTTCCTTTTACTGGTTTTCATGAGAATCCTAGATCTTAAGCTTATAATGATGGGTGCGAGTGTCTTGTCCTCCTATTAAACCATCTTATATCATTCAACAACTAAATCCATGCATTTGCACCATTGTATCAGCGTATGAATTTGCATCAATGTACTGAATTAATATGACTTCAAATTTTGAAATTTTCCTGCAAGATAACATTTATCATTAAAAAAATCTGATCAAACATGAAGTAATCTCATGAATCCTTCAGATTTATATTGCAATATCCATCTCAAATCGATAGATCCAAAATATTAAATATTCTTATAACTAGCAATTGCACCAAGAGGTGCAAAGGAACGCTGGAACATGGATAAGAGAAGTGGGGAGATTGTATAAAGAAATAATCAAGTGAAATATACTAAAAATGAAATACAACCCACATGAGGCTAACTTAAATTCAATTATTGTGAATTTTCAAGTGAAAGAAAGTTTGTAACTGGTGTCCGGCAAGCAGGACTCACAAAAATTGTTATAGAGAAAAACTTGGAACTGCAATTGAGGTTTGAGGTTTGATGATGTTGATGAAGCACATATTCTACTTGGTGAAAGTGGCCACTGCGAGGATTATTGGGGTTCAGGCTTCGCAGGATAATACTTTTGAGCTTGAAACAACTTTGCACAATATAGCTTTCAGTTCAAATGGTGTAAATACATATAAATCAAGCAATTTGAGACCTTTAAATGTATGGTCAGAAGCAACAACTCCAGAATCTGTGAAAATGCTTCCAAACTCTATTTGAAAAGAGGAAATTAATTTTATCATTGAAGGAAACTTGTTTGGACCAGACATTGGTGAGTTGATAAGCAGCTCAAACAATTGGGCAGAGATTATTATGTGGTGTATTTTCAAAGGGCTCAAAGAGTCATTACCTTCTAGGTAGCTATATATTTTGGGAGATGGGTTTGAAAATACAGGTAAGAAGAATCAGCCAGCGTCTGAACAATCAGGGATGAATTTGAGAAAAAACACCAAAGATATACCAATTTTGTTGAATGCCTCTGAGCAATGTGGTTTATTGTTTAATGTTAATTCCTCCTCAGTCATGGATTGCATGCCTGCACAAAATAAGAATATTCTTATGATTGGTCTCTGTTCTAAAGTGAATAATTTAAAACAATATACTCATAACCTAGCACAAAATACAGATTCAACAGAAGTAAATACGGAAAACAAGAATAGTGGAAATGATGATTTTGGATTTCAAACTGAAGGAGCATATAAGGGCGAGGATGAAGTGCTTTTGAAATTCCAGTGGGCAGAGGAGATAGAAAGGATGGGCTGCATCAAGTTTTTGAAGTCTCTGGATAGAAGAGAAGGGAAAAGAGGCAAACTTCAATTTCAAAGCACAGAGTAATGCCCCCTGGAAGGAGAGATTTTGATTCTCTTGTTCAATCTCAGCAGGAAGTAAGCAATGCCTTTGGTCAAGTCGACATTCAATTGTCGGATTCTCTATGGGATGAAGGTGATGGCATTAGCCAAGAGAAGCAGCTGGATAGGGTTTCACGTGAGTATATCCTTTCTTCATAAATGTACAGGAAAAAAGAACTGGATGGAGGAGGAAGGAAAAAGAAATGTATAGGCAACAAGAACTGGATGGAGGCAGGGAATGAACAAGGAGAATATCCATCTCCATTTATAAGGATTGAAAAAAGTTTGGACAATGCCACCCTAGATGTATCTTCTCATCTGGTGAGAATTGATTTTAAACACAAACAGATTCAAGGGATGTTGGGTTATTTATTAGATGAAAATAAGAAAGAAAATGTGGAGGAACAATTCATTGAGTCTAATGGGGATTGTGATGTCGTGGAGGAATTAAGTGGAGTCTTAGTAAAAGATGCCAAGTGGCAAGGAGGCTATTGAAAGAGTGACAATGAAAGGGATACCAGAATCTTTGTTAGATGAGAGAAATCAGACATGTTCGATTGTTCCACTGGAAGATGATCTTCTGGCAGACATCGAGGAAATACCAAATTTGATATTTGATGTAAGCAAGGAAGATCATACAGAAATTCATGCCAAGGAGCCTTCTCGGCAGGATCATTTACCTGCCAATTTGGAAGGAGTGCCAGACCAAGAAGTGGATGGCATTTCACCTTTGTAGGTTCTGTTAATAATCTAGACGCAAGTGATAACGCAGAAGGTGAAATGTGTGAGTTTTCAAGAAAGAGGGATAGATCAATTGAGGAGGCATGAGAGATTAACACTGTGAATTGATCCTCTTATGAAGTGATGGATGCTTTGGGATAGAGAGAAATCCATTGGATGTCAGGCTCTGTAGTGAAGCATCTCAAAGAGGAGTCCCTCAAGAATGTTCATGCGACAAATGACAGGAGATTTAAATTCCTTTATAGATCAAAGAAGTGAATGTGCTAGAGTAACTACACATGAAGATATTGCATTTGTAAATGGTGTACGGTAGGTTGGAGTTGGTGATTGATGTAAATGATGAAAGTGATGTAGAGATGCATGCAACACGGGTTGACTATAATAATGTAGTAACTGAGGCAGCTTGTTCAATTTATGTTGTTTTTGGATGTGCAAAAATCTAGTGGAATTTAAAGTCGTTAGTTGGAGCAATTCACATAGATAATGCAGGGAAGCATAACACAGGGCCGTTATAGGAAAATGTTGCTTTGGTGGAAAAACAAGGAGTTTTATATTTCTTACCCTACAAAGGCATTTTGAAAAGCAGTGTGTTGGTGGAAAAGAGAATAGTTTTGGATTTGTCACTGGAGGAAACCAGTGAGAATGATGTAAGAATGCATGCTACATATGCCCTAGATGAAGGTGCCACAACAGTGCATTTGCAAAGATTGTCATTGTATGCCTGTAAAGAATAAAATTTAGTGAAATATTAAGAAGTTTCTGTGGAGGAAATGGAAGAAATGCTTGTTCGATTATCAGAGAAATCTAAACCAGGGGAGAATTTTGTAGGTGCTTTTCAAGATGCTTTTTTAAAGAATCAAATGCAAGGAATGTTCAGTTCATTTTTGGATGAAATTAGTCAAGCTATTCCACAGAAGCATGCCATGGAGACTGTTGAAGCAGACATCGCAATGGTTGGATTGCAAGAGGTTCCAAAACCTTTGGTTCACATTAATGAGAATCCTCATAAGAATGAATTCAATCAAGGGTTTAAAAGAGTCATCTGGATGGATTGAAATTGTTAGGAAATGACGATGAATAGACAGTAGTCAATTATCGATGGATTTTATAAAAAAATTAGACTGTTCATGTGCTTACCAAATGAAAATCTCTAACCAAAATTCTAGTTAACAGGCGCAATGAAAATAATTAGTTGTTGAAAGATTTAGGATATGTTTATAAAAATGTCATGGAAGAGGAGTTTGCAGTCAGAGATGTGGAAATGGTGAATGATAATGAGTGTGTTTGGAAAAAAAAACTCCTAAGTATGCCCAGGTAAGTGTTACAAAGTTGTCTTCAACAACCTTGAGTCAGAGAGAAGAGAAGTCTTCTATGTTACCATGGACTAGTGAAAATATGGCACATACATGTAACCATAAACTAGCTTCTTATATGGAGAAAGCTAAGATAATTTACATGGGCAGTGTAACAACTCGATTTATGGCCTCTAAAGTTCAAGAACTAGAGGATATTTCAAGGCTATATTGTTTCCCTCAGGACAACTTCAGTGAGTACTGTATATACAATAAAGACATTACTGAGCCAAGTAAAGCTACTTGTGCACGAAGAAAAGCATTATCTGCAATACAAGCACGTGAATTAAAAGAAGATGGCCATTCTTCTCCACACAAATGAAAAACATCACTTGAAAAACATTTGTATGTTGGAAGTGCATTCTGTGTAATAACATGTACTTCTAATTACAAGTCTTAATTATTTTATCACTAAATATCTAACACCCAAGCATAGTAGAACTCTGTTGGAACATGAATTTTAGCTCTGCAATGTCTTTAGTTTCGTAATATTTCATTGCTAATTTGAGTGAATGTGATGCAGTTAAAAACTCAGAGACTAAAAATATATCTACTTCAATAGGACCTTTCCCTTTCCAAAAGGTGAGCTATTACAAGTCTTCATAATTTTATCAGTAAATAGCTAATGTGTATCATAGAACTCTGTTGGGAAATGAATTTTAGTTATGCAATGTCTTCAGTTTCATAATCAATTCTAAATGTAAAATGAGGGAAAGCATTTCTCATTCTTCTTTTATTGGGCACTTCACAGATCGACACAGATTAGAAGCCTCATCTTAAACAACAATCTAATGAATTAATATTGAATGTGTGGGAAAGTGAATTGATGATTGTAGACACATTATGAAGATAGCCAAAACGGGCATGGCAGCAGAGAATGGAGATATTAACAAGACTTATCCATTGGTAGAGGAACCTGAAAATATTGAGAAATCAGTGCAGCTTGCACCAGAAGCCACCTATCCTCAAAAATTTAATGCCCTAACATTTCCTATGGAAAAAATTGTGACTGACAGTTATCAGCAAGCAATGCAAAATGTTCAGTTTAGCATGAAGATAGTGAATAGGTGTGCAAAGAAAACTGAAGAGAACTAATAGAAAAACACTTTGATGGACCATTGTAGCTTACTGAAGATAGCCTTCCCACTTAGAACTCACTTCATTACAGCAGTTATACCTATAAGGAATAATTCATAAAGGAGGATGGTCTTTCTTTCTCACACTAGTACCACCAATACCTCTTATTTCATTCACCAAAAATACGTGAGCTCGGGATATCGGCACATCATGATCTAAAAATGGTATCCTTATATCTGCAACTTATAAACTACATGTAAAAGAAATCAATCCCAAGGGCACAACAAAGATGTCAATTTTAGTCCAAATTTGTGCCGAGTTTTTTTTTTCAGCAGCTTTGAAAGACATTTCTCAATGATCATTTGGAAGAACACACTTACGTGTTTTCAGTTGAAAGCTAGTTCAACCTCAATTGTGAGCCACTGTTCATCAAGTGCCACATTTATCTCCTCAACTCAGCAAATCCCCTTGACATACAATGACAAAAATTTACCAAGGAAACATCCTTTCTCAAAGACGAAATTGAAGTAAAAAAGGGAGGGCATTGTCTGAAGAATCGAAGACATTAGTGCAACATAAGTAGGAAATTTATTAGGTTAATGACTCACCTGAGACGTGGACTTAGATGCTCCCACTTGTTCCTGTACACCCTACAATGTTTGAGTAAGCCATCTTAACTTCCGGGCTACACTAGTAATTAATTAGGTCTCTGTTCCTTGACTAGAATCTTTCTGATATGACTTTGATTTCTTTTTCAGTTTTAGAACAGAATCTGGAACAACATTTTCACATGCATTAATCACTATAGGATGTTTCTATGGTTTTTTAGGACCATTCATCTTCATCAAACTTCATATCCTTGCTCACCAATGTCTTAAGTTGCACTTTAATTTAGATCATGTAGTCCTTGAATATCTTACTCTATCCAACAAAGACCGCCTTTATGTTCAAGGGTTCAAGATTAGTCCTTTTCTCATCATGAATATGAATATAAATTGGACAAGAAAAAGGAAACAAAAATGTAATAATTGTGGCTTCTCACCAGCAAAATATTTCGTTGGTGTTTTGTCCTTCAAGATCCTGTGAGGACATTGGTTCAAGATATAGACAATGTGTTGCAAGCTTTGGCTTAAAGACACATGGGTAAATCCATGTCCTGGATCATGGTTTTAGCTATCTCAATGATGGATTTGTTACTCTACAAGCCCATTCTTAGCATCCTCTTAATCCTTGTTTTCCTGCAAAATGTATCAAAGTCCTTGGACAAGGTTATAGTCCACTAGATCTGTCTCTCCCCTAACTTCCAAGGTTGAATGTAGGAAACTCAAGACAGAGTAGCAACAAAATGGGCATGTCAAGAAATTTGGATTGGGAAAATACTTGCAGATATGCAAGTTCATTAGAATAAGCATAACACTTTTTGCAATAATGAGAGAGTTACCAATATGGAAAAAAGACCCGCCTTCGATATTAATCAATTGCATTGAGGTGCACATATTACAACACTCTATGTTGTTATTTTGTTTTTGGTCAAAATCAGGGGAAACACTTCCCCACTATAACATGGGGAAGAGCACTGTCAAACACAGTGGACCATTGGCTAAGCTGTTGCATTTGAGGGTTTTCTATGCCCATATAAAATCCATTTGGACTAGAATTTTGTATTTTCCTGTTGGCCTCATCATGGGCCCATAGTAACACAATGGAGTGTGCTTGTCAAGGTTTGAACCCAAGTCATCATATGAACTCCCTCTTATTGGTAGACCATTTTTTCTTACAGCTCTTTTTGATAGCCAAAAGCCCTATTAAGGGTGGTGTTGGCATGGGATAAATTTTAAATTTACACTTTATCCTACATATTTTCAAATTCATTAGCGAAAATGGGACAAATTTGAAATGGCTTCACCAACTAGTGCCCCACCACCTGGACCCGCTACTTACGTTGTATACCGCCTCAGTATCTTGAATATTATTGGCACTTACAACAATGAAGCCCTTAGCCACTTGTTAACAAAGCTAGATACACAAACCAGTGCCACTTCTAAGGGTTTTGAATGTGCTCCTTTGGGCACAAATTTTTTAGTTCCTGTTTCAAGTCCATCTGTAGTAGAAGTGGCTACAAGGCAACTTCCCGTAACCATTCATCTCTCAACAAAGACAGAGCTGGTAGATTACTTGGGGAAGGCTTACAAAAAGGTCTTAGCTATTCATAAGAAGTTACCACCTGGTGGTATACTGGTATTTTTCACACGACAAAAGGAGGTGGAATTTCTATGCAGACAATTGAGGAAAGCCTTTATGAAAAGAATCAAAAGAAATGTTAAAATACAAGATATTTCTCAAAAAATCAAATCCCATTGTAGACACAAATGATGTTGCAACTGAACCCAATCTTGAGGGAATTTCTCAAGCTGTCGATGGCACAGATGATAGTGGGAAACACAAAGATGGAACCGATAGGTTTAACTCATTTGACGATGACGGGTTTGAAGTTAAATCAGAGGCAAACTCATCTTCCTCTGATGCTGAATTTGATTCACATTCAGATAATGAAGAAGAAGAGTGTCTTGACAGTAGAAGAAATTACAGTTGATAGTGTTGAAGCAATAAGAGAGGGAGTAGATATGAAATTGGGAAATATGTTTGATGTTTCAGAAACATCAATGTCTCTCCCATCCAATCAGCCTAATATAGAACCAGATAAGAAGTGCACTGTGGTAGTTGATACATCAAATGAAATAGATGGTGATGGATGCATCCCTCATGCATGCATTGGTTGGTCATGGGGAATGCAAGTACCAAATGTTGATATGCAACATAAATTCATGATTGAAGCAGTTGAAAATCATATGCCTCAAACAGTTATTATTGATGAAATTGGAACAGAGCCTGAAGTAATGGCAGCCAGTACTATTTCTCAGTGTGGAATCCAATTGGTTAGAACTGCGCATGGAATGACTATTGAAAATCTCATAAAGAATCCTTATTTAGAGATGCTTGTAGAGGGTGTGCAGAGTGTTACCCTTGGAGATGATGAGGCAAAGAGAAGGGGAGTTCAGAAGGCTATACTTGAGAGAAAAGGACCATCCTCATTTACTTATGCTGTAGAGATGACATCAGGGACCGAATTTCGTATTCATCACAGCTTAGAAGCAACTGTGGATGCCATATTAGTAGGTGATCTATAAATTTTTTCATATCCATCCTAGGGGATAAATATGTTGTATGATATCGTATGCAATGTCAATTCAAAAAAAGAAATAATTAATCAAGTATCTATCTTGGCCTATTCAAACTTCATATTAAATTTCCATGATATGTTGTGAATAGGAAAATCTCCATCATTTGAGGTCCGCCAGATGTTTATGAAGGTAGTGACAGATGGAAGTCCTGCCACAACAGAACTAGGCATTGGAAGCCATTTTAGGAGCATTTGACATGTTTAGAGTCTGATGGTATTTTTGAGGCTGGTAATGAGAGTGGTGATGATGATATTTTTGGGTTGAAAGGTAGTTATGAGAAATTTCGGAAGGATGATGATTCACCACTTATTTTATATACTTATAAAAGATCATGGAGGCTGATCTGGAGCAAGTAGTGGAAGTAATGGGCCTAGAGAATGTAGTTAAATTCACAATGACATTGGAGCAGCTGATGCAATTCTTGCTTTACATTCTAAGCTCAAGGAGAATTCATAGATTCGAGGAGTGGCTACATATCAGCATCTACCCATATTTGTGATGAAGACAAACATGATGGCGGAGATGGTAAGGGTCATGCGTACTATTCTTGGTTTGGAGACTCTTGGTGCAAGTTATTTTAGTTCATTCAAAAAGCTTAAGAATGATATTGAGATATCAAATGGAGTAGCCAAGAGAAGATCTTCCCGAGAAGAGATTGATGCTTTAGAAGAGGCCAGACTTGCTATTGAATATATTGTGATCCCTGGAGGGCAGCCAGTTGAACTTCTTCCAAGATGTGCTGACATTATTGCTCGTCAAATAAAGTTGGTGGAGAGCTATCAATTAGTAACAGAGAAATCAGGGCGATAGCAAGAGTGGCAGCCGATGACTACCCATGTTTTAGAGATATGACATTGCAAAACATTGAATCAGCAAAAAAAAAACAATGAAATAGTAAGCCTCAGTAAAGATTCTATTGAGCATATACATAGAGGCTCTGAAGATTCTCAAATGACTGAGCTGGTGGTTCAATGTTATAAATATGAAAGCGAGTCTTTTCCCCACACTATATCAACATCGACAGGTGTGTCTAAAAGCAATATAAACAATAAAATGGCTGAATGTTTTGTCAATTCAGAATCTATAATTACAAATGAGCAGAGATCTCCTGAAGTGGAGGAAGATAATCCCAAGATGAACCTGATGCAAGTAAGGCTATGCGTATTGGTGTTCCGACAGAGGATGGTCTGGTAGAAGGAGATTTAGGAGCTAAGAACTATGACACTATGGAAGTGGAGCTTCTGCCGATATTATGCTAAACCTCACGCATGTTCGACTTATGAAGGATAATAGTTCATTTAGATTGATGGTTCAAGTTGATTTCGGACCCCCTCGGTGATTCGAATTTTAATGGAGGAGGGGGGGTTTGAAATGGGTACTTTTCAAACCCAGCCATTAACCACGTGGCAAGCGAAGGATATGTTCGCACCCCCCCCCCCATCACAATATGGCTTACCATCTGTTGGGCTCTCCAAAATCCAGTTTCAAGTTTTCGTAAAACAAATGCTCAAAGTCTATACTTGGAACGAATTTTTGTTGTTGGGAAAGGAAAGGAGGTTTGAACTATCATTACCCGAAAAGAGCAATATTTGCACGATAATGTACACTAATGGCATAATTGGTGAACCTAAAGGCATATTGATCTCAAATGAAAACATTGCTTCTATGATGACCGAAATTGCTTATTTTTTTAAATGTCAGAATGAAGAGCTCACAGAGAAGGATGTTTATTTCTCGTTTCTTCCTCTAGCACATATATTTTATTGGGTGACAGAGGAATTTTTCATATCAAAAAGTGCTTCAATAGGATTTTGGCTAAAGATTTTAGTGGAGGATATTGCAGAACTAAAACCAACTGTCTTTTGTGGTGTCCCACATGTTTTTTGATCACATATATTCAAGTTTAAACCAGAATATTGTCGTTGGAGGATTTCTGAATAGAAAGGTGTTTGAATACAAATACAATCTTAATAATATGCACAAAGGGTTGAAACATGAAAAAGCATCTCCACTTTTTGATCAAGTTGTCTTTAGCAGGATTAAACAAGGTCTGGGAGGACGTGTCCGTGTAATTTCATCAGGAGCAGCTCCAGTTGCAAGACATGTGGAAGAGTTTATACGAGTAATGACATGTTTCCATGTTGTACAGGACTATGGTTTGACAGAAAATTTTTTCAGGAATTTTTGTTTCCCTTCCAAATGTTATTTCAACAATCGGGACTGTTGGTCCACCTGTTCCGAATATTGATGTTTTCCTTGAGTCTATCCCTGAAATGGGATATGATGCACTTTCAGAAGTTTAAGCTTTCACAAAGAGAATACGTTGTAGTGGAAAATCTTGAGAATGTGTATGGCCAGTGTTCTGCTATTGATTCGGTTCGGATGTTGTTGAGTTCATCATTCGTCATGCAGAGATCTTAATTGCCTTTGTCTAAGAGGCAAATCTTCCTACAATTTTGAAATTCTTTCAGCTGAAGTAAGAGATTACAAGCGGCAACAAATGCCATACTGTGGAAAAAAGGTCAAGCGAACTTCAACACAGGTGTTACAAGATATAATTGAGGGCCACATGGAGGAAATTAAGATAGCAGGAGGAATTGGTTGTTTTGTAAAGGGTATATTTGAGATACCACAAAAGGAAACACAATCTCTTCCTTCAGATAGTGTGACTGAGCGTAAACAGCAATGTGAAGCCACCAATTCAGCCTTTCCTAATAGGGGTGAAGGATTCTCTATGTCTAGCTATCAAAGGATGCAAAGTGTCATGCGACTAAAGTTTCTGTAGGAAGCAATGTTTCGTCTTCTCTGATAAATAGGATCGATGCTATGCTTCACAAGCTAGGAAAATAATTTGACGATGTAGATGCAAAAATTGGTGACCGATGGCAAATATTGGACAGAGATATTCGAGGGTACACATGGTAGCCAGCGCTGCATTAGAACTAATGATCCAGCAAAGGTGGTCTGAATGGCAGAGCCAGATGTCAGAGCCACCCAACGTTGCCTCTTCATGACCACCTCAGCCACTTTCAACATACCTTTTTGATTTACGAAGAGCTGCCAAAGTTAATGTTTTTTTTTTGTAAATTGGACTAATTCTATTAAAATAAGAAACATAGAGTACAATCAAGCTTGCATGTGAGCAAAGCTGAAAAGCATGGGAGTCGTGGGTGATAGGCTATCAACCTCGCTCCTGGGAAACAATCAAGGAATGAGCAAAAAGAGAACATAGGAATGCAGAGAAACTAGATCTGAACTGAGGTATCTACCCAGTGTGGGCAGATACTGCCAAACGACATTTTTTCCCTTTTTTCTTGCTTAATTTGACCCAGCTAGTGGAGTTTGGATGAGCCATAACAATTTGTAGACTATTCTGCTCTGGGGGTGGAATATCCTTATCAGAGTCAGAGGACGAAGAAACATGAGAACGTTTCTGAGTGATCGGCGGGGTAGAGGGGACTACCAGACTGGCTGAGGGAGCTTCCAGCGGAATCTCATCATTCTGCCCATTTGCTTCAATTTCCTCCTCATCCGAGCTGGAGGAGTTTGTATCAACCATAGGGGGGGAGGAACACAGGGGTTCCAGCTCTTGGATTTGGGTTTGTGATTCGGATTCTTCTTTTTGTTGAGGAATTGAGAACATGCATTCTTGAGGTGCCCCGTTTGATGACAATGGCGGCAACAGAAGGTTGTATTTTCGTAATCCAAGATTTGTGTCCAATGGAAATCTCCAATATTGAGGTTGATTTGATCCGGCAGTCCTTTGCTGATATCTATTTCTGCACATATTCTGTCGTAGGTGTAGAGTCCATTCTCCTTTCTTGAGGAATCTGTAGTGAGATAGCGTCCTAAGGTGTCTCTAATGGCTAAGAAGACAAAGACATACCATAGATGTGCCGAAAGATTTGGGAGCCTGACCCAAATGGGAAGTTTGGTGATGACAGCTGTAGAAGGGTCGAAGTCTAGAAACCAAGGGGTGAGGAAAAGCCCAGCCGTACCCCAGAACCAAGGGCCTCCCATTAAGGCTTTCTGGTAGTCTTCATTTAAGTAAGAATCCACAATGAAGTCTTCATTAGCTGTTTACCTTTATATATCAATATTTGGAAAGAGAAGGGGATCCCCAGCCGGAGTTTGAGTTTTTGCAGAAGATCCTGCACAAGATCTGTTGCACGTACCCATTGCATCATTGTCTTGCCAAAACGGAGTGTGATTTGGATTTGAAATGCAGGTGCAGGTGAAATGACCTAGTGCCGCAAAGGGACCCGTGACAGAAAACCCTAGCAGCTATGCATGCCATCGTTTCCTCTTATGTCTCTACGCTTCGTCCACCACACTCCACTCCCAAAAGAATCGCTGCCAAATTTAATGTTACAGTCGGTTTTGCCAGAGATATTTTTTGTTCGGGCCTTGCATGGCCACAGTTGTCAAATTATAATTAAATTTTAGTTAATGAATATTTCCGAAGTAGATTAGGGCAACCAGCATAGTTGCAGTTAAATACTGCTTGTATTTTCATTATCAAGGGTTTGACCTTGTTAGACTCTTCGTTGTAAAGATCATTGTATTGGAGCACTGTAGTTTTTGCTGGGGCATCAATAATAAGAGACCGTTCACAGGATTCTTGAGATATGTTAATGGTGATGTTTCTTTTGTGTTAATGTTTTTCTCTACCTTTCATGCTAAGCGTCAATTTGTTTGATTGTGAAATAGAAAATTTTGATTAAGATTTGCTAAGAGAGCACCTTAATTTTGTCTGTGTTTACTATCTTAATGTTTTCTTCTCAAGTATAGTTAAAGAATTCTTAACTGCTCTTTAGCTATTACTGAACTCATTGTTTTCTTCCATCTCATATTCACACTGCCAGTAAGATCCAGTCTGCATAGTTAGCTTGCCCTGTGAATGCCCTTGAAAATTTGATGCGCAATTCAGCATTTTATGATTCCATAGCCCAATGGATTAAGTTTCATAGCTTTATCTATCCAACCACATAATCAATCAAAACAAATAACCCTCATAATTTCTATAACTAGCCTAATATCAGCCTTTATAACCATCAAGCTAAATCATAAAAACAGAGAGAGCCCTCTTTGAGTCTAGGAATGATAGGTTTTGGACTCCAAAGCGGTTTGATGTTGTCCTCTGTCATTTATTCTTGCCAATCTTATAAATTACAGGGCCACAACAGGTGGCACTAATGTTGCAGGCTAGCCAATCAAGATAGTCCTAGTCAACTTCTATGCCTATAGGGAATAGAAGCTTGGTCTCCAGCATCGAAATTGGTCCAACTTACCACTAGACCAAGCCCTATGTAGGCTAAATATTGATGGTGATAAATCACCAGAGACAGCCACTGATGTTGGAAGCTAGTTAATGGGGATAAACCTGGTCACTTTTGTGCCAAATAAGAATAAAACATTAGTCCCTAGCATGGTATATGTTCTTAAAACACTAGAACAAGCCTAATCAACTCATATTTTATTAGTAGGAATGATAGAGACGTGATTTTTAAGGATGGTCTGGCTTTAATATCTTCTCTAGGTTGTTATTTTATTTTTGGTCAAAAGCAGGGGAAACACTTCCCCATTGTAACATGGGGAAGAGCACTCTCAAACACAGTGGAACATTGGCTAAGTTGCCGCATTTGAGGGGTTTCTATGCCCATATAAAATCCATTTGGACTTGAATTTTGTATTTTCCTCTTGGCCTCATCATGGGCCCTTAGTAACATAATGGAGTGCACTTGTCAGGGTTTGAACCCAAGTCATCATATGCACTCCCCCTTATTTGTAGATCATTTTTTCTTGCCGCTCATGTTGATGTCCAGAAGCCCTCTTAAGGGTGCCACTAACGTTGCAGGCTAGCCAATCAAGATAGTCCTAGTAAACTTCTACGCCTATAAGGAATAGAAGCTTGGTCTCCAGCATCGAAATTGGTCCAACTTACCACTAGACCAAGCCCTATGTAGGCTAAATGTTGACAGTGAGAAATCACCAAAGGGAACCACTCATGTTGGAAGCTAGCAATGGGGATAAACCTAGTCACTTTTGTGCAAAATAAGAATAAAACATTAGTCCCTAGCATGGTATATGTTCTTATTGCACTAGTAAAAGCCTAATCGACTCGTATTTTTATTAGTAGGAATGATAGAGATGTAATTTTTAAGGAGATTCTGGCTTTAATCTCTTGAAGAATGTTCCTGTTGATTTCCCTCTATGTGTGAGATTTTCTAAACTGGCTCTTTAAATTCTGATGACTAGAAACACTAAAGGATATATGAAATTCTTGGGAATCTTGTTAAAGCTTTAAGTGAGAATGTTAGCAGCTAGCTATAATTTCTTGTTTTGTATCAATAGCGAATTGAAGGAATTTGGACGCTAGCTGGGAAATTGGACCTCACCTGTTGATTTTGGAAATGCACCACTCAGGTACACAAGATGTTATGGATTTTGTAACTTTTTGTAAACTTCCAAAGTAAGAATTTGGACTAAGCTAAGCAAGAATCAAGATGATAAGAGGAAGGAAAATTCAACTGGGTTTTGGCATATGTAGAAATGGAGAAATCTTGTCAGGAATATGAGCGGTGTATCATTTTGTATTTGTCACAAGAAGGAAAATTCAACTGGGTTTTGGCACATGTAGAAATGAAGAAATCCTATCTGGAATATGAGCAGTGTATCTTGTCTTTTTTTTATGATTAACCTCCATATTATCATCTAGAGGATCAATGGAAGAAGGAAGAATTCAAAGAATAGATGCAAAGTAACAAGGTTGTTTTAGATATTTGTGTAATAAAGAAGGGAAAATGGGCACTTAAAAGGCAGCCTCGTGCTCTCAAGCAAATGAACTGTTAAGAGCAGATAAAAAATCCAGGTTGGAAAGAGCAAATAAACAATAAGGACACAGTTAAATCTTTGCTCCATCAATCATACTGCAATAGCTAAAAGTCTAATGATGATGGTTTGATCTACCAAATCATCCCCTCCAAATTAGTGCGAGCATATATCATGTGTTGATGGGAAATCAATCAACCGCACAAAGTTAATGCCAATCCTCCCTGTCTTGCTTAGAAAGCAGAGTGGGTCCATACTACATAGCACAATTGTGATCTGACTGATTGTCTCTTGCTCCATTATTTTTGCACCTTAATGTCCCTGTCAAAATTGCTGGCACTGTACCTCTGTGAATTTACTCCAAATTTGACATGCTAAGCCCCTGATCATCTCTAGTTTCCCTTAGTGATTCGATCACCTGCATTGACATAAACCAGAAAGAATGCATAGAACATCAAGAAAAACCTATTCCACTGCAGAAATGAGACATCTTACAAGAAAATCAAAACTGTTGACTATGACAGCTAGTCCACCTTGTAACAAAACGTCTCTGCGCCTAGTGAAAATAAGGATGGCTTTACATATGTTTAAGGTTAACCTGCCCGCTGCTCCTTCCTTTGACTGGTTTTCATGAGAATCCCGGATCTTAAGCTTATAATGATGGGTGCGAGTGTCTTGTCCTCCTATTAAACCATCTTATATCATTCAACAACTAAATCCATGCATTTGCACCATTGTATCAGCGTATGAATTTGCATCAATGTACTGAATTAATATGACTTCAAATTTTGAAATTTTCCTGCAAGATAACATTTATCATTAAAAAAATCTGATCAAACATGAAGTAATCTCATGAATCCTTCAGATTTATATTGCAATATCCATCTCAAATCGATAGATCCAGAATCTTAAATATTCTTATAACTAGCAATTGCACAAAGAGGTGCAAAGGAACGCCGAAACATGGATAAGAGAAGTGGGGAGATTGTATAAAAAAATAATCAAGCGAAATATACTAAAAATGAAATACAACCCACGTGAGGCTAACTTAAATTCAATTGTTGTGAATTTTCAAGTGAAAGAAAGTTTGTAACTGGTGTCCGGCAAGCAGGACTCACAAAAATTGTTATAGAGAAAAACTTGGAAGTGCAATTGAGGTTTGAGGTTTGATGATGTTGATGAAGCACATATTCTACTTGGTGAAAGTGGCCACTGCGAGGATTATTGGGGTTCAGGCTTCTATAGGCAGGATAATACTTTTGAGCTTGAAACAACTTTGCACAATATAGCTTTCAGTTCAAATGGTGTAAATACATATAAATCAAGCAATTTGAGACCTTTAAATGTATGGTCAGAAGCAACAACTCCAGAATCTGTGCAAATGCTTCCAAACTCTATTTGAAAAGAGGAAATTAATTTGATCATTGAAGGAAACTTTTTTGGACCAGACATTGGTGAGTTGATAAGCAGCTCAAACAATTGGGCAGAGATTATTATGTGGTGTATTTTCAAAGGGCTCAAAGAGACATTACCTTCTAGATGGCTATATATTTTGGGAGATGGGTTTGAAAATACAGGTAAGAAGAATCAGCCAGCGTCTGAACAGTCAGGGATGAATTTGAGAAAAAACACCAAAGATCTGCCAATTTTGTTGAATGCCTCTGAGCAATGTGGTTTATTGTTTGCTGTCAATTCCTCCTCAGTCATGGATTGCATGCCTGCACAAAATAAGAATATTCTTATGATTGGTCTCTATTCTGAACTGAATAATTTAAAACAATATACTCATAACCTAGCACAAAATATAGATTCAACAGAAGTAAATACGGAAAACAAGAATAGTAGAAATGATGATTTTGGATTTCAAACTAAAGGAGCATATAAGGGCGAGGATGAAGTGCTTTTGAAATTTCAGTGGGCAGAGGAGACAGAAAGGATGGGTTGCATCAAGTTTTTGGAGTTTCGGGATAGAAGAGAAGGGCAAAGAGGCAAACTTCAAGTTCAAAGCACAGAGTAATGCCCCCTGAAAGGAGAGATTTTGATTCTCTTGTTCAATCTCAGCAGGAACTAAGCAATGCCTTTGGTCAAGTCGACATTCAATTGTCGGATTCTCTATGGGATGAAGGTGATGGCATTAGCCAAGAGAAGCAACTGGACAGGGTTTCACATGAGTATATCCTTTCTTCATAAATGTATAGGCAAAAAGAACTGGATGGAGGAGGGAGGAAAAAGAAATGTATAGGAAACAAGAACTGGATGGAGGCAGGGAATGAACAAGGAGAATATTAATCTCCATTTATAAGGATTGAAAAAAGTTTGGACAATGCCACCCTGGATGTATCTTCTCATCTAGTGAGAATTGATTTTAAACACAAATATATTCAAGGGATGTTGGGTTCTTTATTAGATGAAAATAAGAAATAAAATGTGGAGGAACAATTCATTGAGTCTAATGGGGATTGTGATGTCATGGAGTAATTAAGTGGAGTCTTAGTAAAAGATGCCAAGTGGAAAGGAGGCTATTGAAAGAGTGACAATGAAGGGGATACTAGAATCTTTGTTAGATGAGAGAAATCAGACATGTTCGATTGTTCCACTGGAAGATGCTCTTCTGGCAGACATTAAGGAAATACCAGATTTGATATTTGATGTAAGCAAGGAAGATCATATAGAAATGCATGCCAAGGAGCCTTCTTGGCAGGATCATTTACCTGCCAATTTGGAAGGAGTTCCAGACCAAGAAGTGGATGGCATTGCACCTTTGTAGGTTCTGTTAATAATCTAGATGCAAGTGATAACGCAGAAGGTGAAATGTGTGAGTTTTCAAGAAAGAGGGATAGATCAATTGAGGAGGCATGAGAGATTAACACTGTGAATGGATCCTCTTATGAAGTGATGGATGCTTTGGGATAGAGAGAAAGCCATTGTATGTCAGGCTCTGTAGTGAAGCATCTCAAAGAGGAGTCCCTCAAGAATGTTCATGCGACAAATGACAGGAGATTTAAATTCCTTTATAGATCAAAGAAGTGAATGTGCTAGAGTAGCTACACATGAAGATATTTCATTTGTAAATGGTGTACGGTAGGTTGGAGTTGGTGATTGATGTAAATGATGAAAGTGATGTAGAGATGCATGCAACACAGGTTGACTGTAAGAATGTAGTAACTGAGGCAGCTTGTTCAATTTATGTTGTTTTTGGATGTGCAAAAAACCAGTGGAATTTAAAGTCGTTAGTTGGAGCAATTCACATAGATAATGTAGGGAAGCATAACACAGGGCCGTTATAGGAAAATGTTTCTTTGGTGGAAAAACAAGGAGTTTTATATTTCTTACCCTGCAAAGGCATTGTGAAAATCAGTGTGTTGGTGGAAAAGAGAATAGTTTTGGATTTTTCACTGGAGGAAACCAGTGAGAATGATGTAAGAATGCATGCTACATATGCCCTAGATGAAGGTGCCACAACAGTGCATTTGCAAAGATTGTCGTTGTATGCCTGTAAAGAATAAAATTTAGTGAAATATTAAGAAGTTTCTGTGGAGGAAATGGAAGAAATTCTTGTTCGATTATCGAAGAAATCTAAACCAGGGGAGAATTTTGTAGGTGTTTTTCAGGATGCTTTTTTAAAGAATAAAATGCAAGGAATGTTCAGTTCATTTTTGGATGAAATTAGTAAAGCTATTCCACAGAAGCCTGCCATGGAGACTGCTGAAGCAGACATCGCAGTGGTTGGATTGCAAGAGGTTCCAAAACCTTTGGTTCACATTAATGAGAATCCTCATAAGCATGAATTCAATCAAGGGTTTAAAAGAGTCATATGGATGGATTGAAATTTTTAGGAAATGACGATGAGCAGATAGTAGTCAATTCTCGATGGATTTTATAAAAAAATTAGATTGTTCATGTGCTTACCAAATGAAAATCTCTAACCAAAATTCTAGTTAACAGGCACAATGAGAATAATTAGTTGTTGAAAGATTCAGGATCTGTTTATAAAAATGTCATGGAAGAGGAGTTTGCAGTCAAAGATGTGGAAATGGTGAATGATAATGAGAGTGTTTGGAAAAAAAAACTCCTAAGTATGCCCAGGTAAGTGTTACAAAGTTGTCATCAACAACCTTGAGTCAGAGAGAAGAGAAGTCTTCTATGTTACCATGGACTAGTGAAAATATGGCACATACATGTAACCATAAACTATCTTCTTATATGGAGAAAGCTAAGATAATTTACATGGGCAGTATAACAACTCGATTTATGGCCTCTGAAGTTCAAGAACCAGAGGATATTTCAAGGCTACATTGTTTCCCTCAGGACAACTTCAGTGAGTATTGTATTATACAATAAATACATTACTGAGCCAAGTAAAGCTACTTGTGCACAAAGAAAAGCGTTATCTGCAATAAAAACACGTGAATCAAAAGAAGATGGCCATTCTTCTCCACACAAATGAAAAATATCACTTGAAAAAAATTTGTCTGTTGGAACTGCACTCTGTGTAATAACATGTACTTCTAATTACCCAGGTTATGAGGAAGTGGCAACATAGACACTGCAGGTTTTTCTTCTTGCCAACTTACAAGTTGAAAAGGCATGTGAACAAGCCACTCACTATCATAATAGTGGATCACAAATTAGGAAATCACTTGGCACTGATATTTTTACTCTTGAAAATGTCCAGGATCTAAATGTTTCATTATTGACATATTCTAAGAAGTTTGAAAAATCTGTCATTGCTAATTTGAGTGAAAGTGATGCATTGAAAAAATCAGAGACTAAAAAAATTTCTACTTCAATAGAACCTTTACCTTTCCACAAGGTTAGCTATTACAAGTCTTAATTATTTTATCACTAAATATCTAACACCCGAGCATAGTAGAACTTTGTTGGAACATGAATTTTAGCTCTACAATATCTTTAGTTTCGTAATTTGTCATTGCTAATTTGAGTGAATGTGATGCAGTGAAAAACTCAGAGACTAAAAATATATCTACTTCAATAGGACCTTTCCCTTTCCAAAAGGTGAGCTATTACAAGTATTCATAATTTTATCAGTAAATAGCTAATGTGTATCATAGAACTTTGTTGGGAAATGAATTTTAGTTCTGCAATGTCTTCAGTTTCATAATCAAGTCTAAATGTAAAATGAGGGAAAGCATTTCTCATTCTTCTTTTATTGGGCACTTCACAGATCGACACAGATTAGAAGCCTCATCTTAAACAACAATCTAATGAATTAATATTGAATGTGTGGGAAAGTGAATTGATGATTGTAGACACACTATGAAGATATCCAAAACGGGCATGGAAGCAGAGAATGGAGATATTGACAAGACTTATCCATTGGTAGAGGAACCTGAAAATATTGAGAAATCAGTGCAGCTTGCACCAGAAGCCACCTATCCTCAGAAACTTAATGCCCTAACATTTCCTATGGAAAAAATTGTGACTGATGGTTATCAGCAAGCAATACAAAATGTTCAGTTTAGCATGAAGATAGTGAATAGGTGTGCAAAGAAAACTGAAGAGAACTAACAGAAAAACACTTTGATCGACCATTGTAGCTTACTGAAGATAGCCTTCGCACCTACAACTCACTTCATTACAGCAGTTATACCTATATGAATAATTCATAAAGGATGATGGCCTTTCTTTCTCACACTAGTACCACCAATACCTCTTATTTCATTCACCAAAAATACGTGAGCTCGGGATATCTTCACATCATGATCTCAAAATGGTATCCTTATATCTGCAACTTATAAACTACATGTAAAAGAATCAATCCCAAGGGCACAACAACGATGTCAATTTTAGTCCAAATTTGTGCCTAGTTTTTTTTTCAACAGCTTTGAAAGACATTTCTCAATGATCATTTGGAAGAAAAAACTTATGTGTTTTCAGTTGAAAGCTAGTTCAAACTCAATTGTGAGCCACTGCTCATCAAGTGCCAAATTTATCTCCTCAGCTCAGAAAATTCCCTTGACATACAATGACAAAAATTTACCAAGGAAACACCCTTTCTCAAAGACAAAATTGAAGTAAAAAAGGGAGGGCATTGTCTGAAGAATCGAAGACATTAGTGCAACATAAGTAGGAGATTTCTTAGGTTGATGACTCGCCTAAGACGTGGACTTAGATGCTCCCACTTGTTCCTGTACACCCTACAATGTTTGAGTAAGCCATCTTAACTTCCTGGCTACACTAGTAAGTAATTAGGTCTCTGTTCCAATCTGGAACAACATTTTCACATGCATTAATCACTATAGGATGTTTCTATGGTTTTGAGGACCATTCATCTTCATCAAACTTCATATCCTTTCTCACCAATGTCTTAAGTTGCACTTTAATTTAGATCATGTAGGCCTTGAATATCTTACTCTATCCAACAAAGACCGCCTTTATGTTCAAGGGTTCAAGATTAGTCCTTTTCTCATCATGAATATGAATATAAATTGGACAAGAAAAAGGAAACAAAAATGTAATACTTGTGACTTCTCACCAACAAAAGATTTCTTTGGTATTTTGTCCTTCAAGATCCTGTGAGGACATTGGTTCAAGATATAGACAATGTGTTGCAAGCTTTGGCTTAAAGACACATGGGTAAATCCATGTCCTGGATCATGGTTTTAGATATCTCATTGATGGATTTGTTACTCTACAAGCCCATTCTTAGCATCCTCTTGATCCTTGTTTCCCTGCAAAAGGTATCAAAGTCCTTGGACAAGGTTATATTCCACTAGATCTGTCTCTCCCCTAACTTCCAAGGTTGAATGTAGGAAACTCAAGACAGAGTAGAAACAAAATGGGCATGTCAAGAAATTTGGATTGGGAAAATACTTGCAGATATGCAAGTTCATTAGGATAAGCATAATGCTTTTTGCAATAATGAGAGAGTTACCAAGATGGAAAAAAGACCCGCCTTCGATATTAATCAATTGCATTGAGGTGCACATATTACAACACTCTATGTTGTTATTTTGTTTTTGGTCAAAATCAGGGGAAACACTTCCCCACTATAACATGGGGAAGAGCACTGTCAAACACAGTGGACCATTAGCTAAGCTGTTGCATTTGAGGGTTTTATATGCCCATATAAAATCCATTTGGACTAGAATTTTGCATTTTCCTGTTGGCCTCATCATGGGCCCATAGTAACACAATGGAGTGTGCTTGTAAGGGTTTGAACCCAAGTCATCATATGAACTCCCTCTTATTGGTAGACCATTTTTTCTTGCAGCTCTTTTTGATAGCCAAAAGCCCTATTAAGGGTGGTGTTGGCACGGGATAAATTTTAAATTTACACCTTTTCCTGCATATTTTCAAATTCATTAGCGAAAATGGGACAAATTTGAAATGGCTTCACCAACTAGTGCCCCACCACCTGGACCTGCTACTTACGTTGTATACTGCCTCGGTATCTTGAATCTTATTGGAACTCACAACAATGAAGCCCTTAGCCACTTGTTAACAAAGCTAGATACACAAACCAGTGCCACTTCTAAGGGTTTTGAATGTGCTCCTTTGGGCACAAATTTTGTAGTTCCTATTTCAAGTCCATCTGTAGTAGAAGTGGCTACAAGGCAACTTCCTTTAACCATTCATCTCTCAGAAAAGACAGAGCTGGTAGATTACTTGGGGAAGGCTTATAGAAAGGTATTAGCTATTCATAAGAAGTTACCACCTGGTGGTATACTGGTATTTGTCACAGGACAAAAGGAGGTGGAATTTCTATGCAGACAGTTGAGGAAAGCCTTTGTGAAAAGAAGCAAAAGCAATGTTAAAATACAAGATATTTCTCAAAAAATCAAAGCCCACTGTAGACACAAATGATGTTGCAACTGAACCCAATATTGAGGGCATTTCTCAAGCTGTGGATGGCACAGATGATAGTGGGAAACACAAAGATGGAACTGATAGGTTTAACTCATTTGACGATGACAGGTTTGAAGTTCAATCAGAGGTAAACTCATCTTCCTCTGATGCTGAATTTGATTCACATTCAGATAATGAAGAAGAAGAGTGTCTTGAAAGTAGAATAAATTGCAGTTGATAGTGTTGAAGCAATAAGTGAGGGAGTAGATATGAAATTGGGAAATATGTTTGATGTTTCAGAAACATCAATGTCTCTCCCATCCAATCAGCCTAATATAGAACCAGATAAGAAGTGCACTATGGTAGTTGATACATCAAATGAAATAGCTGGTGATGGAGACATCCCTCATGCATGCATTGGTTGGTCATGGGGAATGCAAGTACCAAATGTTGATATGCAACATAAAGTCATGATTGAAGCAGTTGAAAATCATATGCCTCAAATAGTTATTATTGATGAAATTGGAACAGAGCCTGAAGCAATGGCAGCCAGTACTATTTCTCAGCATGGAATCCAATTGGTTAGAACTGCGCATGGAATTACTATTGAAAATCTCATAAAGAATCCTTATTTAGAGATGCTTGTAGAGGGTGTGCAGAGTGTTACCCTTGGAGATGATGAGGCAAAGAGAAGGGGAGTTCAGAAGGCTATAATTGAGAGAAAAGGACCATCCTCATTTACATATGCTGTAGAGATGACATCAGGGACCGAATGTCGTATTCATCACAGCTTAGAAGCAACTGTGGATGCCATATTAGCAGGTGCTCTATAAAGTTTTTCATATCCATCCCAGGGGATAAATATACTGTATGATACAGTATGCAATGTCAATTCAAAAACAGAAATAATTAATCAAGTATCTATCTTTGCCTGTTCAAACTTCATATAAAATTTCCATGATATGTTGTGAATAGGAAAATATCCATCATTTGAGGTCTGCCAGATGGTTATGAAGGTAGTGACAGATGGAAGTCCTGCCACAACAGAACCAGGCATTGGAAGCCATTTTAGGAGCATCTGACATGTTTAGAGTCTGATGGTGTTTTTGAGGCTGGTAATGAGAGTGGTGATAATGATATTTTTGGGTTGAAAGTTAGTTATGAGAAATTTCAGAAGGATGATGATTCACCACTTATTTTATATACTTATAAAAGATCATGGAGGTTGATATGGAGCAAGTAGTGGAAGTAATGGGCCTAGAGAATGTAGTTAAATTCACAATGACATTGGAGCAGCTGATGCAATTCTTGCTTTACATTCTAAGCTCAAGGAGAATTCATAGATTCGAGGAGTGGCTACATATCAGCATCTACCCATATTTGTGATGAAGACAAACATGATGGCGGAGATGGTAAGGGTCATGCGTACTATTCTTGGTTTGGAGACTCTTGGTGCAAGTTATTTTAGTTCATTCAAAAAGCTTAAGAATGATATTGAGATATCAAATGGAGTAGCCAAGAGAAGATCTTCCCGAGAAGAGATTGATGCTTTAGAAGAGGCCAGACTTGCTATTGAATATATTGTGATCCCTGGAGGGCAGCCAGTTGAACTTCTTCCAAGATGTGCTGACATTATTGCTCGTCAAATAAAGTTGGTGGAGAGCTATCAATTAGTAACAGAGAAATCAGGGCGATAGCAAGAGTGGCAGCCGATGACTACCCATGTTTTAGAGATATGACATTGCAAAACATTGAATCAGCAAAAAAAAAACAATGAAATAGTAAGCCTCAGTAAAGATTCTATTGAGCATATACATAGAGGCTCTGAAGATTCTCAAATGACTGAGCTGGTGGTTCAATGTTATAAATATGAAAGCGAGTCTTTTCCCCACACTATATCAACATCGACAGGTGTGTCTAAAAGCAATATAAACAATAAAATGGCTGAATGTTTTGTCAATTCAGAATCTATAATTACAAATGAGCAGAGATCTCCTGAAGTGGAGGAAGATAATCCCAAGATGAACCTGATGCAAGTAAGGCTATGCGTATTGGTGTTCCGACAGAGGATGGTCTGGTAGAAGGAGATTTAGGAGCTAAGAACTATGACACTATGGAAGTGGAGCTTCTGTCGATATTATGCTAAACCTCACGCATGTTCGACTTATGAAGGATAATAGTTCATTTAGATTGATGGTTCAAGTTGATTTCGGACCCCCTCGATGATTCAAATTTTAATGGAGGAGGGGGGGTTTGAAATGGGTACTTTTCAAACCCAGCCATTAACCACGTGGCAAGTGAAGGATATGTTCGCACCCCCCCCCCCATCACAATATGGCTTACCATCTGTTGGGCTCTCCAAAATCCAGTTTCAAGTTTTCGTAAAACAAATGCTCAAAGTCTATACTTGGAACGAATTTTTGTTGTTGGGAAAGGAAAGGAGGTTTGAACTATCATTACCCGAAAAGAGCAATATTTGCACGATAATGTACACTAATGGCATAATTGGTGAACCTAAAGGCATAT
This sequence comes from Pinus albicaulis, assembly GCA_034641835.2. Lineage (NCBI taxonomy): Eukaryota > Viridiplantae > Streptophyta > Pinopsida > Pinales > Pinaceae > Pinus > Pinus albicaulis. The sequence goes on from CM076575.1 coordinate 1,623,713,742, forward strand.
TGATCTCAAATGAAAACATTGCTTCTATGATGACCGAAATTGCTTATTTTTTTAAATGTCAGAATGAAGAGCTCACAGAGAAGGATGTTTATTTCTCGTTTCTTCCTCTAGCACATATATTTTATTGGGTGACAGAGGAATTTTTCATATCAAAAAGTGCTTCAATAGGATTTTGGCTAAAGATTTTAGTGGAGGATATTGCAGAACTAAAACCAACTGTCTTTTGTGGTGTCCCACATGTTTTTTGATCACATATATTCAAGTTTAAACCAGAATATTGTCGTTGGAGGATTTCTGAATAGAAAGGTGTTTGAATACAAATACAATCTTAATAATATGCACAAAGGGTTGAAACATGAAAAAGCATCTCCACTTTTTGATCAAGTTGTCTTTAGCAGGATTAAACAAGGTCTGGGAGGACGTGTCCGTGTAATTTCATCAGGAGCAGCTCCAGTTGCAAGACATGTGGAAGAGTTTATACGAGTAATGACATGTTTCCATGTTGTACAGGACTATGGTTTGACAGAAAATTTTTTCAGGAATTTTTGTTTCCCTTCCAAATGTTATTTCAACAATCGGGACTGTTGGTCCACCTGTTCCGAATATTGATGTTTTCCTTGAGTCTATCCCTGAAATGGGATATGATGCACTTTCAGAAGTTTAAGCTTTCACAAAGAGAATACGTTGTAGTGGAAAATCTTGAGAATGTGTATGGCCAGTGTTCTGCTATTGATTCGGTTCGGATGTTGTTGAGTTCATCATTCGTCATGCAGAGATCTTAATTTCCTTTGTCCAAGAGGCAAAGCTTCCTGCGATTTTGAAATGCTTTCAGCTGAAGTAAGAGATTACAAGCGGCAACAAATGCCATACCGTGGAAAAAAGTTCAAGCGAACTCCAACACAGGTGTTACAAGATATAATTGAGGGCCACATGGAGGAAATTAAGATAGCAGGAGGAATTGGTTGTTTTGTAAAGGGTATATTTGAGATACCACAAAAGGAAACACAATCTCTTCCTTCAGATAGTGTGACTGAGCGTAAACAGCAATGTGAAGCCACCAATTTAGCCTTTCCTAACAGGGGTGAAGGATTCTCTATGTCTAGCTATCAAAGGATGCAAAGTTTCATGAGACTAAAGTTTCTGTAGGAAGTAATGTTTCGTCTTCTCTGATAAATAGGATCAATGCTATGCTTCACAAGCTAGGAAAAGAATTTGACGATGTAGATGCAAAAATTGGTGATCGATTGCAAATATTGGACAGAGATATTCGAGGGTACACATGGTAGCCAGCGCCGCATTAGAACTAATGATCCAGCAAAGGCAGTCTGAATGGCAGAGCTAGATGTTAGAGCCACCCAGCGTTGCCTCTTCATGACCACCTCAGCCACTTTCAGCATACCTTTTTGATTTACGAAGAGCTGCCAAAGTTAATGTTTTTTTTTGTAAATAAGACTAATTCTATTAAAATAAGAAACATATAGTACAATCAAGCTTGCATGCGAGCAAAGCTAAAAAGCATGGGAGCCGTAGGTGATAGGCTATCAACCTTGCTCCTGGGAAACAATCAAGGAATGAGCAAAAAGAGAACATAGGAATGCAGAGAAACTAGATCTGAACTGAGGTATCTACCCAGTGTGGGCAGATACTGCCAAACGACATTTTTTCCCTTTTTTCTTTCTTACTTTGACCCAGCCAGTGGAGTTTGGATGAGCCATAACAAGTTGTAGACTATTCTGCTCTGGGGGCAGAATATCCTTATCAGAGTCAGAGGACGAAGAAACATGAGAACGTTTCTAAGTGATCGACAGGGCAGAGGGGACTGCCGGACTGGCTGAGGGAGCTTCCAGCGGAATCTCATCATTCTGCCCATCTGCTTCAATTTCCTCCTCATCCGAGCTGGAGGTGTCTGTATCAACCATAGGGGGGGAGGAACACAGGGGTTCCAGCTCTTGGATTTGGGTTTGCGATTCAGATTCTTCTTTTTGTTGAGGAATTAAGAACATGCATTCTAGAGGTGCCCCGTTTGATGACAATGGCGGCAACGAAAGGCTATATTTTCGTAATCCAAGATTTGTGTCCAATGGAAATCTCCAATATTGAGGTTGATCTGATCCAGCAATCCTTTGCTAATATCTATTTCTGCACATATTCTGCCGTAGGTGTAGAGTCCATTCTCCTTTCTTGAGGAATCTGTAGCGAGATAGCGTCCTAAGGTGTCTCTAATGGCTAAGAAGCCAGAGACATGCCATAGATGCACCGGAAGATTCGGGAGCCTGACCCAAATGGGAAGTTTGGTGATGACAGCTGTAGAAGGGTCGAAGTCTGGAAACCAAGGGGTGAGGAAAAGCCCAGTCGTACCCCAGAACCAAGGGCCTCCCATTAAGGCTTTCTAGTAGTCTTCATTTAAGTAAAAAGCCACAATGAAGAATCCTTTTGAGCATAAGTAGATCTTGCTTCTTTTCATCCAGTTGGTATGGATCCATTGTTATAAATCTGCTGTGTGAGGCCATAGCCCATTAAATCTGCATATGATTGCGGATTTTGCAAATTCCTAGTAGCGATCGTCAATCGCAGGATGAGAGAATTCGATAGAAGGAATTTCCTCTGATTTATCCACCAAAAATTGCTTTGGGGCCATAGTTGGTAGAGCTGCTTTTGAAGAGGACTGAGGATGGGCAGCGTCTTTGTGGACTGCATCTTTATAAGAGAAATAAGGAGCAGAGGAGGTCTGCCCAAAGGAACCACCTCTTAAACGAAAGGTAACCACAATGGAAGCGTCCCTTTGAATACTGTAGAAAGAGAGGGGAAGGGGGTCCATTACCTGTTTACCTTTATATAGCAATCTCTAGAAAGAGGAGGGGATCCCCAGCCAGAGTTCAAGTTTTTGCAGAAGATCCTGCACAAGATCTGTTGCACGTACACATTGCATCATCGTCTTGCCAGAACGAAGTGTGATTTGGATCTGAAATACAAGTGCAGGTGAAATGACCCAGTGCCGCAAAGGGACCCATGACAGAAAACCCTAGCAGCTACGCACGCCATCGTTTCCTCTTACGTCTCTTCGCTTCGTCCACCACGCTCTGCTCCCAAAAGAATCGCTGCAAAAGTTAATGTTACAGTCGGTTTTTCCAGAGATATTTTTTGTTCGGGCCTTGCATGGCCACAGTTGTCAAATTCTAATTAAATTGTAGTTAATGAAGATTGCCAAAGTAGATTAGGGAAACCAGCATAGTTGCAGTTAAATACTGCTTGTATTTTCATTATCAAGGGTTGGACCTTGTTAGACTCTGCGTTGTAAAGATCATTGTATTGGAGCACTGTAGTTTTTGCTGGGGCATCAATAATAAGAGACCGTTCACAGGATTCTTGAGATATGTTAATGGTGATGTTTCTTTTGTGTTAATTTTTTTATCTGCCTTTCATGCTCAACATCAATTTGTTTGATTGTGAAATAGAAAATTTAGATTAAGATTTGCTAAGAGAGCACCTTAATTTTGTCTGTGTTTACTATCTTAATGTTTTCTTCTCAAGTATAGTTAAAGAATTCTTAACTTCTCTTTAGCTATTACTGAACTCATTGTTTTCTTCCATCTCATATTCACACTGCCAGTAAGATCCAGTCTGCATAGTTAGCTTGCCCTGTGAATGCCCTTGAAAAGTTGATGCGCAATTCAGCCTTTTATGATTCCATAGCCCAATGGATTAAGTTTCATAGCTCTATCTGTCCAACCACATAATCAATCAAAACAAATAGCCCTCATAATTTCTATAACTAGCCTAATATCAGCCTTTATAACCATCAAGCTAAATCATAAAAACATAGAGAGCCCTCTTTGAGTCTAGGAATGATAGGTTCTGGACTCCAAAGAAGTTTGATGTTGTCCTCTGTCATTTATTCTTGCCAATCTTATAAATTACAGGGCCACAACAGGTGGCACTAATGTTGCAGGCTAGCCAATCAAGATAGTCCTAGTCAACTTCTATGCCTATAGGGAATAGAAGCTTGGTCTCCAACATCGAAATTGGTCCAACTTACCACTAGACCAAGCCCTATGTAGGCTAAATATTGATGGTGAGAAATCACCAGAGAGAGCCACTGATGTTGGAAGCTAGTTAATGGGGATAAACCTGGTCACTTTTGTGCCAAATAGGAATAAAACATTAGTCCCCAGCATGGTATATGTTCTTAAATTACACTAGAACAAGCCTAATCAACTCATATTTTATTAGTAGGAATGATAGAGACGTGAATTTTAAGGATGGTCTGGCTTTAATATCTCCTCTAGGTTGTTATTTTATTTTTGGTCAAAAGCAGGGGAAACACTTCCCCATTGTAGCATGGGTAAGAGCACTGTCAAACACAGTGGAACATTGGCTAAGTTGCCACATTTGAGGGGTTTCTATGCCCATATAAAATCCATTTGGACTTGAATTTTGTATTTTCCTCTTGGCCTCATCATGGGCCCTTAGTAACACAATGGAGTGCACTTGTCAGGGTTTGAACCCAAGTCATCATATACACTCCCCCTTATTGGTAGATCATTTTTTCTTGCCGCTCATGTTGATGGTCAGAAGCCCTCTTAAGGGTGCCACTAACGTTGCAGGCTAGCCAATCAAGATAGTCCTAGTAAAATTCTATGCCTATAGGGAATAGAAGCTTGGTCTCCAGCATCGAAATTGGTCCAACTTACCACTAGACCAAGCCCTATGTAGGCTAAATGTTGACAGTGAGAAATCACCATAGGGAACCACTCATGTTGGAAGCTAGCAATGGGGATAAACCTGGTCACTTTTGTGCCAAATAAGAATAAAACATTAGTCCCTAGCATGGTATATGTTCTTATTGCACTAGTAAAAGCCTAATCGACTCGTATTTTTATTAGTAGGAATGATAGAGATGTAATTTTTAAGGAGAGTTTGGATTTAATCTCTTGAAGAATGTTCATGTTGATTTCCCTCTATGTGTGAGATTTTCTAAACTGGCTCCTTAAATTCTGATGACTAGAAACACTAAAGGATATATGTAATTCCTGGGAATCTTGTTAAAGCTTTAAGTGAGAATGTTAGCAGCTAGCTATAATTTCTTGTTTTGTATCAATAGTGAATTGAAGGAATTTGGACGCTAGCTGGGAAATTGGACTTCACCTGTTGATTTTGGAAATGCACCACTCAAGTACACAAGATGTTATGGATTCTGTAACTTTTTTGTAAACTTCCAAAGTAAGAAGTTGGACTAAGCTAAGAAAGAATCAAGATGATAAGAGGAAGGAAAATTCAACTGGGTTTTGGCATATGTAGAAATGGAGAAATCTTGTCAGGAATATGAGCGGTGTATCATTTTGTATTTGTCACAAGAAGGAAAATTCAACTGGGTTCTGGCACATGTAAATGAAGAAATCCTGTCTGGAATATGAGCAATGTATCTTGTCTTGTTTTTATGATTAACCTCCATATTATCATCTAGAGGATCAATGGAAGAAGGAAGGAGTCAAAGAATAGATGCAAGGTAACAAGGTTGTTTTGGATATTTGTGTAATAAAGAAGGGAAAATGGGCACTTAAAAGGCAGCCTTGTGCTCTCAAGGAAATGAACTGTTAAGAGCAGATAAACAATCCAGGTTGGAAAGAGCAAATAAACAATAAGGACACAGTTAAATCTTTGCTCCATCAATCATACTGCAATAGCTAAAAGTCTAATGATGGTTGGACAAAATTCTCATTGTAGCATCTGCTTAGCATTGAGAAGCAAGGACTGTAAGAAGTTTCTTGTACAATAATTTCTTATAATTTGTGAATGCCATTGCCGAAACTGCATCTGAATTTCATGTGTGTCAGGGAAGAGTTCTGAAATTTTCTTCCTTATGCAGTTAGAGAGGAAAATGCTAAGGCTTGCTAAAATCAGCGATATGCCCGCTGCACAGTGGGAAACTAGATAGAGACAGTTACTATTTAACTTTCAAGAACTTATGCTTGAATAGCTTAAAAGTATTGGATTTTTTTTCTCATGACCTTGAGTACAAAGTCTCATAATCAACTGGATGAAAAATCAAGTCTATCTTTCAAATGTTTGAACCAAGACTATATAACTGATATTACAGCAATAAAAGAAATAATTCCAGTCTATAGAAAGGTAGCACAGTAGCAACATACTTGAATTTTTGGGGTGCTTCAAACAATCTCGTCCTGAAGATAGGATTCCAGGTGGTTTGTAGTTTTTAATTGGTGAAGTTGGCTCTAATTTTGGAACTTTGTCGACCCTTCTACAGGTATCATTTTGCACCAATTCTTCGCTAGGTCTTTTTCTTGGACTCACTAAAGGAGTTTCATTTTACGCATCCTTTGTATGATTAAACCTTCAATAGAACATTGGTTTTCCATACAAACTTTCTTAGAGAGAAACTAGCAACTCGGAGAAGGTTCCAAAACCTCCTTATATAATGGACAGAGGTGACCCCAGAATGTGGCAACAGTTTTCCACTTTAGCCATTGTAAAAGAAAACAAAGAGCTTCTCTCTATAACTTCTAAGGCCTACTTGGATGGCCTATTCTGGCCAAAACAGCAAAAAAGTACCTCTACGTTGTTATCTTGTGACGGATAACATTTCCCTCCATTAGTAACCTTTTCTATAGTCCCTGCTTCTTGATCCATTAGTTTTGACTTATCCATACACTAAAGAGCATTAAAGATTGTATTCTATTGCAAAAAGATGATCTGAAAGGGAAAACCTGTTAAAGCATAGTATTTCAGTTGACGTATCAAATTCTTGGTTGCATACAAACAGAAACTGCTTGTTCCATACAAATAGAAACCACTTGAAGATATCTATGAACCACCTGAACATCAAAAATTTTCAGTCTCGTAACTCTTAATTAAATCTGTAAAGAATGTGACATTGGCCTTCTTGGCTTAGTGAAAGCCCTAATGTTCTATCCTATTTGATAGTCTTAAAAATCTCACAAAAACTTGTAAAGATTTTGGCATTCTGTACGCCCAGCCTCTAAAAGCCCTAACTTTCTATCTTCCTCTGTGTAATTTGAATAGAATACCGTCAAATACCAGAATAATCAATGTCCATTCTCCCCAGAAAGAATCAAACTACTCGAAATGTATCAGAATCCCCATCCTTTAACTCAATGAATTTATTCGCAAACTCTGTAATTGTTTTAAACAATTTTTTGAGCACAACCTCCTCTAGTCCATTTATAGAGAGCCTTAGCTTATGAAATATTGTCTATAAGCCAAAATAGGGTTAAACTTTTCCATTGAAAGCTTAGAATAATTGAACTGAAAGAACCAAAGAACCATTGTAGATACTTTAATCAACCTTTTTTTCTCTAATTCTGCTGCTTAAAACAGTGTTTTGAGCAAGACCTATATCGACAAATTTAATTCAGAGAATACAGTGGCTTATTTAATGATTTTTCTCCAAGACAAAGCATACAACAAGAAAAATTATGAGATTTTGCAATTTAAGCATTCTCTTGCAGAAAAATACCTTTTCCGAACTCGTTTGGACGGTGAAGAAACGCAAATGATCTGTTGGAAGTCATGCATGAAGGGATCTGGGGGCTCCGGGATTTATTCCAGAGCGATTGCAAACTAGGATTGTACAAAAGCGAGCTCCTGAGCTCGTTTCAGTGCGTGATCTCGTTTCAGGCTAGGGAGAGCGATAATGCAATAGCGGCAAAATACAGAGGCATTAAATGTAAAGGCGCCATATATTTGTATTTGACTTAAATGATTTCAAAGAATTTGAAATAGTTTAATATTTTTTTTTAATTTGGAAAAATAAATGGAACAAGAGGGCAAAGGAATGAAACTAAGTGATTGGGTGGGATAATTACAATGGCTTGTGTCATTTTTTTGAGTCATATTGAATCGATATATAAATCAATTATAAATCAAGTAATTATTCATTACTAAAGTGGGGTTTTGATATAAATTATTTATTTATTATTGTTAATTTGTAGTTTTTAATAATATATTTGTGTTAAATAAAATTATTTAAATTAATGTTGTATCAAGATTTTTGTTAATTTTTCTATATTATATTCTAATTTACTTTAAATTTATTTTAAATATGTTTTCACCTTTCATGTATGGAGGTTATTTATTTGCATATTTAAAGTTTTGTTGTAGTTTTTTTCTTAAAAAAATGACTATTGTGATTGTGATGGTGAGAAGGTATTATATAAATAGTGTTAAGGATTATTTAGAATAAATAGGAGATTCTTTCTCATTCTCTAAGACTAATCTTTGAGAGAATGGATATACATTCCCTAATTATCACATAAACAATAGGTTAATCTTGCATTTATTTCTTTCTCTCCATGGAGGTTTGCTAAACAAAGGGAATACCTCCTCTTATGTGAATTTGATTGTCTCCACCTCTTAAAGGATTTTCAAACATTAATAATTAAATCTTCATTACTTTAAAAATGTAGTCTTGTCGAATATACCAAAAACATAGTAGGATTCTTTCATTGTGGACAAAATCAAGTACATGTCTGAGGGAAGTATTCCTCTATGGATGGTTAACAATTTCATCAATAACTACAAGAAAATGCTTCAATCTATATATTTAATGATATTTAGTCATCATCTAAAGAGTTCAAGAATCAAATAAATTCCAACCTAAGTTCTAAGTATATGGTAAGCTTGTACTTAGAGGTTCTATTATTGTAAAAATTGACAACTATGGAAGTTGTGGCAAGGTATTGGAGGAGGGTCTGTCATTTTGGGGCAGAGCTGGCCTCTTTTTAAATGATAGTTTCCAAAATTGAATCCATCTTCAATGTATGTATGTTGTCTAGCTTTGAGTTTGGTTTCCCTTTCATCCTAGAGATCAGCGAAATGCATGCAATGTATTATGACTTTCTTAGTCGTTTAAGTTAGTCATTTTTAGTTCGGTCACTTAAAATTTCTCAAATTTAGTATTAATTTAGCAGGTGAACTTTTACAACTTGTAATTGTAAGATCATTAGATGAGGTGATCCTCTAACTCAATGTTGTGTATATGGAAAAGCTAGAAGATGTTATTGAGAAGAGGAATATCATGATGTCATTGGTTTCAACTAGACACTAATGTAAACCCACTTTGAAACCACCATGGGGGATTTGAAGGGCAACATCTAGTGCTCTTGTGTGTATGAGGGTTCAAAATTAAGGCCCCCTCTTATTTGCATGAAGTGTTCCTAGTACAAATCCATCTTAGAGTCAAGGCCATGAAAATATGAAGTCCAAGTACTAAATTTATTGTTTATAAATAACCTCTTTAACAAATTGATACAAACGTATAATGATGTCATTTACATTGGAGTTGTATGTCACCTGAATTGTGTTACAGCTTTAATCGTTCCCCCACAAAAAGGTGTCATGATCCCTTGTGATGGTGCATCAACCCTAATGGAGAACAATCTTGTGATGTAAAAGGAATTTAAACATGATGTAACTTAATAGTGCCCTACATTCACCCCTTGGCTCACCACTCGTGGCAAATGTGAGGCTATTTCAAGAATTGATGTGGATAATATCATTTTATTTTCTCTTATGTATAGTATTATACATTGACACAATTGTGGTTTTTTAGCAAACAAAATATTTCTATCAAGGGTTAGCTCCTTGTTCATTAGGGTTGAATAGGTTGTGTCATTATGAGAGATTTAGTCATTGTCAACTCCTTATGTGGGAGAACACTACAAGCTCCATGTCAACATGAAGAGTACATATTGTGAGCAATTCTTATTGAGGTTTTTCAAATTATCCAGTTTTTCTACACTTGTTATACACGTTATAAGCGCATTACCCACAAACGTACACCCTTGATACCAATACCCAGTTCTCTAAAAATCAAATGGTACTAATATTCTTAGTTAGAGGTGAATGATTCTCCTAAGAGGTTATTTTGTTGGCTTGAGGTGTTGTGTTTTGCCTTAGATACTAAGTGGTTAAAGGCTTCAAGAGTTAAGATTTAAGGGCCAAGGGCTTGGGGAGAAAGGGATTTAGGGGTTAAGGGCTTAATAATTAAGGGATTTAGGTGTTAGGGGCTAAGGGGTTAGGTTTTAAGATGTTTAGGCGTTATGGATTAAGGTTTAAGGGTCACAGGTTAAGAGAATAAGGGGTTATTGCCTGGGGGTTCATGGATTCTAGGTTATGAGTTAATAGCTTAAGGTTTAATGCATTAAGGGTTCGGTGGCTTATGAGGTATGATTGTAGGGGTTAAGGGAGTATGACTTCAGTGTTAAGGGATAGGGAATTTAGTGGTTATGGGTTAATGACTTATTGGTTGTGATAATGGGGCCCCTAATGCCCTTATCGCCACTATGAGGGGTTCCCCTTTCAATTTCTCTTGTTACCTTCCCTCTAGGCCCCCTAGCCCCTATGACATTAGGTATTAATCCCCCTTCTCATTCTCTAATGCCTGGATTATAGGTCTTAGTAAACCATGCTTGGACATCCCACTTCTACCCATCCATGCTACATGTGTGTCCCCCAATCCTGTTCAATACACCACAAAATACTCCTCCCAACTTTTCGGTCATATCATTCAACTTATCCTAACATTATGGGTGAAATTGGTGTTTATGTTGTAAAGTGAACAGAGAAAAAATATTACTTGTTTTTTCTATTGAGAAGATGTATAAATTAATTGTCATGATTGGAATGTGCATGCATCAATCTAGATTGGCTTGTTTTTCGAGCTTAGACATGAACAATCATTTGGTCATACTCCATCCTATCGATGGAGTCTGATACCACAAAGGTATCGATGGGAAATTTGAGAGATTCTTTTGAAAGCTTGTATGTTGTGGTATTTATCTCCTTCAGAATGTGTCTGAAAGATAGCTAGTCCAAAGAGTTGGGGGAATCTATGATATCTTGTGGGATGGGGTGTAGGTAGATGTTTTCTATCATGAATTATTGACCCAATTGATCATGATTTTTGAATCCCCCATGATCTATAGGGATTTGACTCTTTTGATGGATGTAATTTCCAGAAGGGTACAAAGAGCAGTGGAATCAACTCAGTTGTTGGAGCCTTAACTTTGGGTATGTCTTACTTTCTCGCTATAAGACTGGGAGAGGAAGAGTACCACACCCACTTTGCATCTAGGTGGGATAACTTGTGAAACACCATCAAATAAGTCACAAGGGCATCCAAGAGGGAGTGGAGGAATTACCAAAATCCATTATTTTGTGGTTTAGGATGAATCTTGTCTTCCAAACACTATTTTTTATCAATTTAATTGTGATCTTTGTTAGAATTTCTCGTGAAAAAAATGTGTTTTTGTTCCAATCCCACAAGATATTTCTAATTAGAATGCATGGGACACCTTTAGAATAATCTTCCATGATGTTGAGTAGCTAAGTTTTGAAATTTTCTTCCAAGCTTAGATAGGACAACGAGCCTGTCATGTTCAATTTTGCAAGGGTGGTGGTGATGACCTACACTATGTTGGGACAAGAGATAAATAAGTGTGAATAAATATCATCATATGACTTGCATAAAGGATATATGTTGGGGTGATTCGTAAACTATCATGGATATTTCTCGTGAAAAAAATGTGTTGTTGTTCCAATCCCACCAGATATTGTTGATTAGAATGCATGGGAAACCTTTTTAATAAATCTTCCATGATGTTGTGTAACTAAGTTTTGAAATTTTCAACCAAGCTTAGATAGGACCATGAGCCTATCATGTCCAATTTTTCAAGGGTGGTACTGGTGATGACCTGCACTGTGTTGGGACAAGAGATAAATAAGTGTGAAGAAATATCATCATATGACTTGCATAAAGGATAGATGTTGGGGTGATTCATAAACTATCATGGATATTTTTCGTGAACAAAATGTGTTGTTGTTCCAATACCAACAGATATTGTTGATTAGAATGCATGGGAAACTTTTTTAATAAATCTTCCATGATGTTGTGTTTTAATAAATCATCCTTATTTGGTAGGTGTTTTCTTCAATATAGTGTGAATATTTTTCCATCACACAGCTTATGTAGCATTTGTCTACAAAAATAGCTTGTAAGGCCCATTCATCAGGGTATTTGATGAAATAAAATGATAATCGATGATCACCAACTAATGGTACCTGCAAATATTTACTCTAACAATTCTACAGTTTTCCTGTACCAACAATTATAAAATATTTTAACCTCATGAAATAGTCTCCTCTGTTCTCTTAGTTGATGCTATAAGTACTTATTGTTGTTGTAAAAGCTTTTACTCTCTAGTCCCATTGAGCTATTTCAGTTATTTGTGGACATTGATCTATTTTCATTTCATTTCTTCAATTTTTCTGACTGTTATGTGTTACCTTTGGCCAGTGCCTTATTTATTACCTATGATTTTTCTGCATAAGCATTCCATCCAACCAGAGTAGCAGGGGTAGCAGGAGCCACTCAGTCCAGCCAAATCCCACCAGGGGCAGCGCAGAGGCAGCAGGAGCCACGCAGGGCTGACGCAGGCCCAGTCAGGGCAGCACAGGGGCAGTGTAAGCCCTTTAGGTGTGATGTAGGTCCTTACTGAGCAGCGCAGAGGCCAAAACAAGCCAGTCAGGCTGACATAGAGGGATTCAGAGCAACGTATTACTGCCATTTTTATTTCTTTGTTGGGTGAACCAATTTTGGTGCCCAAGATTGTTGTACTTAGATTATCCATAATAATGAAAACCCTCCAGAGATAGCTACACTGGTTTTCCTACATTGGGTTTTTTCCGAGGACAGTTATCCAGAAAATCCATGTGTCACTTTGTCTATGAGCATGTTATTCAATATTTTATATGTATATGTAGGTTGCTAGTTGTATTTACTATTTACTTCGCTAATTTATTGAATATTTCATAAATTAACTTGTAACTTAATTCAATTAGGAGAAGTAAATCAAGATACTACAGTAGGGTTTCTTAGATTAAGATATTTTCACATTCCCTAGGTCTAGCCCCATTAGGTCACTTAGGGCAACAATTTCCCAGGAATCTAGCTAGAGGAAAACTTCTATACCCTAGAGGCAGCTGCATTGTTGGGTGCCCTCACTCTTCTTAGAACTTGGGCCAATTCTGACGGTGGAATCTCTGGATACCTCAAGCCCTAGCTCTAGGATCAAGTTTTTCCTAGGTGTTCCCAAGGATAGAACCTAGTAGGATCAATTTGACCTATCGAAGTAAAAACTCTTTGTTGATCCTTTCCCCTCACCTTTTCCAGGATAGGAACATCATTGGTTGCTAAATTCCATCCCCGAACCTGGGCTGGGTCCACTTGGCCCCCTGTGATCCCATTTGGTGTCAAAGGCCTTTCATCAAGGACCTTTTGGGAATCCAAGTTCCCAAAGGATTTTAGGGATTGAGAACTTCCTTCATAAGTCTTTTTCTTCTCCCTCAACCCTTCAATCCCCCTCCTCTCTCCCTAGAAGATAAATTCCCTTGCTTAAAAGGAAAGCAAGTCCCACTCTTTATTTTATCTTAGGGAAATGGTTTCGAGGGTCACTTCCCACCTATTCATTGACCTATACTCTACAAGTGACTTCCTAAACTACGAGACTCTACCCGTCGGTGAAATTCCGTGAAGAGAAAGGAGCCTTAGCTATGGTGACAATGGGTTAAGCCTCCATCGGTTCCCTTGTCCTAGTAGTTGCCCTCTTAGGAACCCCTTTTAGGTCCACTACAAGTTTGAGTGGTAACAAGTTGTTCAAAATTCCATTTGTGAACAACTCTTTGGTATGCCCACTTTTGCCATACTACAGCTCCAAGATGAGAAGTCCAGGGCTATGGAGTCTTCCCTTCTTCTCTCTGAATCAATCCTCTACAATATAGTGAACTAGGGCTAGTTGGTTGGCCCACTTGACTATTACATTAGTCCTTCAAAGTCTGCACATCCTTAGGCCCTATACACCTACCCTTCTACCAATTTTTTTGTCCTTCACTAGAACAAGAGTCAGGGCTCTTCTTTGAAAATAACCTAACAACCCTCCAACTATACTTGGACTACCATCAATCTGCCCAACCACAGTCAATTGTTTTTACTGATCTAGGGCCCACAATATTGTCTTCATCTAGGGCTCTTCAAATCTTCCACCTAACAATGGTTTTAGTCCTCTCAAGATCACTGTTCTTGTGTATCGAAAATTTGATCTAATTTGTTGTCCAATCTATGAACAAATATGAACTACTCCTCTTATCATACTTCTAACAATCTATAAATGACTAAACTAGGATCACAAATCAGCCACTAACAGTCCATTTACTAATTTTTCATAGGTTTCTTCAGATCTTTGTCTAAAACTCTATGGAAATTACACCAAAAAGCAACTCCTCTGCATGTCAATCCATTCTTCATATGGCACATTTCTTCTGCATGCTCAATCTTCTGCTCAAGTTCCACCCTCCTTTGGATCTGTTGTCTCCACATATACTGAATCTGCAAGCCAACTTCCAGATCTGCGGTCTTTATTGCAAAAATAAACCTCACTCTTAGGGTCACAACCCGTCTTCTTCTACGCAAATTTGTCATAGTCTTAAGGGCATACCTTATGAACTAAACATGTTAGGAAACTATCCTAACTAGGGCATTATACTTATGTACTTCTAATTATTGTAGAACAAACCCTATTCACACATAGAAAAAACACGACTTTTGCCTCCATAAGAGACTCGACCTAGCTCATATGGATCCATAGATTTTGGGCATTTCTTTGACTGGATCTTGACATGAAATTCAGATCTCAATGTCGACCCTCAAACTAGGGTTAACTCAATCAATATTACGCCTACGTCGACTTCTGTTATGGCTCTAAATTACAGTGCAAGCCCTCCTCAATTTATGTTGGTCTTTATCATAGACCTTGCGGCCTAATAACCACCACAAGGCAAGATGGTATCAACCCTCTCTTCTATTTCATGTAGAAAATCTAACCAACGAGATTCAATCTGATCTTGTAATGTACTAGAACAAGACACTGAATCCTTCCTACAAATTGTGGAAACAAAACACGATCGCACAATCACATATAAGTAAGAGAAATAAGTTATCAAACACACAACACAAGATGTATCTGGGGAAGCAACTGCTCAAAACCCTCTATCTCTATTTGGTATTAAGTCAAGGAATCATGAAACAATACAATGCTTAATCTCTCTTGAGATTCTCTAGCACTCTGCCAATTGTCTCCTGCTGATCTAGGCAAAATCAGTCTAATACTTAGCCAATTATCAGCCTTCCTTCAGCCTGCCTTGCTCACGTAATTCCTATGGAATTATCTCCATATTAATTAGGAAAATCAACCTTCCTTGATTGCACAATCCATCATGGCATCCCAATGACTTTATAATTGCACATGAGAAATTTTCCATAAATACAACTGATAGTTATGTTCCTTTGAACTATGTTACAATAAGGATCAAGGGTCTTTTTATTATTTAAAAATAAGATAAAACCCTAAACAACCAAAACCCTAACCCGAGGAGATGTAACACCAAGAGTTTATGGGCCCCATTGGGGTTAGTTGGGCAGCCAACTTCCCGGGGTCGTAACTTGGTTATATTATATTCGTTTGACGCACATGATACCTCGTTAGAAAGATCTCTTCGAGGACTACAACTACTAATGTGATTTCTATGAAATCATGACACCTTTCATGCCCAAAAAACGTTGTTTAGGGTCTCAAAACGGCTCCGGAAGTTCAGGACCCGAAAAACTGACAAAAATAGTAAATTGTGCTATAATTAAGGAAACTAAAAAACTAAAAGAGACAATGGCGAGGGCCCAAGTGGAATAGGCGGGTGGCCACCAATATCCACCTCGAACACCTTAAATCGAATTTCTTGAGCTAACTCAATCATCATGATTTAGTTAACTGACACACGTTGTTATGAGACGAAATTACAATTTATTTTCCAATTTATTTAAGGGAAAAATAAATTAGACGCCTCACATTCTTCACTCCTGGTACATCAAAATTCCTCACCAGTGTGGGTGAATTTTTTTTGTCCTTTCTAGTTGTCAATTTCACTGTTTCTTGTTGCAAATTTCAACACTCCCTCTCAACAAGAAAGGAATTCAATCTATCCCCATCTGGTAACTTTGGAATGTTCTGCATGCTACACTTCTCTAGTGTTGTTTGCACCTGCAAATCCTGAAACTGAATAGCCTCCAAACAACTGAATCAGTATAATTCATCTGTCATCAGAGTCTTCTGACTGCTACTAGCTACTGCACCTGTCTAGTACTGGATTCTCTGCGTTGTTGCTGACATCTGCATCCATGCCCTTTGAACTGTTGCTAACTATGATTTGTGCTCCAGTATTTGACATCTGTCACTCTGATTTTTGTCTTGCTGACATCTGACTACATCAATCTAATTTATCCTTCCTACTACTGTTGTACTATGGGCTCCTCGTAGCCAGGTTCGATCCATGAGACACGCCATCTCAATGGACCTTGCCCAAATTTCTTATCTTGGGATTATGTCTACACATCACCCCACCATACACCTCGAGGTATGGATGCTCCCTCTTCCCATCTGGCTTGAAATTTCCCCCTCATGGAGGTCTCTGCTTGAGTGGATTCTTCCACTCGGTCTCCCCTCTGCTTCTCATGAGGATGCATGTTGAGAGGTAATTTATGCTCCCTCTAAACCACCAAGTCTCTAACTTCTGCCTTTCTCCTAAAAGCTTTGCATGCATCTGGTACCTCAAGTACATATAGGTTCTTAACTCGTGCATTGTCCCAACGTTAAAAAAAGTTTCTAAAAAAGAGTTGATTTTAAATCGATGATATCTCCCTCATCCGAGCTCTAATTCAATCGATTTTATTTTATTTTTGGGTATATTTTTGCAAGGAATCCAAATATTATATTTGTTTTTGAAAATTTTACACCAATATATTTATATATTCTCTACAAACTCACTGCCCAAAAAATTCATGCTATGATACCATGTAGAAAATCTAACCAACGAGATTCAATCTGATCTTGTAATCTACTAAAACAAGATATTGAATCCTTCCTACAATTTGCAGAAACAAAACATGATCGCACAATCACATATAAGTAAGAGAAATAAATTATCAATCGCACAACAACATGATGTATTTGGGGAAAGAAACTGCTCAAAACCCCTCTATCTCTATTGTGTATTAAGTCAAGGAATCATGAAACAATACATTAATGCTTAATCTCTCATGAGATTCTCCAGCACTCTGTCACTTGTCTCCCGTTGATCTAGGCAAACTCAGTCTAGTACTTAGCTAATTCTCATCCTTACTTTAGCCTGCCTTGCTCATGCAATTCCTAGGGAATTAACTCCTTATTAATTAGGAAAATTAGTCTTCCTTGATTGCGAAATCCATCATGGCATCCCAATGACTTTATAATTTCACATGGGAAATTTTCTCTGAATACAACTGATAGTTATGTTCCCTTTAACCTCTGTCTCAGCTGGGTATTCCCCAAAATTGACATGCATGCAACTATTAATAGCGAATTTTCAGTTATATGATTGATCACTCATTGTGAATTAAATCTAACTTAATTCAATGGACCTCTCACTAGCTCATCACTCAGTTAGAACTAGTTAAACTAATTTTAACTCATTTAATTGAGTTAATTACACTTGCACCCCACTAATGCATCAACTTCGACTGGACCCCAAAAATATTAGAATCCCTCTAGATGCCTCATCTTAGACCCTTAAGTACTTGAATTTCTTGAGCTAACTTGGTCATCATGACTTAATTAACTGACACAAGTTGTTATGAGATGAAATTACAATTTATTGTCCAAATTATTTAAGGGAAAAATAAATTAGACACCCCACATTCCTCACTCCTGGTGCATCAAAATTCCTCACCAGTATGGGTGCATTTTGTTTTTGTCCTTTCTGGTTTCCAATCTCACTGTTTCTTGTTCCAAATTTCAACATTTCAGAATTTGATGCGGCCTTCACACAAAGACACCATTAAAATCACATGCCCAGATTCTCATGAGAAACCTCTCTTAAGCTCGATCTGCTAGAAGAGAACCAACAATATGCCATCCTACTTCGTAGCACAAACCGACCATTAAGGTATGCAACATTCTTTTGAACCATTACATGATGATCTTGCTCTTGGAGGATGATCATGACCTCCCTTTAGCAAGTACCCTTACTTGGCCCTCGTACTCGACCTACTTTAGGACTACATCTCTCTTCACCCCCTTGATGTGCCAGATAGTGAGAATACATGTAAAACATGCTAAGTGGTGCCAAATGATAAGGCATGCCAAGATATGCAAGGGTGTGTCAATGCGTGTCAGGGACTGTTGAGACAACAAAAGGGAGAAAAAGGTTAAACTACAAGGAAATGAACACATAAGAGGTTTAATAAGTCATCAATTTACCTTTTCCAAGAGGGGCATGCTATGCACACCAACACTAGGGGGCAATAGGTGCCAAGTGAAAAGTCTTAGTGCATTCTAAGTGCCAAGTATTCCTTTGTTTCTTCTCATATACTTTCCAACAATTGATCATCACAAATAAATTTAATATTAAACCATGCCAAATCATACCAAGGCATCTCAACGTATTCCAATCATGCTAAGACTTTCCAAGCGCCAACACATGCCAAGCACCAATATGTGTCAGGGACTAGTGTTATGCATGCTATGAAGTGGAAGGGAATGTTTAAGAGTGCTAAGGTGTGCTAGAGAGTGATAATGCATGTTGATGAGTGTTAAGGATTACTAGGAAAAAACATTAAGGGAGCACTAGGTAAAAATTCATGGAAGTTAATGAATATGAGGAACTTGTGCCGGAGACTAGTATTAATGAGTGTTAGTTGTCATGCCAAGGATGGAGTGACAAGGTATGCTAAGCATTGGTAAGACATGCTAGGGAATGTCAAGGCATGTCAAGAATTCCCAAAGTGTGCTTGGGAGTTCTAGGGTGTGCTAATTATATCATGTGAAAATTAATAGTGCCAAGATATGTCAATACATGCTAGGTGCTAAGGATGTGGCACAGGGTGCCAGGGTATGTCAATATGTGTCAAGGAAACAAAAGGAAGAACCAATAAGAGGGTTAATAAGTCAAGACTTTATCTTTTTGAAAAGGGGCATGCTAGGCACACTAATAATAGGTCCCAATACATGCTAAGTGGCATTGTGTGCCAAGTGCTAATGTATGTCAATGCATTCAACCAAGGTGTTCCAGGGCATGCTAGGGACTATATGCAGCATGCCAACACATACTAGGAGAGTTCCATGTTGTGCTATCACATGCCACCATGTTCTTGGGCATCGGTGTCATCACAAGATGTTCTAGGTACAATGATGTTCCAAGACATGTGGGGTGCTAAGAAATGTTAGCGTGTGCCAAAGCATTAATTTAAGGTGTGCCCAGATTGTTGAGGATTGTTAGGTATTTCTCATTAATAGAATTTTCAAAGCTTCATTATGTATTAAATAATATATTTCCTACACATAATAGTGGAACTTTATCTAAAGGGAATTTTCTAGATAATAAACTTAATATATATGAATCATGTGTTGACTCATAGGAAATCTCTATTCGACTAGTCATTACTTGAGGGAAATGATACACACCAATTACTTCTAAAAAAATTGATTGACCCTAACCACTATGGCCTTGGACATATTATAAAAAATACTCCACAATAATGGTATTAAATCGTTATCTTTTGACAAAAAAAAATAATAACAGGCACATAGTGTCATCAAAAACTCATTGGAATGATCAATGATGACGAGCATTTTTTGACCGTCACCAAAAGTAACAAAAAGAGCATTGGTGAGGGTCATTAAAAGTTCGTCACTAGAAGTGTCACCAAAGAGAGAATTAGTGATGGGCCTTTAACGACCCTCACCAAAAGTGTCATTGAAAATTTCTTTGGTGACGGACCATAAAGGACCATCACTATATACACTTACAGTGACATTATTTTAATGATCAATGATGACGGACATTTTTTGACCGTCACCAAAAGTAACAAAAAGAGCATTGGTGAGGATCATTAAAAGTTCGTCACTAGAAGTGTCACCAAAGAGAGAATTAGTGATGGGCCTTTAACGACCCTCACCAAAAGTGTCATTGAAAATGTCTTTGGTGACGGACCGTAAAGGACCATTACTATATACACTTACAGTGATGGTTTTTTAAGGACCGTCACCATATGTGACATTGGTGACGGACCTTAAAGGTCTGTCACAAGCATGACCCTCACCAATGTGTTTTTTTCTTGTAGTTCTTTGACCATAGAAACAAGATTTTAAAGAATCAAACTTAGATTCTTTCTCCTCTCTTAAGGTCTGATAGACCCCATTGGTCTTATCAAACAGTAATCATCACCATAAAATAGACAAAATTGTGCATCCAACAATACTGGTTTATATTTTGTTTCAATAACTTCATTCATTAATAAATTAGAGGTATTATTCATTATAACATTTTTACTTTATTTGAGGAGAGCGAGAGTGATCGCATGACTGAGAAGAACCATGGCCTGAAACCCTAGGGTTTCTCTCACCCCTGCTGCGAGCGTCGTCACGGATCTTGATCGACCCCATTTGCCCTGCTACGCAATATCTTTAGTCTACAGAAGACCAACGACATGGCGACCTCAACGAGGGGGGAAACTGTTACCCCCCCCCCCCCCCCCAACACCTCTGGAGATAGTGACAACTCTACCAATATCGATAAATTTTTCACCCCTAATACGACCCAGGCTACGTAGTCTGGCGCTGCCAAATCTGGAGAAATCCCTACAAATCAAGTAAAAGACAACACTGGCGGAAATACAAAGCACAAGGTTACGTCCTCGACTTGTATTCCAATCGAGCCCATGAGGTCCGAGATCCACTTCCCTGCAGAATGGATCAATGGCAGGATCCAGTTCATGCATGATCATGCTCTCATTGGCAAGTTCATCGGCTTCTGGCCAACTGAAAAAGCCCTCTATGGCTAGATAAATTCCAAATGGAAGGCAAAAGGCCAGGTCTCTCTCCAGCTTGGCCCCAAGGGTTTCTTCAATATAATATTTACCTGCCTCGAGGACAAAAATCGTGTTATGGATGGAGGGCCTTACTTCTTCAACATTGCAGGTCTATTCCTATGAGATTGGGTTGAGCGATTCAACCTCGACAAAGAATATTTCAACTGGGCACCGGTCTGGATCCACCTCTATTCTCTGTCGCAGGAACATTGGTAGGATATCACCTTCAAATAAATAGGCAACAACCTAGGATCCTTCATCAATATCATGAAAGAAACCAAACACAATAGGTACATTTCCTATGCCAGAATATGCATCTACATGCATCTTGCCAAAGCCCTCCCAGACTCGGTAAGTTTTTGTCATGATGACTTCAAATGGATTCAAACGATTGATTATGAGCATGTTCCCTTCCATTGTCGCAAATGCCACATGCATTGCCATCTCTTCAGAGATTGCCCACAGAACTCCCTGCCCAAGGCCACCTCTAGCCCTACTTCCACTAACCAAGATGGCTTCACCAAAGTCGGCCCTCGAAAAAGGCATGCAAAAAAGACTACCACCAATCTTAGTCCTTCTCAACCCTCCACTAGCAACAACTTCCATCTCCTGGCTAACCAAACACCGGAGGAGGACCCCCTGGTAGCAACTCCGGAAACTACTCCCCTCATAGCCCCTGCATCCAGTTAAAAACCCCCTCCTAATACTACCCCCCTTGAGTCAAATGCACAGAACAAGTCTCAAGGATCCAAAAGGAAGGACAAGAAAAAAGAGATCCAGATATCTGCTTCTACCTAGATCCATGATTCAACATAGAAGCCCAGCTCTAATATGGACATAGTCTCTCAGGCTATTCCTCTTCAAGAGAAAGTTCAGGAACATGGAAAGAACCACACCCCTATCATCTACATGGATGAAGAACCTGAAACCATATATTTTGGGGATTTGGACATCACAGGGTTGGAAAAGGCTTGCAAATTCAAGGAATATCATACCATCCCAGAAAGACAAATAGATAGTCTAGAGGAAGCTCTTCTCAAAGCCTAGATTCTAAAAGGAAGCGAGCAACTAGGCATCCAGGGGGAACATATTCCAAGGGAAAAAATAAACATCATCAGAGAATCCAGGAAACGAGGGAGGCCGAGAGATCTTCAAAGACTGATAATTATGGGGGATCAGCTAGTTGAATTGGGTCGATACCCTAAGCTGATAAAGTTCTTTAAGGCTCTAAACCAACATTCTAAATGATGAAGCTCACTTCCTAGAACATCAGAGGGATTAATAGCCCCTCAAAGCTCTGGATGATAAAAAACCGAATAAGGCATGAAAACCCCTCTATCTTCTTCATGAAGGAAACTAAATGCTCAAGTACCACTTTCCACTCTATTTTATCCAGGCTCAGGCTTGGTTGGAATATTTTCGCTGTTGACGCAATGGGGGCCTCCGGAGGTCTAGCCATAGCTTGGAATCCTTCCATCATCTCCCTCTAAAATCTCCATGCCTCACTTCATTTCATCCAAGCTTCCTTCCATCCAATTGGTACTGGCATTCGCGGTCTTCTATACTTCCCCCAAACCTCTACCCGCAAACTTCAGCTCCTAGACGACATTGCTTCCCTCAATGATCAACCCTCTCCTCCCCTATGGATTTTGGGAGGTGACTTCAATATGATCACCATCCTCAAAGAAAAGTGAGGTGGTCACGTGCATTTGGACATCGATAGTCACAGGTTCAAAGAATTCATTCTCCACAATCAGCTGATTGATCTTCCTACAACCAACAGGCTCCACACTTGGAATAATCACAAAAGAGGCTCCTAGAAAATAGCCTCTCATTTGGATCACTTTCTCATCTCTGAAGCCTTCATTCAAGCTAGGGGTGACATATTTTCCACCATCCTCCCTGCGACAGGCTCCAATCATTGGCCTATACAGCTACAGTGGGTGAGGCCAGGCAAGGCCCTCAATAAACCTTTCTCATTCGAATAGTTTTGGCTACCCCATCTTAGTTTTAAATAAATGGTTACTGAATGGTGGCGCAACATCATCCCCCATCAAGGCTAAAAAATGTATCAGGTTCAACAGAAGCTAAAGATCATAAAGGCCATTTTAAAGCACTCGAACCAGCATGCCTTTGGAAATGTATTCAGGAGCCAAAGGGATTTGGAGGCTCGAATGGCAACCCTCCAACAAACCTTCATCACATCAGGCCGCACAGAGGATCTGGACAGACAAGAACAATAGCTCAAGAATTTAATTGAGGAGAGAGTTGTGCAGGAGGAGATTCTCTAGAGCCTCAAAGAGGGAGAGAAGAATACAAAATTCTTCCATTGCTCCACCATCCAACGAAGGATGGTCAATCGAATCTCCACCTTAAAAAATTACCAAGGTATTAATCTGGAAACGCATGAGGAGATTGAATAGGAGCTCCTCAACTACTTCAAGGAGAATCTTATTGAACCTTAGGTGGACTGACAGGAGGCCATCAACACCATCACCTAGCACATTCGAGCCATCATCACAGATGACCACAATCAAATGTTGTCGTAACCCATTCAGCTGCAGGAAGTGGATCAAGCCATGGATCAACTTAAAGCTAGGAAAGCTACAGGCCCGGATGGATTTACCACCAACTTCTTCTACTTTTTCTGGGAAGACATCAAGCTAGAGATCTGGGAAATGGTCGAATAATCCAGAACAATGAATTGGATGCTCCCTGCCCTCAACGCCACCTTCCTAACTCTCATCCCCAAGGAGGAGCACGCGACCACTCCAAGAAAATACAGACCAATTTCCCTCTGCAATGTCCTGTATAATCTTGTCTCCAAGGTGATTGCTAACCATCTCAAACCTCTGCTGCCCCTTCTAATATCTCTGGAGAAAACATGTTATGTAAAGGGTAGGCATATTCTCGATGGAATCATCCTCACCCATGAGGTCACTCATTCTCTGAAGAGTCGCAAAATCCCAGGTATGCTTCTCAAGATTGACCTCTCAAAAGCTTTTGATAAGCTCAATTGGTCATACATTCATTAAATGTTGTCAGCCTTTGGATTCAACCCTACCTGGATTCGATGGATAATGAGTCTTATCTCCTCCCTGATCTTCTCCATTCTGCTCAATGGTTCCCCCTCTGTGCCCTTCTCGCCCTCCAGAGGCATCCGTCACAGTGACCCTCTCTCTCCCTTTATCTTTGTTCTTATGGTTGAAGGGCTAAGCAGGCTCATTAATCACCATGTCAAGATGGGGTCCCTCAAAGGATTGTGCATCCATCATCGCCCTCCCATCTCCCACCAGAAATTTGTGGATGAAAATATGCTCTTTGGTCATCCTTCTATTCAAGAATCCAATTCTTTCAAAGAAATTTTGGACTGCTTCTCCCTCACTACTGGACCCACTATCAATCAAGCCAAATCCCAAATTTTCTTCTTCAACACTCCTCTCCTCACCCAGTGCAACATTGCCCGTATTCTGGGATTCTCCATCTCCTCTCTCCCCTCTAAATACCTAGGCGCCCCCCTCTTGACTCTACTATCAAGCATGCCTCCTGGAAAGACCTTCTTAACAAGTTGGAGAACCGACTCTCCCTCTAGACCCATCGGGCCCTCAATCTAGCCATTTTCCTTGTCCTTATCAAATCTGTCCTCCAGTCCATGCCTCTCTACCTTTTTTCAGTTCTGGCCGCCCCCAAATGGGTCCTCAATGCCATTAGAAACCTTCAACGTAATTTTCTTTGGGGAGGCAAGAAGGATAAGAGGAAATGGGATCTGGTCAATTGGAAAGATGTGTGTGCTCCTAAAGCCTCGAGCGGGCTGGGCCTCAGATATCCTCAACATAGCAATGCAGTAATGTGAGCCAAAATCTGGTGGCAGTGGATATCCAGTTTTCAGGTCCCTTAGGCGCAACTCTAGCTCTCCAAATATGAAAATAATTGGCCAGTCGGGGATCTAATTCACCTTGACATTGAGACGAATGGTTCGCTCATCTGGAAAGTTGTGAAACAACACAGGGCTCTAGTAAGAGGTCACAACTTCTGGGAAGTTCGATTAGGAACCCATGCCAAGTTCTGGAATGACTCTTGGCAGAAAATGCCTAAATTGGCCACTCTCTTCCCCAACTCAACTTGGAATGGCATTCTCACTCATTAGGAAAATCCCCAGATTAACTGTTTTTTGGAGCCCTCAAATCAATCCTCAATTCCGTCAATGAATCTTAGCTAATCATCTATAGGAGGTTCACAGACTTCAGCTAACGAACGACATCACACAGGAACTCGCAAAAAGGAAAATACGCCTTACTAAAGGGGACGATATAGTGCGTTGGGGTTAATCCTCCCAAGGGACTTTCACCACCAAAGAGTCCTATTGCCTTCTCCTCCCTAACCTTCATAATCATCAAGATATTATCTGGTCCAAAATTTGGCATCCTAGAATCTGACCAAAAATATCAACTTTTCTCTGGCTTCTAAGAAAAAGGTGCATTCTCACATGGGATAATCTTCTCAGAAAATGGTTTGAGGGTCCCTCTTGCTGTCCAAACTGTGGTAATGTGGAAGAAAACAATGAGCACCTCTTAAGCCCATGCACCCTAGCCAACACACTTTGAGACAAAGCTGTGTTTCTGAGCAGGAGATCAGACAGGAATTTGGGAGACATTCTCAACACCATCCAAACTTGGCCCTCCACCCCCTTCCTTTGTGATCTTCTTAACTCTCTTTCGATCATCCTCCCCGGGCACATCCTTTGGTCTATCTAGAAAGAGAGGAACTGCCGCATATTTCGGGATCAAAACACTCCTCCTGACAATCTCTAGACCACCATATGTAGCAATCTACAAGAAACCTTGGCACTTCAATGATGGCAGGACTCTGATCTCCCTTATCATCCAAGGGAGAAAATCATATGGTCCAACTGAAATCTCTCGCTTCACTCGTTTCCGATCTCAGAACCCCCTTCAAACCACTCTCCAAGCACCCCCTATTCTTGGTCTCCTCCCCCTCCTGGCCTCTTCAAGCTCAACTTTGATGGTGCGTCCAAAGGCAATCCAGGGGACACAAGTTTTCGGGGGATCATCAGAAACTCGGAAGGTGATGCTCTCTTGATCTTCTTTGGTTCCATGGCTTGGGACACCAACGATTCAGCCGAGCTCGAGGGACTGTTTCATGGGCTCCTCTTAGCCGAAGAAAACAAGGTCTTCCCTCTGGAAATAGAAGGAGACTCCCAAATCATCATAGATGTGGCTAAGCATCTCCAGGCGGGGTCCTCTACTTCAAATTTTGCTATGATTTGGTGATTAGAAACACGCTTTAAGCTCCTAGAACATTGGCTCCACAACCACTCAATAGTATCCTTCAAGCACATCAAAAGAACGACCAATGTTGTTACTAAACTCATAGCCAACAAAGGAGTCACACACAATGCTCCTCTCACCACAAGCTCTCTCCAATCCCTTGATGATGAAGCCCTCAAACATGACTGCACTCTCCTGGTACACAAAGACCTCCACCACCCATATGCAGGTGCCTTGCAGTGATCGGAGGGGCCACCTGGGCGCCAAGTGGCGGGACAACTTTCCATCCCACACGCCCGCTCATGGTCGCCTACCCAACGTTAAATGCTCAATCAAGCTGGTCTTAATTTTGTACTTCGCCACCTTCATTGTGATGTCCTCCTGCTGTAGAGCATTAAGGGATCTCGATTCTGTCCCCATGGCTATTAAGCCTGCTACCCGCAATCATTCAGCCTCCATTCAACTCTCCCTCCTATTATCTATGAATGCCTCCCGTTCTTCCTTTCAACCCCTAGCTCTTGGCCCTGCTCAGCCCTGTCACAGCCTTCCCACAACGTTCTCAAGTGGTAGAAACTCCTCTCCTGTGCTGTCGAGCACTCCCTCCATGTCCCTCACCTCTGTTCCTTTTCCTGTCATGCCTAGGCATCACCGTATACGATTTCAAAGAGCTAGAGGCCGCGGCCTCTCCTCCAGACCACCTCTATCGCATGCCATGGGTAGGGAACTGAATCTTTCTGTGGGCTGGGAGGAGCCGAGCAGACTCGACCCTGTCAATCTATCTGCTCACTTATCCTTGCAGCTCCCTGTCTCCCCTCTGGATTCCTCAAGAATTCAGCCCAAAAAGCGTCCGCGCAAGTCGACCATCCCACCAGAGCCAACCTTCGTCCCTCGCAAGATGAAAGCTCTACTTTGGCAGAGCGCCTCCAGCAGTAGCCATTGCACTAGCAACAATTCGGGTTCCAACAATGGTTGAAGTTCAAATAGTGACGTGGGAGATAAGGATGAGGACACCAATCAGCTTGCTACCACCTCCAATCGGCCTGACACTCTGGGGTCACAACGGCTTCAGGCCACTAGCCACGTGCTGCGCGAGGGTGATAACTCTTTCTATGTTTGTAGGATCAAGGAGGAAGACTCCAACTCTAGCAAGAAGAATGAAGGTCCACCCTAGTTTCATTTATAGGGTGCTCTTCTCTCTTTCTAGTTTTTTTGTAACGTTCTCTAGTTTAAACATGTTTTGGAAGACTTCACTGTTAGGTTTCAGTTTAAGTTTCGCTACTGTGTATGTTGGTTTCTCATTCTGGGCAGCATTTATTTTGTGCTACTATTGGACTGGTTTCCCCAGCTAAGGCAGTCTGTATTCTAGTTTCAAACTCTTGATACTTCCCTTCGGAATCGGCTTGCCAAATCCAGAGAAAGAAATATGTAATATTTTGCCTTGTATAATATAATAGATATAGTCTAACTTGGAAAAAAAAAACATTTACTTTATTTAAAATTAATTATTTCTATTCTTTTAAATATATAAAAAAATTCCAGATACATTTTATTTAAAATATTTTATAAATTAACTTCAACCTATAAATGATTTATATTTTCGATAGCAGTGTTTGAAAGAACATGTTGTCAATCACCAAGACCATTAACTATTTCTTAGTTTTGAATAATCGATTTTTTATATATTTTATTCATAGTTTTTTACACTACTTACTTATTTGTTTTTCCATACATGTTAATGTTTTCAATATTTGCAAAATAATATATATATTTTAACTATAAATTTTTTTTATTATTATTTTAATTATAATTTTTTTAACTTTATTAAAATTAAAATTAATTATTAAATTTTATAATTACTTCGGTCTCCTTTCTTTATAATAAAAAATATCTCCTCCTTTTCCTTAATAATAAAAAATAAATAAAAATTTTAAAGTAAACTAAAAAATAATATCATTAAATAAATAGTAAATAAAAAATTATTTGATTGGTAATTTTCGAGATTTAAATCTTGTTGCTAAGAAAAGAGCATATATAAGAATTAGGAATATAACTCAACTCCAATTCTTCTAATTAAAAAATAAATAGAGCATAAAATATTTTTAAATAAAATAACTAAGTGGAGTACATGAACAACTTAAACACTTATCATGCACTGGAGTTAAACAATCATCTGATGATGGTTAATTAAAGGGCGACCAAAATAATTCGTCCTTATACCATCACGTCAAACAAAAATAATGATAAAAAATGGTATTTATCATTGATGATTAGAATGATTGAATTGTTTCGTTTATATGGTTGTGATTTTGAAATCATTAAAAAAGAGGCTTCAGAATGTCCCATATTATAATAACACAAATGAAATTTTATGATTATAACTATGTTCTTCCTATCCATACAAGTCATCATAGTGGTTTGACGGGAGCCCACCAGCCATGGCATAAGCCTGCCACGGAATATTGCATTATAATATAATGCAATATATTAATATGTAATATTCATTTTAAAATGATATACTTAAATACAACAATTTTATTTATATTAACCATAAATTAATTAAATTTTGCAATATATATTATTGATATTATTATATAGTTTAATTTAAATTAATGCAAGTTACTAATATTAAATAAAATTAAATTTAAATGTTTATTATATCGGTTAACATTAATATTAATATACAATTTATTAATATTAATTTTAATATTATAATTTGAATCTTTAGTTAATATAAATATTAATAATATTGGGTTGATATCTTAAATTTAAATAAATATATATAGCTTTATTTTTATGAATTTCCAATTGGTTCATGTAATGGTTTCTTAATTTGATAAATATTTTTTTAAGTTTTATTATGTGTTTATTGATAATTTTATGATTATATTAATCATAATTTTGTTTAATAGAATTAAAAAATCTATTAGATAAGTGTTGAATTTCTTTCTTACATTTTGTTATTAATTTTAATAAAATTTAAAATTATTTGCAAATAGAAAACAATTTTGGAAAATCTTTTTTTCTTATTACAATCCAATCAAATTTTCATAAATAAATTTGAATTTTATATTTCCTTTATTTTATAATAAAGATAATTATTTTATTGTTTGATATCTTAATCAAAATGTATGTATATCACATTTTCTTTTATGATTCATATATTCAAAGTATAGAGTAGAGTCTACATTTGCATTTTTCGTTTTGTTATCCTTGTTAACATAATATTTATTTTATGATAGATCTATTTACCAAAGTCTTTAAAAACGTAAAAATTAGACT
Organism: Pinus albicaulis; assembly: GCA_034641835.2. Taxonomy (NCBI): domain Eukaryota; kingdom Viridiplantae; phylum Streptophyta; class Pinopsida; order Pinales; family Pinaceae; genus Pinus; species Pinus albicaulis. The sequence goes on from CM076575.1 coordinate 1,623,743,298, forward strand.
TCTTTATATTATTTGAAAATATAATTAGGTTGTTCTATAATATATTTAAGCTGTGTTTTTATTTGAAAACAACTCCTCTAACTGTCACTGTGTACAATTTTGCAACGTGAAATTCAATGTTAGACTATTAAAATTTCTATGCCATCAAATTAATAGTTAAAAAAAACAAGTAGCCTACCTTCACAGTTGAGAAAAAACTACATACGACTCTTCTTCCTGTGAATACAAACCCTCGTAGGCCCAAAGTTTAATAGGCTGGGGAGACCAGGGGGCGATAGGTTCCCACACCACAGGGAACGAGCAATAGGACCACCTTCTTATATATTCGGAATATTCAGGGACATGCGAAATCCCATGCAGAGTATATGCCTCGGAGTGCGTATAATTCACTGCATTAAAAAAAATTTGCAAGGGTTGATCATGAGAGTCCTCCTACAAATACAATGCAAGAAGACTTACTGTCATCATCATCGTTTGTGTTTTGGGTTCATAATAATGTTGTGCGCCATGTTGCTTCCAATCGCTATGGCGTTCATCTCATCCCAATTCCAATTTTTTTCACCCCCAACGAGAGAAGGCATATTATACAAGATAGGTAGGTAGTATAGGTGTTTGTAAAGTTGTAATGTTCAGTGATATTCAATCTAGTTTGAATATCATTATATTATAATTATCATATAAGCATAATATTTCTCAGCATAATATTTTTCTGGGCTCACGTACATCATCCAGCTTGCTATTCTTATAAAGCAGACCTCTTTTCATTTAGATGCAGCCTCGAAATCCATTTAAGTTTTGGAGATTTTGGAATGGCTCCTTGATAATAGATTAATACGTCAAATTGGCTATTAATAAATTTTTATTCTATTTGACAATAGAATCATATCATTTTGCTCAGGGCATTACTTTTCAGAAGACTTGTTGCAGGAACTCAAATATATTATGTTGAAATTAAATTTATTCAGAAATAACAACATTTAATTTAAAGATATATATAATATCTTATAATTTATTTGATATTAAATAATTTTATAATGATAGTAATTCTTTTATTATTATTATTTTTTATATTATTTTTAATTTCTTTTTTTTTAACTAAAAAACTAATTTTCTAAACAATTCAAAAATATAGTGATAATCACCAACCTGTCATAATAGAAATAAAGTCATTTTCCATTTCAATTTGGTAATGTGAATTTTTTAGTAAAAAAATTACAAAATAAAAATAATTTATATATAGAGCATTTTTTTAATAAAAAATTATTAGGTTTAGTCTTTTGCTTTCCACTCATTATGAATTTCAATAATAATTCTATCTTAGTATCTAATTTTATAGATTATTTTACAATTTTATAAAATATAAATAAAATAAAATTAAATACATGAGAACTAACTAATAAAATTTTAGTTATTCAAAACAATATAATAAAAACATAAAAACAAAGCTATATTTATAATAATCACATTAATTAATTAATTATAAAATAATATCTAAACAAAATCACATTCTTTATTCTTAGTTTTTTTGGGTTAGAAAAAAAAAATTGAGTTAGAAAAAAACCACATAACAAGGTTTTAAAAATAATTATCAATATTAAACTAATATATTGTATACCTTTACATAAAATTTTATTAGGGCTAGTCTTTTTCTTTCGAGTCATCATCAATTTTACATAAAATCCTAAGAATTAACCAATTTTATTTTACTTATTCAAAACAATATAACAAAAACAGTAAAAACAAAAGTATATTTATATGATAATGATGATGATGATGGTTAACGTCCACTGAGACCAATCTTTGGTCTATTGGACTTAAAGAAATGAATTATTTAGTTTGATTTAAGATTTTATTCCTATGCTCAAAAAGATTAAAAGGCTAGGAAGGTCATTATTGTAACAAAGATTGTGAAATTGAGATCTAATGTGGTTGTACTTCCATCCATGGTGTTTTAGGAACTGTCCAAGTTTCACTATGGAGCTCATCAGAGTTAGTTCTAATCTTGGCTATATTAATTTTATTCTTTGAGCTAGTTAAAACAGAAAGATCCTTTTGATCTTTGAGGGTGGGGTTGATAACCTTCTTATAATATCTTAATTTTCTTTTAGCTGTTAGATATTTCTTATAATGATCGCATTAATTCATTAAGTAATTATAAAATAATGTCTAAACAAGATCAAATGATTTATTCTTAATTTTTTTTTGTCAATATTAATGATAGATGTATTTTGCATCACTTTGAATAAAATTTTATTAGGTCTAGTTTTTTCTTTATTCTTAATTTTTTTGGGTTAGAAAAAAACTAGGGTTTTAGAAATAATTATCAATATTAGTAATACATATATTTTGTGTCTTTTTGAATAAAATTTTATTAGGACTACTCTTTGCTTTAGATTCATCATCAATTTCAAACATCTTATGCAATTATCCAATTTTATAGATCATTTTACAATTTCATAAAAATAAATTTAATCAAATTAAATACAATGAAGATCGAATTAGCTAATTTTATTTTACTTATTTAAATCAATATAACAAAAACAATGAAAACAAAGGTATATTTATAATTATCACATTAATTAATTAATTAATGTCTAGGCAAAATCAAAAATTTTATTCTCAATTTTTTTTTGGGTTAGAAAAAACCACATAACTAGGTTTTAAAAATAATTATCAATATTAATGATACATATATTTTGCATCATTTTGAATAAAATTTTATTAGGTTTAGTCTTGTGCTTTCCACTTATCGTTAATTTCAATCATCCTATATCATTATCCAATTTTATTGATCATTTTAAAATTTCATAAAAAAACAAATTTAATAAAATTAAATACAATGAAGATCATGACAGCTAACTAATTTTATTTTACTTATTTAAAAAAATATAACAAAAATAGTAAAAACAAAGGTATATTTATAATGATCACATTAATAAATTAATTAATTATAAAAGAATGTCCAAACAAGATCAAATTCTTTATTCTTCGTTTTTTTTTTGGGTTAGAAAAAAACCACATAATAGGTTTTATTTTTGAATATAAAGGAAGATAACAAATAAAAACACAATATAATGTTATGTAATAAAAAATTTTCACGATTCACTTCTATTTTTCCTTCAATTTACCTATTGTTGGCACCATGGGAGCAATGTGCTTCTGTACCACAACAAAACACACGCGAGTATTGATTTTTTAGTTGAAAGGTACATACTAGAGACATTATGAAGAAACACACATTATCAGTGAATTTAAAATATTTATGGGATTCCTCAAACTAGTGTCCTTCCTAACTTTTGTAGCTCAATTCTACAAAGTTTAAATTTCAAACTTTTTCTTACTAGCAAATAAACAAAATTGCATAAAATTTTTACTTCTATTTTTTATACTACTTTTCTCTATACTACTGCATTAAGGCATTTCCTTTACAATATATGGTGTAATTGCTACTTACAAAAGAATAACATGTGATGCAATTGCTAATTATAAAAAAATGCAATTAAAATTTTACTTTGTAATAAAACCTTCATAGCTTTTGGAGAAAAATATAGTTCCTTTTCATGGAGAAAAAGATATTTTACCTCCTTAAAAAACTTAGTTCTCTATTAAGAAAAACACTTTTTAGTTTTCTATAAAACCATATTGTTTTGGTAATAATAAAAAATATATATATATATATTTATTACCTTATGTGTATGGGGATGTAGGGGATGTTTTAAAAAATGAATTGACATTTTCGTTTGTCCCAATCACTAACATACAATATGTCACTAGCATTATTCAATAATCGTGAGAGCTCCATCTCTTGAAAAAATAGAAATTTCTGTTTTGATCAACCCAATTTTAAATAGAGAATTGGTTACTTTGAGGACGATCAGAGCTTCAAATGGAATTTGTTACAAAAACCTCGTTTATATCTCGTTTTCAGCCATTCATGGTGTGGTACTTTCTGGAAGTGGCGTAGAGATATTTCGTAGAGATATTTCGTCACTTCATAGCCGTAATCCGACATCCCAACTCCATGGAAGAGCTGCCTGAAATGATACTTGCAGCTACCACAGTACTTGGAGAAGGGGTCGAAGTCGAAAGCATCATAACAGGCCTGGGCAAACTCCCCATACCTGATGATCTCCTTTCGCAAAATGTCGTCCATGGGATCAAGCAGTCCTTTCCAGTTGTTGGCGCCCTGGATCTCCCTCTTAGAGATCTTTGTCTCCCTTTTCTCTTCGATGTCTAGTGCGTCCAAAGTGGTAGTCAGGGACTCAACTGCCCCACTTCTGATGGGCAGCGCCCTTCTTTTGATGGCTGTCAGGTCGCGACGACAAGGAGTCGGCTTGCTGAAACGATTAATGGTGTGTTGATCATGCGAAATTATCGTCTGCAGGGTATCCGTGGAGTGCGATGGATAAAGGGTATGGCAGCGTAACATACCAAGATTCGAAACCGCGGAAGCGGAAGGCAAAGCCGGAAGGAAAGAGGTTGTAAGCAATGCCGGGGATTTTAATTTATCTATTGGA